>JAWNLT010000671.1:0-338495 GCA_035042145.1 Drosophila kokeensis | reverse complement strand
AACTAAACCTTCGTGCAGCGGAAAAGTAAACGTAAAGTAAAGCCACTCAGTATTGTGTCAACTGATAACCAGGATTCTGCCAGAATCTCTACCAGTAACATTGTCGAAGGCAAGCGAAATCGACGCCTGGCCAATCTGTCGCTCAACGAGGAACAACTCGGTGGCACAGAGCCCATAGTTGTCAAGAACCGCAAGCGCCGCATGTCAGTTAAAAAGTTGCCGGTTGCAAAGCGACCCCGTTTGGAGTGCAACGTGGATAGCCACGCTGCAGCCCAGGGGATAAAGGCAAGAGTCCGTGAGTCAGAGTTCAGAAGCGCGGAAGCTATGAACTAAACCTTCGTGCAGCGGAAAAGTAAACGTAAAGTAAAGCCACTCAGTATTGTGTCAACTGATAACCAGGATTCTGCCAGAATCTCTACCAGTAACATTGTCGAAGGCAAGCGAAATCGACGCCTGGCCAATCTGTCGCTCAACGAGGAACAACTCGGTGGCACAGAGCTCATATGAGCAACACCCCCATACCGCCACTCCCGGCGACGCGCCGGATACTGCAGCTGCAGTTTCCTGGTGCTCGCCTTCTCTTGCCAGGCAGACCAGCGAACTTCGCTATAGTCTGCGCTTTCGCTCGGAAAGCAGCAACAACAACAAAGTGAACAATGCAAGAATTGCAAATGCCAACAACAACTACATCAACAACAATACTAAGAACTCCAACAACAACAACAACACTAACAAAAACCCCAAAAATTATATTGGTGATATTAACGCCAACAACAATGCCAGCAAAAAGAGAAAAATTGCGACAATCAACGATTACGACTTGGACGCAGTGCCATCTACTTCTGCAGGTGCTCGTGCAGCACAACAAGCACTAGAGGACCCGCAGTCAGATTCTGACTCAGACATCGAGTCAGTTGATATGGCCGAGAAGATTACAGTTGTGCCTACTTCCCCAATTTTTCCGCCGATTGTAGACGAAAATCAAATACTTTCACTCCGAAACCTGAGCCAACAAGGCCTTCCAAGCCCCCTCCACTTATAGCTGAGGGTATCACCAACGCTGTTGGACTGCTGGAAGCATTAAATGCTGTCACACCGCCTGACAGCTTTGACTCTTTTTTTTTGGGTTTTTTTATATATAAAATGACCTATTTAAAAATATGACATTTGATTTATTAACACTTAAACGTTGAATACAGTTGATTTTTCAGGTATGAATAAAATACACAAACCCAAGCTCAAGATGAATTGTGCCACAAAACGCAGTATTCCAAAATCACGCCAAAATCGAAAGACCCGTATTGCACGAAAGTCCAAAGGAAGACCTACCAAGTGCCAGAAATCCGGGCCAGTGACAGTAAATCCGTTTTCGAACTTTATGAGAATATTTCGGCGAAAGAACTGCGGTCTTAGTTCCAATGAAATGTATCGCAAGGGCGGAGCTGCATCTTTTGTGCTGCGCCTCCGCATCTGCCTGGGCCAGTGCCTCTGCCAGAGTCGCCTTATCGCTGCCCAGCAACTCACGTTTCAGATCCCTGACTGGCGGTTCCGGTAGTGGTAGCGAGTCCACATCTCTGTAGTCGGCCACCTCCGTTTCCTCCTTGAGGGCAATAAATTTCATCAAAGCATACCATTAGGTTTGTGCTTAAACAGTTTGGGAATCGTAAGATAAATTTCATCAAAGCATGCCAATAGGTTTGTGCTTAAACCGTTTGGGAATCGTAAGATAAATTTCATCAAAGCATGCCAATAGGTTTGTGCTTCAACCGTTTGGGAATCGTAAGATAAATTTGTGGCGGTATTCGATTGGCGCTATCGATACACCACGACGAATGCAACAACGGGAAAGAAAATACCGTTTCACTCCTACGAAATAAAGGAGGACAGAGGCTTCCGAGTGGTGATCAGGGGACTGCATCCATCGTTGCAGAACATTGATTGCCTAAAAGATGAGCTCGCCAGATCTGGGCACTCAGTGCGGGGTGTCCAAACTATTGTCAGCCGTGTGACCAAAAAGGAGCTAAACCTTTGTTATTTAGAGTTGGAGCAGGCTGCGAATAACAAAGAGATTTACAACCTACGCTCCATCTGTCAGGTGTGCAATACTGTTGAATGCCCTGATCGACATTTGGACATCCCCCAGTGCCACCGCTGCCAGGAATTTGGCCACACAATGAAACACTGCCAAAAACAGCATCGCTGCGTAAAGTGTGGTTCAGCACATGCAAGTCAGGTGTGCGAAAATCCAGGCTATAATCTTGGTTGAAGCTTCCTTCCTTCCCTGACGCATCACACCTACCGCGACCAACGCCAGGCCAAGGACCAAGATATGGCTGCCGAGCGAAGAGCCTACAAAAAACGCCAGGAAGAGAAATGCGAACTGCGAAAGAAGTTCACCACAGTCGTGAATAAGGAATGCGTACGGCAGGGCATCCCGTATCTGAACAAGAATATTGACTTACCCAAGAAGTCGGTTTCATTGGATAAATCACAAAACAAAAAGAGTGGAAATAAATGTGAGCAGCAAAATAAAGAAAAAATTGCAGTCGAAAAAGAGAAGCAAGCCAAGAAAATGGTTAATGTGAAGAATCAGCCACCAACTCAGAAAGAGAAACCAATAGATGAAATGGACAGAAATGATGAAGATGAGGAGCAGTTGCAGCAGTTGCAAGCTGAGCAAAAGTCTAAAACAGCAGCTAAGAAAAAGGATCGGCAAGTGCGAAAGCCGCTCAGTATTGTGTCAACTGATAACCAGGATTCTGCCAGAATCTCTACCAGTAATATTGTCGAAGGCAAGCGAAATCGACGCCTGGCCAATCTGTCGCTCAACGAGGAACAACTCGGTGGCACAGAGCCCATAGTTGTCAAGAACCGCAAGCGCCGCATGTCAGTTAAAAAGTTGCCGGTTGCAAAGCGACCCCGTTTGGAGTGCAACGTGGATAGCCACGCTGCAGCCCAGGGGATAAAGGCAAGAGTCCGTGAGTCAGAGTTCAGAAGCGCGGAAGCTATGAACTAAACCTTCGTGCAGCGGAAAAGTAAACGTAAAGTAAAGCCACTCAGTATTGTGTCAACTGATAACCAGGATTCTGCCAGAATCTCTACCAGTAACATTGTCGAAGGCAAGCGAAATCGACGCCTGGCCAATCTGTCGCTCAACGAGGAACAACTCGGTGGCACAGAGCCCATAGTTGTCAAGAACCGCAAGCGCCGCATGTCAGTTAAAAAGTTGCCGGTTGCAAAGCGACCCCGTTTGGAGTGCAACGTGGATAGCCACGCTGCAGCCCAGGGGATAAAGGCAAGAGTCCGTGAGTCAGAGTTCAGAAGCGCGGAAGCTATGAACTAAACCTTCGTGCAGCGGAAAAGTAAACGTAAAGTAAAGCCACTCAGTATTGTGTCAACTGATAACCAGGATTCTGCCAGAATCTCTACCAGTAACATTGTCGAAGGCAAGCGAAATCGACGCCTGGCCAATCTGTCGCTCAACGAGGAACAACTCGGTGGCACAGAGCTCATATGAGCAACACCCCCATACCGCCACTCCCGGCGACGCGCCGGATACTGCAGCTGCAGTTTCCTGGTGCTCGCCTTCTCTTGCCAGGCAGACCAGCGAACTTCGCTATAGTCTGCGCTTTCGCTCGGAAAGCAGCAACAACAACAAAGTGAACAATGCAAGAATTGCAAATGCCAACAACAACTACATCAACAACAATACTAAGAACTCCAACAACAACAACAACACTAACAAAAACCCCAAAAATTATATTGGTGATATTAACGCCAACAACAATGCCAGCAAAAAGAGAAAAATTGCGACAATCAACGATTACGACTTGGACGCAGTGCCATCTACTTCTGCAGGTGCTCGTGCAGCACAACAAGCACTAGAGGACCCGCAGTCAGATTCTGACTCAGACATCGAGTCAGTTGATATGGCCGAGAAGATTACAGTTGTGCCTACTTCCCCAATTTTTCCGCCGATTGTAGACGAAAATCAAATACTTTCACTCCGAAACCTGAGCCAACAAGGCCTTCCAAGCCCCCTCCACTTATAGCTGAGGGTATCACCAACGCTGTTGGACTGCTGGAAGCATTAAATGCTGTCACACCGCCTGACAGCTTTGACTCTTTTTTTTTGGGTTTTTTTATATATAAAATGACCTATTTAAAAATATGACATTTGATTTATTAACACTTAAACGTTGAATACAGTTGATTTTTCAGGTATGAATAAAATACACAAACCCAAGCTCAAGATGAATTGTGCCACAAAACGCAGTATTCCAAAATCACGCCAAAATCGAAAGACCCGTATTGCACGAAAGTCCAAAGGAAGACCTACCAAGTGCCAGAAATCCGGGCCAGTGACAGTAAATCCGTTTTCGAACTTTATGAGAATATTTCGGCGAAAGAACTGCGGTCTTAGTTCCAATGAAATGTATCGCAAGGGCGGAGCTGCATCTTTTGTGCTGCGCCTCCGCATCTGCCTGGGCCAGTGCCTCTGCCAGAGTCGCCTTATCGCTGCCCAGCAACTCACGTTTCAGATCCCTGACTGGCGGTTCCGGTAGTGGTAGCGAGTCCACATCTCTGTAGTCGGCCACCTCCGTTTCCTCCTTGAGGGCAATAAATTTCATCAAAGCATACCATTAGGTTTGTGCTTAAACAGTTTGGGAATCGTAAGATAAATTTCATCAAAGCATGCCAATAGGTTTGTGCTTAAACCGTTTGGGAATCGTAAGATAAATTTCATCAAAGCATGCCAATAGGTTTGTGCTTCAACCGTTTGGGAATCGTAAGATAAATTTGTGGCGGTATTCGATTGGCGCTATCGATACACCACGACGAATGCAACAACGGGAAAGAAAATACCGTTTCACTCCTACGAAATAAAGGAGGACAGAGGCTTCCGAGTGGTGATCAGGGGACTGCATCCATCGTTGCAGAACATTGATTGCCTAAAAGATGAGCTCGCCAGATCTGGGCACTCAGTGCGGGGTGTCCAAACTATTGTCAGCCGTGTGACCAAAAAGGAGCTAAACCTTTGTTATTTAGAGTTGGAGCAGGCTGCGAATAACAAAGAGATTTACAACCTACGCTCCATCTGTCAGGTGTGCAATACTGTTGAATGCCCTGATCGACATTTGGACATCCCCCAGTGCCACCGCTGCCAGGAATTTGGCCACACAATGAAACACTGCCAAAAACAGCATCGCTGCGTAAAGTGTGGTTCAGCACATGCAAGTCAGGTGTGCGAAAATCCAGGCTATAATCTTGGTTGAAGCTTCCTTCCTTCCCTGACGCATCACACCTACCGCGACCAACGCCAGGCCAAGGACCAAGATATGGCTGCCGAGCGAAGAGCCTACAAAAAACGCCAGGAAGAGAAATGCGAACTGCGAAAGAAGTTCACCACAGTCGTGAATAAGGAATGCGTACGGCAGGGCATCCCGTATCTGAACAAGAATATTGACTTACCCAAGAAGTCGGTTTCATTGGATAAATCACAAAACAAAAAGAGTGGAAATAAATGTGAGCAGCAAAATAAAGAAAAAATTGCAGTCGAAAAAGAGAAGCAAGCCAAGAAAATGGTTAATGTGAAGAATCAGCCACCAACTCAGAAAGAGAAACCAATAGATGAAATGGACAGAAATGATGAAGATGAGGAGCAGTTGCAGCAGTTGCAAGCTGAGCAAAAGTCTAAAACAGCAGCTAAGAAAAAGGATCGGCAAGTGCGAAAGCCGCTCAGTATTGTGTCAACTGATAACCAGGATTCTGCCAGAATCTCTACCAGTAATATTGTCGAAGGCAAGCGAAATCGACGCCTGGCCAATCTGTCGCTCAACGAGGAACAACTCGGTGGCACAGAGCCCATAGTTGTCAAGAACCGCAAGCGCCGCATGTCAGTTAAAAAGTTGCCGGTTGCAAAGCGACCCCGTTTGGAGTGCAACGTGGATAGCCACGCTGCAGCCCAGGGGATAAAGGCAAGAGTCCGTGAGTCAGAGTTCAGAAGCGCGGAAGCTATGAACTAAACCTTCGTGCAGCGGAAAAGTAAACGTAAAGTAAAGCCACTCAGTATTGTGTCAACTGATAACCAGGATTCTGCCAGAATCTCTACCAGTAACATTGTCGAAGGCAAGCGAAATCGACGCCTGGCCAATCTGTCGCTCAACGAGGAACAACTCGGTGGCACAGAGCCCATAGTTGTCAAGAACCGCAAGCGCCGCATGTCAGTTAAAAAGTTGCCGGTTGCAAAGCGACCCCGTTTGGAGTGCAACGTGGATAGCCACGCTGCAGCCCAGGGGATAAAGGCAAGAGTCCGTGAGTCAGAGTTCAGAAGCGCGGAAGCTATGAACTAAACCTTCGTGCAGCGGAAAAGTAAACGTAAAGTAAAGCCACTCAGTATTGTGTCAACTGATAACCAGGATTCTGCCAGAATCTCTACCAGTAACATTGTCGAAGGCAAGCGAAATCGACGCCTGGCCAATCTGTCGCTCAACGAGGAACAACTCGGTGGCACAGAGCTCATATGAGCAACACCCCCATACCGCCACTCCCGGCGACGCGCCGGATACTGCAGCTGCAGTTTCCTGGTGCTCGCCTTCTCTTGCCAGGCAGACCAGCGAACTTCGCTATAGTCTGCGCTTTCGCTCGGAAAGCAGCAACAACAACAAAGTGAACAATGCAAGAATTGCAAATGCCAACAACAACTACATCAACAACAATACTAAGAACTCCAACAACAACAACAACACTAACAAAAACCCCAAAAATTATATTGGTGATATTAACGCCAACAACAATGCCAGCAAAAAGAGAAAAATTGCGACAATCAACGATTACGACTTGGACGCAGTGCCATCTACTTCTGCAGGTGCTCGTGCAGCACAACAAGCACTAGAGGACCCGCAGTCAGATTCTGACTCAGACATCGAGTCAGTTGATATGGCCGAGAAGATTACAGTTGTGCCTACTTCCCCAATTTTTCCGCCGATTGTAGACGAAAATCAAATACTTTCACTCCGAAACCTGAGCCAACAAGGCCTTCCAAGCCCCCTCCACTTATAGCTGAGGGTATCACCAACGCTGTTGGACTGCTGGAAGCATTAAATGCTGTCACACCGCCTGACAGCTTTGACTCTTTTTTTTTGGGTTTTTTTATATATAAAATGACCTATTTAAAAATATGACATTTGATTTATTAACACTTAAACGTTGAATACAGTTGATTTTTCAGGTATGAATAAAATACACAAACCCAAGCTCAAGATGAATTGTGCCACAAAACGCAGTATTCCAAAATCACGCCAAAATCGAAAGACCCGTATTGCACGAAAGTCCAAAGGAAGACCTACCAAGTGCCAGAAATCCGGGCCAGTGACAGTAAATCCGTTTTCGAACTTTATGAGAATATTTCGGCGAAAGAACTGCGGTCTTAGTTCCAATGAAATGTATCGCAAGGGCGGAGCTGCATCTTTTGTGCTGCGCCTCCGCATCTGCCTGGGCCAGTGCCTCTGCCAGAGTCGCCTTATCGCTGCCCAGCAACTCACGTTTCAGATCCCTGACTGGCGGTTCCGGTAGTGGTAGCGAGTCCACATCTCTGTAGTCGGCCACCTCCGTTTCCTCCTTGAGGGCAATAAATTTCATCAAAGCATACCATTAGGTTTGTGCTTAAACAGTTTGGGAATCGTAAGATAAATTTCATCAAAGCATGCCAATAGGTTTGTGCTTAAACCGTTTGGGAATCGTAAGATAAATTTCATCAAAGCATGCCAATAGGTTTGTGCTTCAACCGTTTGGGAATCGTAAGATAAATTTGTGGCGGTATTCGATTGGCGCTATCGATACACCACGACGAATGCAACAACGGGAAAGAAAATACCGTTTCACTCCTACGAAATAAAGGAGGACAGAGGCTTCCGAGTGGTGATCAGGGGACTGCATCCATCGTTGCAGAACATTGATTGCCTAAAAGATGAGCTCGCCAGATCTGGGCACTCAGTGCGGGGTGTCCAAACTATTGTCAGCCGTGTGACCAAAAAGGAGCTAAACCTTTGTTATTTAGAGTTGGAGCAGGCTGCGAATAACAAAGAGATTTACAACCTACGCTCCATCTGTCAGGTGTGCAATACTGTTGAATGCCCTGATCGACATTTGGACATCCCCCAGTGCCACCGCTGCCAGGAATTTGGCCACACAATGAAACACTGCCAAAAACAGCATCGCTGCGTAAAGTGTGGTTCAGCACATGCAAGTCAGGTGTGCGAAAATCCAGGCTATAATCTTGGTTGAAGCTTCCTTCCTTCCCTGACGCATCACACCTACCGCGACCAACGCCAGGCCAAGGACCAAGATATGGCTGCCGAGCGAAGAGCCTACAAAAAACGCCAGGAAGAGAAATGCGAACTGCGAAAGAAGTTCACCACAGTCGTGAATAAGGAATGCGTACGGCAGGGCATCCCGTATCTGAACAAGAATATTGACTTACCCAAGAAGTCGGTTTCATTGGATAAATCACAAAACAAAAAGAGTGGAAATAAATGTGAGCAGCAAAATAAAGAAAAAATTGCAGTCGAAAAAGAGAAGCAAGCCAAGAAAATGGTTAATGTGAAGAATCAGCCACCAACTCAGAAAGAGAAACCAATAGATGAAATGGACAGAAATGATGAAGATGAGGAGCAGTTGCAGCAGTTGCAAGCTGAGCAAAAGTCTAAAACAGCAGCTAAGAAAAAGGATCGGCAAGTGCGAAAGCCGCTCAGTATTGTGTCAACTGATAACCAGGATTCTGCCAGAATCTCTACCAGTAATATTGTCGAAGGCAAGCGAAATCGACGCCTGGCCAATCTGTCGCTCAACGAGGAACAACTCGGTGGCACAGAGCCCATAGTTGTCAAGAACCGCAAGCGCCGCATGTCAGTTAAAAAGTTGCCGGTTGCAAAGCGACCCCGTTTGGAGTGCAACGTGGATAGCCACGCTGCAGCCCAGGGGATAAAGGCAAGAGTCCGTGAGTCAGAGTTCAGAAGCGCGGAAGCTATGAACTAAACCTTCGTGCAGCGGAAAAGTAAACGTAAAGTAAAGCCACTCAGTATTGTGTCAACTGATAACCAGGATTCTGCCAGAATCTCTACCAGTAACATTGTCGAAGGCAAGCGAAATCGACGCCTGGCCAATCTGTCGCTCAACGAGGAACAACTCGGTGGCACAGAGCCCATAGTTGTCAAGAACCGCAAGCGCCGCATGTCAGTTAAAAAGTTGCCGGTTGCAAAGCGACCCCGTTTGGAGTGCAACGTGGATAGCCACGCTGCAGCCCAGGGGATAAAGGCAAGAGTCCGTGAGTCAGAGTTCAGAAGCGCGGAAGCTATGAACTAAACCTTCGTGCAGCGGAAAAGTAAACGTAAAGTAAAGCCACTCAGTATTGTGTCAACTGATAACCAGGATTCTGCCAGAATCTCTACCAGTAACATTGTCGAAGGCAAGCGAAATCGACGCCTGGCCAATCTGTCGCTCAACGAGGAACAACTCGGTGGCACAGAGCTCATATGAGCAACACCCCCATACCGCCACTCCCGGCGACGCGCCGGATACTGCAGCTGCAGTTTCCTGGTGCTCGCCTTCTCTTGCCAGGCAGACCAGCGAACTTCGCTATAGTCTGCGCTTTCGCTCGGAAAGCAGCAACAACAACAAAGTGAACAATGCAAGAATTGCAAATGCCAACAACAACTACATCAACAACAATACTAAGAACTCCAACAACAACAACAACACTAACAAAAACCCCAAAAATTATATTGGTGATATTAACGCCAACAACAATGCCAGCAAAAAGAGAAAAATTGCGACAATCAACGATTACGACTTGGACGCAGTGCCATCTACTTCTGCAGGTGCTCGTGCAGCACAACAAGCACTAGAGGACCCGCAGTCAGATTCTGACTCAGACATCGAGTCAGTTGATATGGCCGAGAAGATTACAGTTGTGCCTACTTCCCCAATTTTTCCGCCGATTGTAGACGAAAATCAAATACTTTCACTCCGAAACCTGAGCCAACAAGGCCTTCCAAGCCCCCTCCACTTATAGCTGAGGGTATCACCAACGCTGTTGGACTGCTGGAAGCATTAAATGCTGTCACACCGCCTGACAGCTTTGACTCTTTTTTTTTTGGGTTTTTTTTTATATAAAATGACCTATTTAAAAATATGACATTTGATTTATTAACACTTAAACGTTGAATACAGTTGATTTTTCAGGTATGAATAAAATACACAAACCCAAGCTCAAGATGAATTGTGCCACAAAACGCAGGATTCCAAAATCACGCCAAAATCGAAAGACCCGTATTGCACGAAAGTCCAAAGGAAGACCTACCAAGTGCCAGAAATCCGGGCCAGTGACAGTAAATCCGTTTTCGAACTTTATGAGAATATTTCGGCGAAAGAACTGCGGTCTTAGTTCCAATGAAATGTATCGCAAGGGCGGAGCTGCATCTTTTGTGCTGCGCCTCCGCATCTGCCTGGGCCAGTGCCTCTGCCAGAGTCGCCTTATCGCTGCCCAGCAACTCACGTTTCAGATCCCTGACTGGCGGTTCCGGTAGTGGTAGCGAGTCCACATCTCTGTAGTCGGCCACCTCCGTTTCCTCCTTGAGGGCAATAAATTTCATCAAAGCATACCATTAGGTTTGTGCTTAAACAGTTTGGGAATCGTAAGATAAATTTCATCAAAGCATGCCAATAGGTTTGTGCTTAAACCGTTTGGGAATCGTAAGATAAATTTCATCAAAGCATGCCAATAGGTTTGTGCTTCAACCGTTTGGGAATCGTAAGATAAATTTATGGCGGTATTCGATTGGCGCTATCGATACACCACGACGAATGCAACAACGGGAAAGAAAATACCGTTTCACTCCTACGAAATAAAGGAGGACAGAGGCTTCCGAGTGGTGATCAGGGGACTGCATCCATCGTTGCAGAACATTGATTGCCTAAAAGATGAGCTCGCCAGATCTGGGCACTCAGTGCGGGGTGTCCAAACTATTGTCAGCCGTGTGACCAAAAAGGAGCTAAACCTTTGTTATTTAGAGTTGGAGCCGGCTGCGAATAACAAAGAGATTTACAACCTACGCTCCATCTGTCAGGTGCGCAATACTGTTGAATGCCCTGATCGACATTTGGACATCCCCCAGTGCCACCGCTGCCAGGAATTTGGCCACACAATGAAACACTGCCAAAAACAGCATCGCTGCGTAAAGTGTGGTTCAGCACATGCAAGTCAGGTGTGCGAAAATCCAGGCTATAATCTTGGTTGAAGCTTCCTTCCTTCCCTGACGCATCACACCTACCGCGACTAACGCCAGGCCAAAGACCAAGATATGGCTGCCGAGCGAAGAGCCTACAAAAAACGCCAGGAAGAGAAATGCGAACTGCGAAAGAAGTTCACCACAGTCGTGAATAAGGAATGCGTACGGCAGGGCATCCCGTATCTGAACAAGAATATTGACTTACCCAAGAAGTCGGTTTCATTGGATAAATCACAAAACAAAAAGAGTGGAAATAAATGTGAGCAGCAAAATAAAGAAAAAATTGCAGTCGAAAAAGAGAAGCAAGCCAAGAAAATGGTTAATGTGAAGAATCAGCCACCAACTCAGAAAGAGAAACCAATAGATAAGATGGACAGAAATGATGAAGATGAGGAGCAGTTGCAGCTGTTGCAAGCTGAGCAAAAGTCTAAAACAGCAGCTAAGAAAAAGGATCGGCAAGTGCGAAAGCCGCTCAGTATTGTGTCAACTGATAACCAGGATTCTGCCAGAATCTCTACCAGTAATATTGTCGAAGGCAAGCGAAATCGACGCCTGGCCAATCTGTCGCTCAACGAGGAACAACTCGGTGGCACAGAGCCCATAGTTGTCAAGAACCGCAAGCGCCGCATGTCAGTTAAAAAGTTGCCGGTTGCAAAGCGACCCCGTTTGGAGTGCAACGTGGATAGCCACGCTGCAGCCCAGGGGATAAAGGCAAGAGTCCGTGAGTCAGAGTTCAGAAGCGCGGAAGCTATGAACTAAACCTTCGTGCAGCGGAAAAGTAAACGTAAAGTAAAGCCACTCAGTATTGTGTCAACTGATAACCAGGATTCTGCCAGAATCTCTACCAGTAACATTGTCGAAGGCAAGCGAAATCGACGCCTGGCCAATCTGTCGCTCAACGAGGAACAACTCGGTGGCACAGAGCCCATAGTTGTCAAGAACCGCAAGCGCCGCATGTCAGTTAAAAAGTTGCCGGTTGCAAAGCGACCCCGTTTGGAGTGCAACGTGGATAGCCACGCTGCAGCCCAGGGGATAAAGGCAAGAGTCCGTGAGTCAGAGTTCAGAAGCGCGGAAGCTATGAACTAAACCTACGTGCAGCGGAAAAGTAAACGTAAAGTAAAGCCGCTCAGTATTTTGTCAACTGATAACCAGGATTCTGCCAGAATCTCTACCAGTAATATTGTCGAAGGCAAGCGAAATCGACGCCTGGCCAATCTGTCGCTCAACGAGGAACAACTCGGTGGCACAGAGCCCATAGTTGTCAAGAACCGCAAGCGCCGCATGTCAGTTAAAAAGTTGCCGGTTGCAAAGCGACCCCGTTTGGAGTGCAACGTGGATAGCCACGCTGCAGCCCAGGCGATAAAGGCAAGAGTCCGTGAGTCAGAGTTCAGAAGCGCGGAAGCTATGAACTAAACCTTCGTGCAGCGGAAAAGTAAACGTAAAGTAAAGCCACTCAGTATTGTGTCAACTGATAACCAGGATTCTGCCAGAATCTCTACCAGTAACATTGTCGAAGGCAAGCGAAATCGACGCCTGGCCAATCTGTCGCTCAACGAGGAACAACTCGGTGGCACAGAGCCCATAGTTGTCAAGAACCGCAAGCGCCGCATGTCAGTTAAAAAGTTGCCGGTTGCAAAGCGACCCCGTTTGGAGTGCAACGTGGATAGCCACGCTGCAGCCCAGGGGATAAAGGCAAGAGTCCGTGAGTCAGAGTTCAGAAGCGCGGAAGCTATGAACTAAACCTACGTGCAGCGGAAAAGTAAACGTAAAGTAAAGCCGCTCAGTATTTTGTCAACTGATAACCAGGATTCTGCCAGAATCTCTACCAGTAATATTGTCGAAGGCAAGCGAAATCGACGCCTGGCCAATCTGTCGCTCAACGAGGAACAACTCGGTGGCACAGAGCTCATATGAGCAACACCCCCATACCGCCACTCCCGGCGACGCGCCGGATACTGCAGCTGCAGTTTCCTGGTGCTCGCCTTCTCTTGCCAGGCAGACCAGCGAACTTCGCTATAGTCTGCGCTCTCGCTCGGAAAGCAGCAACAACAACAACAACAAAGTGAACAATGCAAGAATTGCAAATGCCAACAACAACTACATCAACAACAATACTAAGAACTCCAACAACAACAACAACACTAACAAAAACCCCAAAAATTATATTGGTGATATTAACGCCAACAACAATGCCAGCAAAAAGAGAAAAATTGCGACAATCAACGATTACGACTTGGACGCAGTGCCATCTACTTCTGCAGGTGCTCGTGCAGCACAACAAGCACTAGAGGACCCGCAGTCAGATTCTGACTCAGACATCGAGTCAGTTGATATGGCCGAGAAGATTACAGTTGTGCCTACTTCCCCAATTTTTCCGCCGATTGTAGACGAAAATCAAATACTTTCACTCCGAAACCTGAGCCAACAAGGCCTTCCAAGCCCCCTCCACTTATAGCTGAGGGTATCACCAACGCTGTTGGACTGCTGGAAGCATTAAATGCTGTCACACCGCCTGACAGCTTTGACTCTTTTTTTTTTGGGTTTTTTTTTTATATAAAATGACCTATTTAAAAATATGACATTTGATTTATTAACACTTAAACGTTGAATACAGTTGATTTTTCAGGTATGAATAAAATACACAAACCCAAGCTCAAGATGAATTGTGCCACAAAACGCAGGATTCCAAAATCACGCCAAAATCGAAAGACCCGTATTGCACGAAAGTCCAAAGGAAGACCTACCAAGTGCCAGAAATCCGGGCCAGTGACAGTAAATCCGTTTTCGAACTTTATGAGAATATTTCGGCGAAAGAACTGCGGTCTTAGTTCCAATGAAATGTATCGCAAGGGCGGAGCTGCATCTTTTGTGCTGCGCCTCCGCATCTGCCTGGGCCAGTGCCTCTGCCAGAGTCGCCTTATCGCTGCCCAGCAACTCACGTTTCAGATCCCTGACTGGCGGTTCCGGTAGTGGTAGCGAGTCCACATCTCTGTAGTCGGCCACCTCCGTTTCCTCCTTGAGGGCAATAAATTTCATCAAAGCATACCATTAGGTTTGTGCTTAAACAGTTTGGGAATCGTAAGATAAATTTCATCAAAGCATGCCAATAGGTTTGTGCTTAAACCGTTTGGGAATCGTAAGATAAATTTCATCAAAGCATGCCAATAGGTTTGTGCTTCAACCGTTTGGGAATCGTAAGATAAATTTGTGGCGGTATTCGATTGGCGCTATCGATACACCACGACGAATGCAACAACGGGAAAGAAAATACCGTTTCACTCCTACGAAATAAAGGAGGACAGAGGCTTCCGAGTGGTGATCAGGGGACTGCATCCATCGTTGCAGAACATTGATTGCCTAAAAGATGAGCTCGCCAGATCTGGGCACTCAGTGCGGGGTGTCCAAACTATTGTCAGCCGTGTGACCAAAAAGGAGCTAAACCTTTGTTATTTAGAGTTGGAGCAGGCTGCGAATAACAAAGAGATTTACAACCTACGCTCCATCTGTCAGGTGTGCAATACTGTTGAATGCCCTGATCGACATTTGGACATCCCCCAGTGCCACCGCTGCCAGGAATTTGGCCACACAATGAAACACTGCCAAAAACAGCATCGCTGCGTAAAGTGTGGTTCAGCACATGCAAGTCAGGTGTGCGAAAATCCAGGCTATAATCTTGGTTGAAGCTTCCTTCCTTCCCTGACGCATCACACCTACCGCGACCAACGCCAGGCCAAAGACCAAGATATGGCTGCCGAGCGAAGAGCCTACAAAAAACGCCAGGAAGAGAAATGCGAACTGCGAAAGAAGTTCACCACAGTCGTGAATAAGGAATGCGTACGGCAGGGCATCCCGTATCTGAACAAGAATATTGACTTACCCAAGAAGTCGGTTTCATTGGATAAATCACAAAACAAAAAGAGTGGAAATAAATGTGAGCAGCAAAATAAAGAAAAAATTGCAGTCGAAAAAGAGAAGCAAGCCAAGAAAATGGTTAATGTGAAGAATCAGCCACCAACTCAGAAAGAGAAACCAATAGATAAGATGGACAGAAATGATGAAGATGAGGAGCAGTTGCAGCAGTTGCAAGCTGAGCAAAAGTCTAAAACAGCAGCTAAGAAAAAGGATCGGCAAGTGCGAAAGCCGCTCAGTATTGTGTCAACTGATAACCAGGATTCTGCCAGAATCTCTACCAGTAATATTGTCGAAGGCAAGCGAAATCGACGCCTGGCCAATCTGTCGCTCAACGAGGAACAACTCGGTGGCACAGAGCCCATAGTTGTCAAGAACCGCAAGCGCCGCATGTCAGTTAAAAAGTTGCCGGTTGCAAAGCGACCCCGTTTGGAGTGCAACGTGGATAGCCACGCTGCAGCCCAGGGGATAAAGGCAAGAGTCCGTGAGTCAGAGTTCAGAAGCGCGGAAGCTATGAACTAAACCTTCGTGCAGCGGAAAAGTAAACGTAAAGTAAAGCCACTCAGTATTGTGTCAACTGATAACCAGGATTCTGCCAGAATCTCTACCAGTAACATTGTCGAAGGCAAGCGAAATCGACGCCTGGCCAATCTGTCGCTCAACGAGGAACAACTCGGTGGCACAGAGCCCATAGTTGTCAAGAACCGCAAGCGCCGCATGTCAGTTAAAAAGTTGCCGGTTGCAAAGCGACCCCGTTTGGAGTGCAACGTGGATAGCCACGCTGCAGCCCAGGGGATAAAGGCAAGAGTCCGTGAGTCAGAGTTCAGAAGCGCGGAAGCTATGAACTAAACCTACGTGCAGCGGAAAAGTAAACGTAAAGTAAAGCCGCTCAGTATTTTGTCAACTGATAACCAGGATTCTGCCAGAATCTCTACCAGTAATATTGTCGAAGGCAAGCGAAATCGACGCCTGGCCAATCTGTCGCTCAACGAGGAACAACTCGGTGGCACAGAGCCCATAGTTGTCAAGAACCGCAAGCGCCGCATGTCAGTTAAAAAGTTGCCGGTTGCAAAGCGACCCCGTTTGGAGTGCAACGTGGATAGCCACGCTGCAGCCCAGGCGATAAAGGCAAGAGTCCGTGAGTCAGAGTTCAGAAGCGCGGAAGCTATGAACTAAACCTTCGTGCAGCGGAAAAGTAAACGTAAAGTAAAGCCACTCAGTATTGTGTCAACTGATAACCAGGATTCTGCCAGAATCTCTACCAGTAACATTGTCGAAGGCAAGCGAAATCGACGCCTGGCCAATCTGTCGCTCAACGAGGAACAACTCGGTGGCACAGAGCCCATAGTTGTCAAGAACCGCAAGCGCCGCATGTCAGTTAAAAAGTTGCCGGTTGCAAAGCGACCCCGTTTGGAGTGCAACGTGGATAGCCACGCTGCAGCCCAGGGGATAAAGGCAAGAGTCCGTGAGTCAGAGTTCAGAAGCGCGGAAGCTATGAACTAAACCTACGTGCAGCGGAAAAGTAAACGTAAAGTAAAGCCGCTCAGTATTTTGTCAACTGATAACCAGGATTCTGCCAGAATCTCTACCAGTAATATTGTCGAAGGCAAGCGAAATCGACGCCTGGCCAATCTGTCGCTCAACGAGGAACAACTCGGTGGCACAGAGCTCATATGAGCAACACCCCCATACCGCCACTCCCGGCGACGCGCCGGATACTGCAGCTGCAGTTTCCTGGTGCTCGCCTTCTCTTGCCAGGCAGACCAGCGAACTTCGCTATAGTCTGCGCTCTCGCTCGGAAAGCAGCAACAACAACAACAACAAAGTGAACAATGCAAGAATTGCAAATGCCAACAACAACTACATCAACAACAATACTAAGAACTCCAACAACAACAACAACACTAACAAAAACCCCAAAAATTATATTGGTGATATTAACGCCAACAACAATGCCAGCAAAAAGAGAAAAATTGCGACAATCAACGATTACGACTTGGACGCAGTGCCATCTACTTCTGCAGGTGCTCGTGCAGCACAACAAGCACTAGAGGACCCGCAGTCAGATTCTGACTCAGACATCGAGTCAGTTGATATGGCCGAGAAGATTACAGTTGTGCCTACTTCCCCAATTTTTCCGCCGATTGTAGACGAAAATCAAATACTTTCACTCCGAAACCTGAGCCAACAAGGCCTTCCAAGCCCCCTCCACTTATAGCTGAGGGTATCACCAACGCTGTTGGACTGCTGGAAGCATTAAATGCTGTCACACCGCCTGACAGCTTTGACTCTTTTTTTTTGGGTTTTTTTATATATAAAATGACCTATTTAAAAATATGACATTTGATTTATTAACACTTAAACGTTGAATACAGTTGATTTTTCAGGTATGAATAAAATACACAAACCCAAGCTCAAGATGAATTGTGCCACAAAACGCAGTATTCCAAAATCACGCCAAAATCGAAAGACCCGTATTGCACGAAAGTCCAAAGGAAGACCTACCAAGTGCCAGAAATCCGGGCCAGTGACAGTAAATCCGTTTTCGAACTTTATGAGAATATTTCGGCGAAAGAACTGCGGTCTTAGTTCCAATGAAATGTATCGCAAGGGCGGAGCTGCATCTTTTGTGCTGCGCCTCCGCATCTGCCTGGGCCAGTGCCTCTGCCAGAGTCGCCTTATCGCTGCCCAGCAACTCACGTTTCAGATCCCTGACTGGCGGTTCCGGTAGTGGTAGCGAGTCCACATCTCTGTAGTCGGCCACCTCCGTTTCCTCCTTGAGGGCAATAAATTTCATCAAAGCATACCATTAGGTTTGTGCTTAAACAGTTTGGGAATCGTAAGATAAATTTCATCAAAGCATGCCAATAGGTTTGTGCTTAAACCGTTTGGGAATCGTAAGATAAATTTCATCAAAGCATGCCAATAGGTTTGTGCTTCAACCGTTTGGGAATCGTAAGATAAATTTGTGGCGGTATTCGATTGGCGCTATCGATACACCACGACGAATGCAACAACGGGAAAGAAAATACCGTTTCACTCCTACGAAATAAAGGAGGACAGAGGCTTCCGAGTGGTGATCAGGGGACTGCATCCATCGTTGCAGAACATTGATTGCCTAAAAGATGAGCTCGCCAGATCTGGGCACTCAGTGCGGGGTGTCCAAACTATTGTCAGCCGTGTGACCAAAAAGGAGCTAAACCTTTGTTATTTAGAGTTGGAGCAGGCTGCGAATAACAAAGAGATTTACAACCTACGCTCCATCTGTCAGGTGTGCAATACTGTTGAATGCCCTGATCGACATTTGGACATCCCCCAGTGCCACCGCTGCCAGGAATTTGGCCACACAATGAAACACTGCCAAAAACAGCATCGCTGCGTAAAGTGTGGTTCAGCACATGCAAGTCAGGTGTGCGAAAATCCAGGCTATAATCTTGGTTGAAGCTTCCTTCCTTCCCTGACGCATCACACCTACCGCGACCAACGCCAGGCCAAAGACCAAGATATGGCTGCCGAGCGAAGAGCCTACAAAAAACGCCAGGAAGAGAAATGCGAACTGCGAAAGAAGTTCACCACAGTCGTGAATAAGGAATGCGTACGGCAGGGCATCCCGTATCTGAACAAGAATATTGACTTACCCAAGAAGTCGGTTTCATTGGATAAATCACAAAACAAAAAGAGTGGAAATAAATGTGAGCAGCAAAATAAAGAAAAAATTGCAGTCGAAAAAGAGAAGCAAGCCAAGAAAATGGTTAATGTGAAGAATCAGCCACCAACTCAGAAAGAGAAACCAATAGATGAGATGGACAGAAATGATGAAGATGAGGAGCAGTTGCAGCAGTTGCAAGCTGAGCAAAAGTCTAAAACAGCAGCTAAGAAAAAGGATCGGCAAGTGCGAAAGCCGCTCAGTATTGTGTCAACTGATAACCAGGATTCTGCCAGAATCTCTACCAGTAATATTGTCGAAGGCAAGCGAAATCGACGCCTGGCCAATCTGTCGCTCAACGAGGAACAACTCGGTGGCACAGAGCCCATAGTTGTCAAGAACCGCAAGCGCCGCATGTCAGTTAAAAAGTTGCCGGTTGCAAAGCGACCCCGTTTGGAGTGCAACGTGGATAGCCACGCTGCAGCCCAGGCGATAAAGGCAAGAGTCCGTGAGTCAGAGTTCAGAAGCGCGGAAGCTATGAACTAAACCTTCGTGCAGCGGAAAAGTAAACGTAAAGTAAAGCCACTCAGTATTGTGTCAACTGATAACCAGGATTCTGCCAGAATCTCTACCAGTAACATTGTCGAAGGCAAGCGAAATCGACGCCTGGCCAATCTGTCGCTCAACGAGGAACAACTCGGTGGCACAGAGCCCATAGTTGTCAAGAACCGCAAGCGCCGCATGTCAGTTAAAAAGTTGCCGGTTGCAAAGCGACCCCGTTTGGAGTGCAACGTGGATAGCCACGCTGCAGCCCAGGGGATAAAGGCAAGAGTCCGTGAGTCAGAGTTCAGAAGCGCGGAAGCTATGAACTAAACCTACGTGCAGCGGAAAAGTAAACGTAAAGTAAAGCCGCTCAGTATTTTGTCAACTGATAACCAGGATTCTGCCAGAATCTCTACCAGTAATATTGTCGAAGGCAAGCGAAATCGACGCCTGGCCAATCTGTCGCTCAACGAGGAACAACTCGGTGGCACAGAGCCCATAGTTGTCAAGAACCGCAAGCGCCGCATGTCAGTTAAAAAGTTGCCGGTTGCAAAGCGACCCCGTTTGGAGTGCAACGTGGATAGCCACGCTGCAGCCCAGGGGATAAAGGCAAGAGTCCGTGAGTCAGAGTTCAGAAGCGCGGAAGCTATGAACTAAACCTTCGTGCAGCGGAAAAGTAAACGTAAAGTAAAGCCACTCAGTATTGTGTCAACTGATAACCAGGATTCTGCCAGAATCTCTACCAGTAACATTGTCGAAGGCAAGCGAAATCGACGCCTGGCCAATCTGTCGCTCAACGAGGAACAACTCGGTGGCACAGAGCCCATAGTTGTCAAGAACCGCAAGCGCCGCATGTCAGTTAAAAAGTTGCCGGTTGCAAAGCGACCCCGTTTGGAGTGCAACGTGGATAGCCACGCTGCAGCCCAGGCGATAAAGGCAAGAGTCCGTGAGTCAGAGTTCAGAAGCGCGGAAGCTATGAACTAAACCTTCGTGCAGCGGAAAAGTAAACGTAAAGTAAAGCCACTCAGTATTGTGTCAACTGATAACCAGGATTCTGCCAGAATCTCTACCAGTAACATTGTCGAAGGCAAGCGAAATCGACGCCTGGCCAATCTGTCGCTCAACGAGGAACAACTCGGTGGCACAGAGCCCATAGTTGTCAAGAACCGCAAGCGCCGCATGTCAGTTAAAAAGTTGCCGGTTGCAAAGCGACCCCGTTTGGAGTGCAACGTGGATAGCCACGCTGCAGCCCAGGCGATAAAGGCAAGAGTCCGTGAGTCAGAGTTCAGAAGCGCGGAAGCTATGAACTAAACCTTCGTGCAGCGGAAAAGTAAACGTAAAGTAAAGCCACTCAGTATTGTGTCAACTGATAACCAGGATTCTGCCAGAATCTCTACCAGTAACATTGTCGAAGGCAAGCGAAATCGACGCCTGGCCAATCTGTCGCTCAACGAGGAACAACTCGGTGGCACAGAGCCCATATGAGCAACACCCCCATACCGCCACTCCCGGCGACGCGCCGGATACTGCAGCTGCAGTTTCCTGGTGCTCGCCTTCTCTTGCCAGGCAGACCAGCGAACTTCGCTATAGTCTGCGCTCTCGCTCGGAGAGCAGCAACAACAACAACAACAAAGTGAACAATGCAAGAATTGCAAATGCCAACAACAACTACATCAACAACAATACTAAGAACTCCAACAACAACAACACTAACAAAAACCCCAAAAATTATATTGGTGATATTAACGCCAACAACAATGCCAGCAAAAAGAGAAAAATTGCGACAATCAACGATTACGACTTGGACGCAGTGCCATCTACTTCTGCAGGTGCTCGTGCAGCACAACAAGCACTAGAGGACCCGCAGTCAGATTCTGACTCAGACATCGAGTCAGTTGATATGGCCGAGAAGATTACAGTTGTGCCTACTTCCCCAATTTTTCCGCCGATTGTAGACGAAAATCAAATACTTTCACTCCGAAACCTGAGCCAACAAGGCCTTCCAAGCCCCCTCCACTTATAGCTGAGGGTATCACCAACGCTGTTGGACTGCTGGAAGCATTAAATGCTGTCACACCGCCTGACAGCTTTGACTCTTTTTTTTTTGGGTTTTTTTTTTATATAAAATGACCTATTTAAAAATATAACATTTGATTTATTAACACTTAAACGTTGAATACAGTTGATTTTTCAGGTATGAATAAAATACACAAACCCAAGCTCAAGATGAATTGTGCCACAAAACGCAGGATTCCAAAATCACGCCAAAATCGAAAGACCCATATTGCACGAAAGTCCAAAGGAAGACCTACCAAGTGCCAGAAATCCGGGCCAGTGACAGTAAATCCGTTTTCGAACTTTATGAGAATATTTCGGCGAAAGAACTGCGGTCTTAGTTCCAATGAAATGTATCGCAAGGGCGGAGCTGCATCTTTTGTGCTGCGCCTCCGCATCTGCCTGGGCCAGTGCCTCTGCCAGAGTCGCCTTATCGCTGCCCAGCAACTCACGTTTCAGATCCCTGACTGGCGGTTCCGGTAGTGGTAGCGAGTCCACATCTCTGTAGTCGGCCACCTCCGTTTCCTCCTTGAGGGCAATAAATTTCATCAAAGCATACCATTAGGTTTGTGCTTAAACAGTTTGGGAATCGTAAGATAAATTTCATCAAAGCATGCCAATAGGTTTGTGCTTCAACCGTTTGGGAATCGTAAGATAAATTCCATCAAAGCATGCCAATAGGTTTGTGCTTAAAACGTTTGGGAATCGTAAGATAGCAGGCACTCGCAAAACTTCTTAGTAAATCAGAAGGAGAATAAACACCATGAGCAATCGTCATATCATCAACGCAGAATCAGCGTGGCACAGTGCTATGCGATCTCGGCCAGGAAATCTCCAAGCTGGTGGAGATGTTGGAGGATGGCAAACGGCGCTCCATCCACCAGCCGATGCGCGACTCTATCGAGAGCATAAAGGCGCTCTACGATAACCAGGATTCTACCAGAATCTCTACCAGCAATATTGTCGAAGGGGCCAGAGGTCCGCACGGAGAAGGCGCGCCCTGACACAATAGCCATTGCAGCGAAGGGAGACGCTACCTACGCGGATATACTCCGCAAGGTTAAGGCGGATGAGAAGCTTAGCGAGCTTGGGAAGGCGGTCTCCAGGATACGGAGGACCCAAAAGAGTGCTACTGCAGCTGAATAAGCCAGGTATGGATATAGTATCAAAATTTAATAAAGCTAGTCAAACTGACCAATGTAGTGAAGTCAGGAAAACACCCTCTGGCATAACGAATGCCCAAGCAGTTAACGATTTGAATGGTATTTACGAAAGGCTTAAACTTCTTCAGGCACTCTCTTCGAATCGGCGAACAAGCTTGGCTAAGGAGCAGGAGCTGATAAAAGAGAAGGAGCACAATAGAATATTATCAAGCAAATTGACTGATGCACTATGTCAGTTACCAGTGACAGTATCAAAATTTAATAAAGCTTGTCGAACTGACCAATGTAGTGAAGTCAGGAAAAAACCCTCTGGCATAACAAATTCAGATGGTAAGACATTTGGAGGGCGGCGTCAGGTTCTGTTGAAAATGTGCAAATATATAATGAAACCCTATGGCATACCCATGTATGAGTTTTCCATATCCTGGGCCGATGGACACGCCTTCTGCGCCTTCATTCACTCATTCCGACCAGATCTGATTGATGAAAAGTATCTAGAATGTAACAATCCCAAGGAGACTCTGTCAGAGATGTTGCAAATTCAGTAGGAGCTGAATTTGATGGCAACTTTGTAAAACTAATGCATCGTATTCGCCCTGACTTTGTGAAAACGTATTTCTTAGTCTTCAAATTGTACACCTGCTTAAAAGGCGAGAATAAAAATGTAATTTTAGGGATCGACTCAAGTGACTAAATAAACATGAATGTATAAGTGTACATACATATATATGTATACATATATACAAAAGATGACATCAGACTTGTTTGTTTTGAGTTATCCATTATAGAAACCTTCAACAATGTTTAAGAAATGGCTTAAAATTAACAAATATACATAAGATTTGGAAATTAAACAGTCTCCCTGTCGATTTGCAATGATAGATGTTATCGATTTCATAGCCTCCTACAAACGTAGTACTCAAATTTTTACTTTGCCCGACGCGGACACAGACCAGTGCATGTTTCAAGACAATAGCTTTGAGGAAATCGAAAATAGTTGCGATTATACAGCATGGCGAGCATTGCACATATTGGTTTTGTGCAATACCACGATACCAGAGATAAAAAAATGAAAAAAAAATAGCAAAAAAAAGTAAAAAAAAAATAGTACAAAAAATATTTAACAAAAAAATAGACAAATGCCAAAAAAAAATATTAAAAAAAAAAAGTGCCCTTCAAATCTGCGGCCTAGCAAGATTTGAGCTAAAACCACTTGTGAATTATAAGTCACAAGTATGCAACATCAGTTGGTAGTAAGTCTATCGATTTGAGCTTAAACCACTTGTGAATTATAAGTCACAAGTATGCAACATCAGTTGGTAGTAAGTCAATCGATTTGAGCTTAAACCACTTGAGAATTATAAGTCACAAGTATGCAACATCAGTTGGTTGTAAGTCAATCGATTTGAGCGTAAACCACTTGAGAATTATAAGTCACAAGTATGCAACATCAGTTGGTAGTAAGTCAATCGATTTGAGCTTAAACCACTTGAGAATTATAAGTCACAAGTATGCAACATCAGTTGGTAGTAACTGTTAACCATGCTGCCACTGAGTTTCTGGCACCCCTACACATAATGTGCAATATTCAGCTGCAGAGTAATGCTCATTCGAGTACTCAATTTATGGTTTAAATTCCTAATTCTCTCTCTCTCTAAATATTCTCAGCTACCTGTATCAGATTAGAAACAGAGTATATAAGTATATTTGCTCTAGTTATAATTGGGGAAAGTTAGCACTGCGACCTATAAGGTCTATTGTGTGTAGTCAACACGATGAGACGACGTTTAGAATCGAACTCTGAAACCAATGCGAATTCACTTTTACATTCCACGTATATTGTAGAACTATCTGGCTCGAAGTACCAAAATGTCTAACGAATGATTAGACGCGCAGAGTCGACGTTTAGTATCGTACTGCCGCGGAGTCGACGATTATATTCGAACTGCCTGCTCGTCAGAAAAAAATGCTTGAACCTAAATACGTAGAAAATATTATGCAGCCGTTCTTAAGACGACTGCATTGGTCTCTTATCGAGTGCGGCAGTTTGTAAGGCGACCGCTGTCTCACTCCATCGACATCTCCTCTAACCTCTCTAAAAGTAGCTTGACTCTATGCAAGCCATCCTCAAGTGCCTTATTGTGAGGGCGCTGCATGAGCCAGCTATCAGCAGCTGAGAGCGTCACATGTTCATACTTGAACATTCTCAAATGAGCCTAAAAAACAATAACAATAAATTTGTAACGTGGCCTGTTGTCTGACCTCAAATACAAATGTGTATAAAATGTGTAATTATGTGTAATTATCGCATCCTAACAGTGCGATCAACACGTCATATTATATAAGTAATTCTCTGTCATGTAAACCGTTCACAGCCGGCAGGCATTCGGTTCGGATGTACTCGAACATCTCCGGATTCAGACAGTTGCGCTGATCCAATATGTTATTTCTGAGAATTATATCGCAAAGCAAGCGTACGCCGCGATCTTCGGTTCTCAGTTTGATCATTGCCATTAAAGGCAGCTATCATTGCATTGCGATGTTACAAAGGTGTCTCAAATATGGTATGGCAATTTTGATAAATAAGCTGGGAAGGACCAAAATGGTAGCAATCTAATATGTACCGGGGCACCGGTAATGAGATTGCTACTACCTACCTTGATCTACCTTGACATTTACGAGACTTCAGAACATTTTCTGGAAGATTGCTGGACAATAAGCAGACTGAGGCTCTCTCAGCTAAGTGCCTACTGCCCTTTAGTGGAGACACTAACACACACACGTCTACTCGCTTCTTTGCAAGAAGCTGTGACCAATAGAACACTTATAACACTTGTCATCTCTAATCCACTCTTTTGAGGATGTGCTGAGTGCTGTTCGCGAGGGTGCTCCTTCAATAGCATATAATCAGAGCTTCCATTGCCAGAGCTTCTTCCAGGATTCTGCCAGAATCACTACGAGTAATATTGTCGAAGGCAAGCAAATTTGCCGTGGTCGCCAAATTTATGGTCACCTGCTCGATAAGCGTGATGTCAAAGCGGGCAAAGATTGCGCTTTGCAGCTGCACCTCAACGTTGCACTCTGCATAGTCGGTGACGGGACGACGCTTCAGAGCAGGGCAGACGAGCTGCCAGTCCTTGTGCTGCTCTAACTGTTTGGCAGTTACAATCAGCACCTCCTGCTCTATGCTCGGCGATATATTGCGCCATTCCAGGCTGCGGCGCTTGTTCAACAATCGGCCTTGCTGTTGGCCAGGGCCTGAATGCACTCTGTGGATTGGATGCATTCTAGCACAATATTGATTATTATTTGCATAGCATTGGTCAATTAGTATTATTCTCCAGGTAGATCGTTTAACTAAACATTTCTGTTCGCCTGTTACTTTCAGTGGGGGAACAATACGAAAACTCGAAGAAAAAAGCGTTATCATGTGAAATATTTTCATAGCCATTTCTTATTACTATATTATATTTATAAGAATATACCTGATATTGCAGTGCCGCCAGGATTCGGCCCAACTTAATAATAAATGAAGCCATTATTGAATAAGATAGATGCGAACATCTGAAAGAGAACAGGAGGAACAAGAGCGTGCACAATATCAGCCCAATTACGACGATTTTCTTAATGCTTCACCATGGCTAGAAGCAGGCCAGGAGTAAGATCAACAACAGCAATCACAGGAGGAGGATGGTCAGGAGGCAAGAGAGCAGCAGGAACGAGAGCAGAAAGAGAGGAACAAGAACGCTTGGAGTCGGATGCGCAGCCAGTCACAGATGCCTATGGCCTGGACGACAATGATTTGCACTAGAATGACAGATATTCTGAATATTCAGATGGTCACAATTATCCACAACGAGTTAAGCTGAGGTCTTAGAACTTGCTGGCCATTACTTTCAGCCGATTTTAAATAGTCTATAGTCCAATGTACACAGTAAAGATTTCTTGAATAAAAGTTATTAAAATATTTAAGTGCCTACTATACTGCTGAAAAGCAAACAGATTTTGGCATTCTTTTATCTTATCCGAGTGCATTTAGCAAATCTGCTTGCTAGCCGAGACACATCCCAATAAACTGCGTAGCCTAATTATGAAAAGGAAGCAGTGCACGAATTAGAACTTAGTAAAGTCACAAACATTTTTAAAAGCAGAGTTTCACAGCCTCTTGCTGCTTAGATCGTTTAACTAAACATTTCTGTTCGCCTGTTACTTTGAGTGGGGGAACAATACGAAAACTCGAAGAAAAAAGCGCTCACATGTGAAATATTTTCATAGCCATTTCTTATTACTATATTATATTTTACATGTAAATCGTTTAACTAAACATTTCTGTTCGCCTGGTACTTTGAAAGGGGGAACAATACGAAAACTCGAAGAAAAAAGCGCTCACATGTGAAATATTTTCATAGCCATTTCTTATTACTATATTATATTTTACATGTAAATCGTTTAACTAAACATTTCTGTTCGCCTGGTACTTTGAAAGGGGGAACAATACGAAAACTCGAAGAAGAAGATCTCACATGTGAAATATTGATTATTATTTGCATAGCATTGGTCAATTAGTATTATTCTCCAAGTAGATCGTTTAACTAAACATTTCTGTTCGCCTGTTACTTTCAGTGGGGGAACAATACGAAAACTCGAAGAAACACGCCTGACACTTAAAAACTCCGTATCCCGCTGAACGCAGAGGTATGGCGTTGCAATTCTCCGCATGCAGAAAGAAACGCTCCAGGCGCGACTGAAACTGATGCAGCTCAATGGAAATGTAGCCGCTCCAGGGGCACTAAGCCCAGGAGCAGGCCTTTCCGGTGATTGGGCGACGGGTGCCATCCTCCAACAGATGCTCAAAGTCATCGGCCTTACCTTCGGCGGCGGGCGCATCTGCTCTGCCGGTCAATTAGCCGGAAAACTATTTGCTGGCCTCTCTAACCGATGTCTTTACAAACAGCAGAACAGAATTCGTTCGGTGAGTGTGAAATTCTTCAAAATATGTTGAGCAGTTGTGGGCATAGCCAAGGTTTTACATAGTCGAAACTATAAATTTGTTGTTTGCGTATTACTGCATTTCCACCTAGTTTCTCGCTCCATCTCTGCCTCTCTCTCTCTCTGTCTCTCTCGTTCTCTATCTGTTCTCTGTCTGTATAAATTTGTATACTCAACAGCTTTGAACGCGGCATCAAAGCTGATTTTTTATTAGCCTATGAACTTCAAATCAACACAATACTATATATGCTCATTAATTCTACTCTGTCAACAAGATATGTATCAATCAAAAATGTATTTTCTGAATATGAACAACATGAGTCATTAAAACTTTGTTCCTCATAGATACATTTATTTGGTTTCGGTTGACACATGTTACAAACTTTGTATGAGAACGTTTTACAATTATGATTTGCGAAAAAATTTTGGTTAGAAAACAAAAAAATTCCTCCAATTGTTATTAACATTTCTGATATTTTTTTCACATTCAGATTCCGGTCGGGCTCACGCCAGACCTGACGACGTCTATGCCACAACGCTGCTCATTCTCATCTATTACCCGCCCTCCTATATGTTCTGCGCTCGGGCCATGCTCCTGCCACACGAGTCAACGGTCGCCCACGATCAGACCCATCAGCCGCTCGCGCCGCTTTCAAACTCAAGCGCATCGTCAGCGGCCATTGAGGATGCCAGTAGCATGATTACCGTCTCCATGTCCGTCAGCAGCAGCAGCAACGCTACAGTCAATGCTGCCAAGGATGTCAATGCTGTCAAAGATGTCAAGGATGCCAAGGATATGAAGGATTGCAAGGACATGCATCGCGCTCTGATTTATAACAGTAAATAGATATATGAGCATTTCCAGGAGCCACACCCATTACAGTCGTACGTCATAAAAATTGAGAAAACAAAAGAAAAGTCCACTTCTTGTGCTCTTTCGGTTTTGGTTGAAAAACTGACAGTTTATTCCTAAATACGGATTCGTGACGTGATAGCCGAAATGTAACTTGTGTATAGATGGTCTGGCACAATGTTACTTTAAAGTTTGTTGTGGTATTTAAATATTGTCAAGTCTATTGAACAGCAGAAAAATTTATTTAATTTTTCAATTTTAAAGAAATATATTTAACAGCTGATCAGATCTGGGTATCTCGTAGCGACCTCTCTCGACTTACTTTTTATTTATTTTCATCCCAACAATTTAGTTTATTTTTGATATTTGATTTGATATTAAATATTTTTTTCAATTCCGAAATATAGCTCTTTACAGAGGTCTATGGTGCACACGCGCCCATCTACGCCCACTGTGGTGACTCACACCCACGATAAGGACTACTCGGAGGATGGCCAGCAGAGCTGAGTCGCCGTTGGAGCGAAGATCAACGAATTGGCAATCCTGTTTTTTTTCGTCAATTTAGCAGTTCTACTTTGTATACCTAAACGAGTGTTTCGGCAGGCTTCCTTAGTCTTCACGTACAATAATAAAATCTATATACAATATACCTATATGTACACATATGTATATAACACACCAGCTGGTTGATTCCAAATACCCAAAATATATATGTATTTACTACTTTTTTTGCGTGCTGAGCTAATTGACTGCCTGTCCGTCTGTCACTTGCTTTGCGAACTAATTGCTCGATTTGATACTTTATATTTGCGGGAGTGAAACATTATTTCAATATTCTGGCTGCGTTGCAAACATTTATTTATCATAGTTCGATTGAAGTCGCTCTGATCTAACACTGTAAAACTTAACATATTTTATTGTAAAACTTAACATATTTTATTGATTGTGTTGGCATGGCAGCTGTGCGTTGAGAATGGTGACTGTTGGCCACACATTTGTACTTGGTTGTTTTGGTGGAAATGGGAATTCATGGATCATGACTCGAGCGACTCAAAGAGCTTCTCAAGCAAATCTCTCAGTTCGATGGCAAAGGGCAATTTTTCCAGTGCATCCGTTTGCTTATCCGCTAGATGATCTGACAGCATGATTAATTGCTTATGTAGTTTTGTGCCTCGCAGCATTGCCTTACATTTGGCACTGAAGCCGAACAGCTTCCAGAGACAAAGCACCACAAGATGGTGCTCCACATAGGAATCGATGTTTGTATCACATCCAACCTGTACTGGCTGTGACACAATGTACATCAATAGATCCACGAATCCGGTCATGGCGACCAACTGCATCCGGTTGCCATTGGAAAAACACATGTTGCGCAGAATGCGGAGGCAGCGCAGCCGCAGGATGCAAAGTGGGGGGTTGCGACGTACGGCATTAAGCAGTGAGTCGAAATGACAGATCTTAGAGCCGTGCTCATATCGGGAGTATATCTCCCAAAAGGCCAGCCAGCCAAGCCGCACCTCTGGCTTCACTTTGGTCCCATTGCAGCATCGGCCGCTTGCCGGCAGTACCGTATCAAACATGTCCAGGACACGCATCTTGCTCAGACACAAGCGACCTTCGATGCAGGAGCAACAATTGATCATCACTCGCAGCGCGCCGTCAATAATTGAGTCCGCATGAGAATTGTCGGCGGTTGCCTCCTTTTTGGTCGTCTCGTGTTCGGCGACGCGCACCATTAGCTGGAGCACTGAATGGGAGTGGTTAGAATGCAGCAGTGATGTCTGCTTGCACATTTCGAGAGAGTGTTCGGTGAGCAGCATCGACAGTCGCACGGTCATGTGTTTGAGAATAATTGAATGCGAAATCCAGGGCCACAAGCGTAACAGAACACGCACCATACGAGTGGCCAGTTGGGGATCTGTGATGACGGCATGTGATGCACTGTGCCAGTTCATCAGCATGTTGAGCTGCACGAGAAGATTGTTGATAATATCACGCGTCTTGTGGGCACCCACCCGCCTCACATAGACGGTGGCATTGCCCACGGTGGCATCGTCGAGGAATGTCTCCATCAGGTGGAGAACGCGTTGCATCAGCTTGCAGCTAGCTGCCATGTCTGTCACTTGGGACGACAGCTTCAGCAGATTGCCGAGCACTTCACAGACCTGCACATGACTCTTTGTTGGTGGATGCAGGAAACTGTATTTGCCGTTCGGATAGTGCAGCTCAAAAAGCTGATCCATCCGATTATAGAGTTGAGAAGTTCCGGGTCTTCTTGCATAGCTTTCTATTGCTTGTGTCGGATTAGTTGGCGTTTTGGATTTAGATTTTTGTTGCTTTGCCATGGGTTTCAAGCTCAGCATTTGAAGTTGTTTGTTCAAGGGGTTCTCCCTGTCACTGACCGAGATAGTGTCCGTATCCGTGTCCATGACCGTCTCCCCGTCATCTTCGTCCTCATCACCAGTGTTGTCCGTATATTCATCAAATATGACTAGCACATTGAGTTCCTCTTTGGAATTCAGCACCTTCGCCAGCAGCAACGATAGAGTTGCCAGTGTATACTGCTGTACAGTTCCGTGGACAAAGCTCGAACTTAGGCCATACATGATCAGATCATAAAGCATATTGGGTTGCGAGCGAAACTTCAAACAGAGATATTTATAGGTGTCTTCATCCTTCAGGAAGACCATTAGCAACTTAAGGAGTTCAATGAGATGATTTTCTGGCACAGGCAACTGCTGATCGAGCACAATGTCCATCAGCGAGCAGTAGCCATCGATCAGCAACGTGTCACGACAGATGCTACGCTGTATGAACTGAACGTTGTGCTGATAGCACAGTGAGTAGAGCCGACAGATATTGCCAGCGCACAGATCCATATAGGCTAAATGGTTTGTCATTTCGGTCTTTGGCATTTTCATAACATCGCTGAGGGCATGGACGAAGGCGTACTGGGCGAGAGAAGCACACGAGATTGGGTTCAGAACAATTAGACGGACGCAGATGCTCACATAGCAGCCAATAATCTCGCACGAGTGTTTTGCGCTGGACCTATCGCCGTCTGGTCTTATACTCGAGGCCACATGGAGTGCGCCGAGTGCCAAGTTTGCCTCCTTGTGAAACGAGTGGTGCTGCAACAGGAGGTTGCAGGCATCGATGCCACTGTGCGGCATCAGCAGCTCGAAGAGACGTCCGGCCAGCTCACGCACCAGCATCAGCTCATTACTATTCAGCAACGTGACGAGACAACATTCGGCCAAGCCAGGTAGAAAATCATCAAAGTTCAGCAGGACGCTAGGCAATTTGTCACCGCTGCCCTTGCACCAATTGGCCACCGCCACCCAGGCCAAAGTGCGCACCTCTCCATCAGCATGACCGCAAAGGCCCATGAGGTAGCGCAGCACCTTCAATCCAGAGCTAGACTTGCATCTGTCGGCAGGCCTGAACTTGCTATTCGACTGCAACTGACAGATGATCAGCAGACAGTCCCTTTGCCACTGGGCTCCAGTCTGGGTGTTTGTTCTAAGACTGCTCGACAGCTGCACGAACTGCTGATAATAAGACTATAAGCAGATAGAGAAAGAGAAAGAAAGAGAGAGAAAGCGAGACAAATGGAAAATTAGAACGGCCAATTCAGAAATTCTATTTGAAATAAAATAAATTAAAGCTGCTCACCTGCAGTTTGGTGTCCTCAAGATTCAGTGGCTGATTGCTCAGCTGGCGCAGGACCCTTAAAAGACAACGGACATGTTGCAAATTGCGCAGCTCGAAATTGGTGCGAGCCAACTTGCTCAGCTCCATGAAGAGTTTGGTGTGCCAGGAGATGTTGTTGGTCTGGTTGTGGTGTGGCGAGGAGATGAGCAGCACCAGACACTCGGTGACCAGGTGCAGCAGATGCAGAGACACATTGTTATCATACAGTATCAAAACGAAACTGTGATCCGGATCATTTGTAAGTGCCTCGCACAAGCCGTGCAACACCTGGGGCAACCGATGGCGCAAACAGCTGCGGCAGACCTCCAAAAATTCGGTATACAACTTGCGATCCGCATCGTTGCTGGGCATTAGGCGCAAATACTTGTGCAACAGCATCCACAGTCGTTCGGCTTGAACGGGCTCCAAATCGTCGCGCATGTAGACCAGGAACATCTGAATGCTGGTCACCAGCTGTTGCAGCATCTCGTGGCTGCTGCAATTGTTCGCCTCGGCCAGTTGATATTCCAACTGGCGATGCACTTGGGTGGCATGAACCAATGCCAGCTCTGATGCTCGCAGCTTCAGTGACTGCCTAATGTCTAGTTCACGAATCGCGGACATAGTCAGATCCCTCGGACTTGCACACACACATTGCGCCAGAAGGAGACGCCAATATTGGGCATCAAGCGCCGCATTGCCCGCAAAGTGTGTGGCACGCAAATGCTCCTGCATGGCCAGTCCGTGCATGGCTACTGTGGGCGAGACACTGTTGCTCAGCACATAGGTTACCGGCAGCGACATTGCGGATAGATCCACGTCCAGCTGGAGACTGCTCTCCTCAACAGTGATGTGCTCGTCAAAGAGCAGCAGAAATATGCAGGTGCTCGCCTCGGCACACAGATGCTGCGAGTGGGGCAGCAGGAAAATGCATCGCATCAAACAGACCAGCAGCTCGGCATTGTCGTTGAATTCGCGACGGAATCGTTCGCTGCGACAGAGCACACGGAGCAGAATGCCCACGGCCGGCAGCAGAGTGTCCGCATCATCAGCAGCAGCACACAACATGAGATCATGTATTGCCCTCAAGCAGAGCTCATAGGCGCCATCGCAGCTGGTGTAGGTGTGGGCAGCCAGCCAGTTGTGCATCAAGATATTCAGTTGAACGAGCGTCGATTTGCGTATGGCCGGCTTCAGATCGGGCGTGCCCAGCAGACGCAGCAGCGCTGGCATAGTTTTTGTGGCTGCTGCACTCCTGCGATCGCAGAATATGCTGGCGTACTCAATTGGTGGTTTAATCAAGCACAGATTATGGCCGAGCAGGTCCAGGGACAGCTTATGCATTGCTGGTCGATATTTGTGCTCTTGGTCCTGCCCGATAAGGATGTAGGCCACACGCGCCATGGCATCCTTGCGCATTTCGGCATCCGGATGAAATAGATAGCAGATGTTGCCGCGCAACGCTTGCGGCGTCTCCACATATTGGCCATCCGGCTCGAACAGCTGCCAGAGCAGTAGCTGCAGTTGCGGTTGATTGATGGCTCGACAGACGAGCAGCGGCACCACTGGCATCACCATCTTAAAGATGATGGCAAACTCGTTCGCTGGGATCAGTTTGACCAAACCCAGCAGCATGATTAGATAGTCAATGCACCACTGTTGCAACGACAGTGGCGGCAACGATTGCAACGGCCTCCAACCCGCCACCAGCAGCTTTCGCAAGAGTCCGGTACTTATTGGCAGACCCAAAATGTGCTGTCGGGCCAATTGCATGTTGCTGCAGCCGGGCAAATAGTTCGTCTTGTTCATGAACGCATGAAAGTGCTCGACAACGGGCTGTTTTAGCAGACGCAACGCATAGTTGCACAACTCCTTGTCGGGCAAATCGAAGATGGTGAGAAGCAGCGCTTCCGCCTGATTACGCAGCTCTGGCTTGCTCATATACAAACTGGTACACTTGACAATTGTATCGCAAAGCAGTTGCAGCAGGCACTTACTGCCCAGTTGCACGATGACGTAGCTTATCTCACGCTGTTTCGCCATTATCTCCAACGGTGGCAGTCTCCTTTCGGCCAATAGTTGACCCACAGCCAATTCATATGCGGCCTTGAGCAGAGTCATTTGCTTTTGCTCCAACGTATTCTCTTTATTGATCACTCCGTAAAGCTGGTACAAATCATGCCGGCGCTGCGGCACACACCACAAATAGCTGCTGTCCAGCATCAACAGTTGCAGCAGCGTTCGACCAGTTGCACGATCGATAGTAGACGCATTCTGCTTTATCACATCCAGCAGCAATCCATTAAATATCAGAGATCCTAGTCGCTGCATCATTAGCACTTTGCCCATGTTGCGCGTCTCTGTGACATTTGACACATCGATGCTGTTGCAGTAGCTCTTTAATTCGGCCACAATTGCGCCCAGTCGCTGCACATGATGACCGGGCATGTGCGCGCCTATCTGAGCAAACGATTTGATCACCTCAACAATCAGTTCGATCGGTTGCCAATTGTGAGCACAGTGCTCCAGCTCCGGCCGCTTTAGTTGGTCCAAGCAGCCAGCTAGCAGCAGACTCAAAGCGCTGGAAATACGCAATTGTAGATTAGCCTTCACATCCAATTCAATACACTTGGCATAATGGATTGTCCTGGTGCGCTCGCCAATGCGATGCTGCATCAGCTTAATAATCGTAAGCAGGGCACAATTAATGTGAAACAATGTTTCTGACGATTGCTGCAACTTTTGCATTTGCAGCAAGTGGAGGTACATGTTCGGCGCCTGCAGCAGATACTCAACGGGATAGTCGCACACTTTGATTTGTATATTGATCAATTGCTGCTGCAACTGCTGATCGTTTTCCACTGTTAGCCCATCCACAATGGTAACCATTGTGTCTAAGTCGTTTTGGCCGGCGGTTGACCAAGCTGTTTCATAGTCCTCAGCCTGCAGATGAAAGCCTGAAAATGGCATTTCACTTATGCTGCTCTGTGATTCACCTGCAAAAATAGCAATGGAGTTGAACATATTCTTATCAGAGCAAAATAACAACTTATTTTAATTTTTGTGTTACCTGAACTATCGTACACAATATCAAGCAGGCTCTCTATTTTATCCAGCAGTTTAATGCAATGGTCTGTCGACAGACCACGCAATATTTGTCGTATTTTTAACAACTCTGTTTGGAATCGGCGGTAAGGAATCTTTCGGACAATCACATCGCAATAGTCGGAGCGCATCAGCTCGAGCAACAGGGCCAGGACGCGATCGGGGGCTGTTGGTGGTGTGAATCCAAACCAGCGGATCAGTTGCTTTACCAGAAACACCGGCCTAAAGTTGATTGCATCTCCATGATGCAAGCAGCGCATGAGACATGTTTCAACATGTTCGAATGTGCGCATGCGTATTTCCAGTGATTCATTTGTCAAGGCTTGGGGGAGCAATTCGTCCTCTTTCGCCGATGTTGACATCTTGCGACTCTTTTATCTGTTAAGATTGCACACCGTGAGCATGATTCAAACAGTTTGCTGCACTTACTAGTTGTAGTCTCCTTATTTTACATCAATGCATTATTTGTAATTACGCATAATAATAATAAAGCGCATTTTGAAGCGTCGTCGATTTTTCCGCTTATAATGAAGCCAGCAATTGTTTTCGACGCCGTTGTCTTAAACAGCCCTGTTTCTTTACACAGCAATCATTATTGCGCTCTGCTCATTATTGCGTTAATGATCCGTGCACTAATTCAAACAGATACTTAAAAGCACGGTGTTGGTAAATGAGCTATGTTCAAGTACCACAACTGGTCAATTTTTTTCTGTCTGGCAGCACTTGGCGGGAGTTTAAATCATTGGGGCAATGAACCGTATCTTCATTAAATAATTAATGATGAAATACCTTCCAAAATGTTTAATTGTAATTGCAAAAAATGTATAATCACAAAAAACTGTTTAAAAACAAAACAAATTTAACAGCTTCAGCTTATTACCACAAATGATCAGCTTACTCAATTGGAGGCGTCAAATAATAAATAATGAAGCCAGCAATTGTTTTCGCCGCCGTTGTCTCATTATTGCGCGCTGCTCATTATTGCGTTAATGTTCAAAGAGATAGTTAAAAGCACGGTGTTGGTAAATGAGCTATGTTGAGGTCTCATACTTAACAGGTGGTAAATTGTTTTCTCTCTGGCAGGCAACGAACCGTATCTTCATTAAATGGCGTCGCTGCACCAACAACTCAAGCGCATAGAAATAGCAAACGGACCAAGCCTTTTATAGTGCTCTGAGCGACATAAGCGACCAGACGATCATTTCGGTGCTGGTCGAGCCCTTCTTTTACGAGCGGCATTGCAATGCATTTGTTATTGTTATTGCTACGGCAAATAACACCTATGTATTTGATCTAAAAGCTCTGGATGTGATAAAGAAAGATAATGCATTACAGCCATCGGATATGCGATTTGCTGTTGCATCAGCATAGGCTAAGAATCAATGGAATTTCGGATACTTTTGTGGCTTGGTGCGTGGCTCGACAGGATCTAGGTCATTGCACGTTGCAGGAAGCCATATCGCTTACCTTTAACCTGCACCCGTCCGAGCTGACCTGTGATGAGATTAAAAGTGTCAACGAATCGCTGCGCAACTAATCTAAGCAAAGCTAATCCGATGAAGTGGCCATGAAAATGGAACCCATTAGCAAAGCTGGCTTCGACTGGATCGATACGTCTTACAAAATATCAACTACAATTAACTATTTCTTAGAATGAAAACATTCTCTACATCATTATGCATCAACTTAGTTAATTAAGGTGAACCTTGAGAATAATTAATATTCATGGTCTGAATTTTTCACAACGAAGAATAACAAGTAAGAGAAGCTTTCTTAGGCACGATAACTAAATTTCATTCTATTTATTATTTTAGTGTGAAGTAGAAGATCAATCTTATACCCTTGTAAAGGTTATTAAAATTTAGTTTTCAAATTTGCAACCCATTGAAGGAGCCCACTCTAAACTCCATATGCCCAGATATGCTGAAGCGACATTTTGTCAAGCAAGTCAAATCCAGCGATCAGCAATATCTTATTGCACGATGTTTAGTTGGTAATTGGAGTGCCTGCCTGAAGTGCTTATGCTGCACTATCCCGGATCAGCCACAACAGCGACAGCGGAGCGGTTCCCCTAAGTTATGAGTTTCTTAAGATTAATTTTTGTATTTCAGTTCTAATTTTACCAACGAGGAGGCGTGAATAAATGCATTTTATTAACTCATCTGCTATCATCCATTAATAGCTTAACAATCAAGTCCTAACCAGGCATTAGCCCGCGTTCGATCAACTCGAGCGGTACCGGCAACTAGATCGCAAGTCTATCTCGATGAAGCTCATAATTTAGCAAGGAATTAGTTGATTTATATATATAGGAAACGTTCCTATTTACGTTGTAAGTTTAAGATTTTTTTCGTTTTTTTAAATGAGAACATCACAATAATTTTGATTTTTTGCTCATGCATTTAAATTATTTTATATTCAAATAAATTTGAGTACGAGTTGGCCTTTTCGTTGTATTTTAAATTAAGTTCAATCGAATTTATTGTTAAATATAAATTGAGCTATGTGATTTAGGTGGCACCGGCTCCGTAGTGGAACGCATTCACTAGCATAACAAAAATATATGCGGTTCTATGCCGTTGCGCCTGCGTGTTTCCAATGCCACAGGTACACAAATCGCTGAGGGATTCCCTTGTCGTTGCAGAAAATTTGTATCCAGTGGATTCATTCCAGTTTACGCGATTGTTAGGAAGATCCGAATCAGCAAAAAAAAAAATGGAAGCAGAAAAACGGAAAAATCTGCGGCGTGACGTGCCGTCGGCCACCTGAATACATAATATAAATTAGCGCAATATACAAATTATTTCAACAAACAAACTTAGCCCAAATTCTTTTTCACAAAGCACACACAAATATCACGTAGGGTTAGTGCACTCCCAAATATGTTTATCTCCTTGTTCGCACCACACGATAATTCAGCCGCCAAGAGACATGACCTGCCTCAATTCGATTTTCTTTGTCTTATCCGAAACTCACCCTAACCCACAAAACGCCACCTTGTGGAATGTGGTCACCTTATATTGTGGTCTCGCTCACCCTGCTAACCTGTCCGTTTATTTCGGCGATGTGGCCATTAATTTTTCATTTCTAGTTGTGGTTTGCGATAAATGCTTATCGATATGTAAATGCAACAAACCCACAAAACCGGCTGATGACCATTCCGATAGAACGAAAAGTAGTAGTTTCTTATAGTATCGGAACTACTAAAAAATATCACAAGACAATAGGTTAAATAAAAATAAAACTATGCTCAGTTGACACACAGAAACTTTACGTCCAATTCAAGGGGAAAAATTTTACTGATAATGCCACTGTAGGCTATTTATGAATAGCTTAAAAGAGGCAGCCTGTTTTGCTGCTTGTTTTTTATTTTTTGAGTGCAATTTAATGCAAAAAAAAAATTTGTGTTAATTATTTACTTGTCATTGAAGAGTACCATTTGTAATATTAAATAGCTTACAATCACTGGAAATTTGCTACATGAAATGTGTAAGAAAAATCGATAACGCTGTTAACGGAAGCAACTCTGCATTTTCGTGCATGGCTAAATGCTAAATGCTAAATAATTGCGCGGGCTTTTTTAATAAAATATCTGATGAGAAATTTAATTTAAAAACCTGTTTCTACACGCTAGCAATGCGCCCATATATATTTTTCTTAAACGCAGAGCGACAAATTGCGTGTTTAATTTCTATTGGCAACGTTGCAGACAGAGACCAAATTGGTAATACGTGCTTACACACTCTGGCAAGGATGCGTACACTATTTGGTAACTCAAAATTGTTTAAATTAGTTTCGGGATAATGTATAATAGAAAATAATATAGTACAATTAACATTTGTATATTTGAACATATATATACTTAACGACATTTAATATAGATCACACTTAGCTATAACTTGTAACTGTAAATTTGAAAAGTTTGAATTTTCTTTTGCATACACACAACCGTCTGTAGCTGGTCAGTGGCTGGCAGCTTGTCATTTAAATTTATGCCGTGTGATGTTGCCAGATATATTCGAATAGGTATTTGAACAGGAACGACAGGATTGTTGTCACGTCCCTTTGGCTGAGCAACCAATTGACAAATATTCGCCTGTGTTGCCAACGATGTAAACTCACCTTTAACACTTTGAAATGAACTGAAGTTCAAAGAGTGTAGTTTAGTAAGGGTTCTTGTTTAAGTAGTTTGCGAAAAATTTGCAGAATTGGTGACTGAGCCCGCTGTCAATGTTGCTACGGCTTGTACTGCCGACGCTCTGCCAGCGTCGGCCAACGTATATATTAGTGGCTGGCTTAAAGCAAACAACTGTCAGTCGAATTTTAACGGCGCTAGCTAACAGACGCGTTTCACTTGCTCTCACTCTCGCTCTCTATCCGTCTCAGTCTCTTTCGAAACTCGCAAAGCAGCGCTCGAAAGTAAGAAGCCAAACGGCCAAGACGTTTCCTTAAAGTTATTATGGTGTCGCTCTAATTCCCTTTCACGCTACCATTCCTATCGACCACTGTTGCCTTGTGTGCGTGCGGTGCGTGTGCGGTGCGTGCTAATGAACTGCCCCAATGTGTGGGCGCAAAGAGAAACTTTTTTTTTCTATTCGACGCCTAAGAATTTTTGATACTATACTCTGTGTGTGTTTGTTTTTATTTATTGTTTGTTGTGTTTCTATTTTTGTTGTTGTTTTTTTAATGACAGAAAGTGTATGAAGAAATTGAAGCCCGGCAAGAGCGCACGTTGATTAATTATATTTTATGCAAATTTTGTTTGCAGTTGTCACCGCAGACGACATCAGCATCGACAGACACCATCAGTAAGAGTGAAAAAAACGACTAAAACAGCAACAGAAAACAGTTGAAATTTCCAGGTAATTTTGAGTTGATTGATACCTAATATAGCTTATTATCTGTGCACGCTTGTGAAGATCAAGACCAAAAGCATCCTGGCAGTCGCCGTGGCAGTGGCAAGGTCGTTGTATACGCAGCAACAGCACTTGCCGCACTGCCACTGCCAAGGTGAAGGTCAATGCAAGCGTTGTCGGCATGCAATTTATTTGTTGTTATATAAACGAGTCTGCCATCACTCACACGCACTCAGACATATATATGCTACCAACCCAGTAAGCAAGTGCGCATGTCTCCAATGTCGACGTCTACGTCAACGCCGGCGTCGACGTCACTCTCTCTCCACAGAATGTCCTTTCTGCTCTGCTTTCTCTCTGCAGACTTCGCTTCCGTCTCATGGTCATCGATGCACCAGTCGCAGCATTGAACTTGACAGCCACTTCAATGAGACACGCACACACGCAGCAAGAGTGGGAGAAAGAGAGGTGAACAGAGAGAAAAAAAAAACAGTAACAAGGTTAGTGGGTTAACTTTGACTTGGTGGTCGGTCTCTGGTCTCTGTGCAACGACTCTTTCTCTTAGTACGCGCTTGTTGCGACGGCCGGATTTAGAAACTTGTTATTATCAAGTGCTCGACTGTGCTCCTGATCGTCGCTTAAGTTTATTTCTGTGCTTGGTTAAACATGTCTCAGTGGATTAACTGCTTACAATTGTGGTTGCGTCCATTTTGCCACTTGGCAACTCAATATAAAACCAAAAAACAATTAGGGTTAAAATCCAAAGTTCATATTTCCTCGTAAGAAGTTCAATATTACTTCGTATTCTAAACTCTTTTCGATCACTGTACAACGCACGAAATATTGACCACTCTTCATTGATTATTGTCATATTATATATATGCATTTTTTTTAATATTAAATTCTTTATATCTACATAGATGTATTTGTATGCAGAAGAACTCTCTATTAAACGAAATAAGCTATTCCAGATATAACTGGAATAAACCATTATGTTTTTTTTTTTAGATTGCAGACTACTAATCAAAAATATAAATGTATGTGCACAAATGCATTCACATACTTCATGGCATCGACAAAATTCAAATACCCCCTCGGCCTATTACCTGACCATATCAATCGTTTGTTCTTGCCACCAGTGCGATCAGTTCGTTGGCCAGTCTGTGCCACAGCACAGCACCTTCTTTGGAAATTTATTGCGATCCTTAACATTATGGTCGTGACGGCATTTGCTGATAAGTAGCTAACTAAAACTAGTTTACTTTACTTTGTGCTCCAACATAAGTTCGACGACTCTAGCACACGCACCCCAAATACATATAATTTTACACTTGGCTGAGATGCGGATGAACTGACGATTGACTGACGTACGCTAATTGCGCGAAATACGGTGTAACCGCATGGTGGGGGAGCATGGGGGAGGGGAAGCAACCATTTATATGTTATACAAGTTTAATGAAAACCAAAACAAAATCAGTAACCACAAATTTTTTTGAACCGAAAAGGGGGTGGTGCCTGTTTAAGTGGTTTGTAATGGCTGAAAAAAAACTAAGCAAAACAAACAACAAAAAAATTTATAAAAATAAACGGAAAATTACAGAAAAAAACGAGCTAGTTTTTTGTTTTCACTTTCACTGGTGCCGCACACAATTTGTGGCATGCAGTCAATGTTGGTGTGTATGTTGATCTCATGGCCGGGGGTCCGGGTCAAAGGGGTAGGTTAATGAGTGAAGCTCTCTATAGTGACTCTCTGTTTAATCCAGACACCATAAGAACCTGATCTTAGTTTATACTCTGTTTCGCAAAGAGACTGTCTGTCTACCTGCTTCCCATTTTGTATACCAAACCGGGTTATACAAACTGTTCAAATTATTTTGTTACGTTTGAGGCTCCGAAAAATCCTGATGCACTTGTTGTTAACTTGACGTCTCTATGTATTGTCTGCTTAGTGTTATTAGTCTTAAATTAATGTTTTATTTCAACTTAAATTACGAAAATTAAGAAAGTGTAAATAGATAAATCCGCATATCTCCCACAATTTGTAAGCTAGAGTTACCAAATTGTAAATGTATGTTATTGGTAAATCCCCTAAGAGGTCGATAAGAAATCGTATGGCCACGCCCACTTCGCCTCCTTGAACCGGTACACCTGTTGGTGTAAATCAATAAGACCATATATCTCAAACAATTTAAAAGCTAGAGTCACCAAATTTGGTGTGGGCCATTGTTATTGTTAATTGAGTTAATTTGAATTTTTAATCACTTTCAGAAAAATATATCTTATGACTTGCTGACGTACGTGAACAGAGTTAACTCTACTGGAAGCATTGCCATGATATTTAATTAGATAATTTTCTTTGGAATTACTTGGAGTGTTTTGCAAGCATCTTTCAGTTTTTGTATGCCGCCAAGTTGGCATTGGACCGTATCCAGCTGCTCAGGGTGGCAACGCTCTCATACCCATCGGGGGCTTCCCGTCCACACCCACCCAAGACAAAGCTGGCTACGCCGATGAGCTGATTATGGTAGACAGCCGGTCCGCCGGAGTCGCCATGGCAGGCACCCAAATTGGCGCCATGCATCAGGCAGATGGTAGTCTCCGGCAGTCGGGTCATGTAGTGGCTGATGCACTCGGTACGGGAGATGCTGCGCACCTGCACATAGAGCAGCTCCCTGGATATTGGACCACCATGGGAGATGGCGCCCCATCCAGAGATAGTCACTGTTGAATTTGCGGGGGGATCCTTCTCCGCCAGTTGAATGGCGCTAACGTTTGCATTGAATCGGAGCTTCTGCTTCAGACGCAGCAATGCAACGTCGTAGCCCTGCCCTCCATTACGGTATTGCGGATGCACCTGGACATCAGCGACATCCACATACGTCTCGAAATGATTGAGCACCAGGCTGCCCACCTGCACCGCCAGCGTCGATGGGGATACGCTATTAGAGGAGGGAAGGAATGAGGACGTACAAATTTAGTCGACTGATAACCGTGGATAGTCCTTGGGGGAAGCTACACTCAGAAAAAATTCGCCTTATACATTATGACAATCCAGAAAGTTTTTCTGGTTTCTAGAAAAAATATCTAAGTTTTGAATGCAAAGCGAAAAGCGAAAAATTTCAAAGCTATGGCCACCAAATTTGTAGGGTAGATTACTGTTGACTTCCGGCACATATCGTTTCGGCCACTTCCCCCTCCGTCCACAACAATATCTTCCGCAGTGTTACAGCTGGAGGAACCAAATTATCAATGGCGCAAAGAAATTAAAATCATGTTTTTTAGAAAGGCACAATCTTCCGGTTTCGATGAGCTGCACGCGTCTTTTGCAATTTCATTGATTTCTGGATATACTCACACATTCTGACCGAACTTGACGCAATGCGCCGCAGTCAGCACATAGTTGGGCGATATAATCGATGCACCGCAAATGTGGCTGCCATAGTAACGCAGCGACACTTGATGTGGGAACTGACCCGCCTTCGCCCGTCTGCCGCCCACAATTCGAACTATCGAGCTCACCGGCGCTCCTGTAGTTGTTATAGTCGCATCCTGCTGCTCACAATTTGTCAATATGCCGCTGAGCGACAGTATCAATAGTTTCGCTAGTAGATCCATCGGGTGTTTGTAGCCTACGCTCAAGCGCAGCAACCTTTTATGTTACTCAGATCGATCATCATCAGTGGCAGTCCCTTCATATGTCAAAGTTGATAAACAAAAAGAACCACCTTTGTGTGAGCTTAACGCTTATCAGTGTCGTAAATGACGATACCTTAATTACCTAAAAAAGACTTCGTCAAGTCAATAAGCCGACACGTGTTCAGAACCTAGCAATAGTTATCGGTGTGTGTTTCGATTCTCAAAAACTCAGAAGTTGAGCCTTGTTAAACTAATTCCAACGATTCTAATTTGATTAATTTTGATGTATACAAATAATTACAAAATCTTAGACTTAATTCAAATAAGAACAATAATTTTCAATTTCAAACTGAGTAAGTATATTGAAGGTATTTTTTATTATAGTAATTTAGGATAGATAGATAGAGTTAATTGGCTGTTAAATGAATAACACTTATTAACACTTATGTTGAAAATCCCACACAGATATAATATGATAGACATACTTAACAGTCAATTATTAATTTGATTGCAGTTTGCAGTTTATTTATTGTTTTTTACAAATTGGCATGCTTGATAATCCAATCGCGATGATAGAAGACCTTGGCATAGCCATCGGGATTGGACGAGCCGCAGCCATCGACGACAAAGCCGGCAACACCAACGAGCTCATTATTGAAGATGGCCGGACCGCCAGAGTCTCCATTGCAGGCACCGTTACCCATCTCATGGGCCAGGCAGAGCATGTTATCCCTGTATACCAATATGGAGGTGCCGCAGCTTAACTTTGATATGGATTTGAGTGTGTTCCACTGCATTTCACGGGGCAAATCGCCCCCGGTCTTTAGCCGACCCCAGCCCGAAATCATTACCTGGCTGCCAACAGGTGTATCCACACTGGCCAGCGGAATGGCGCTAATCTGCTTGGAAAAGACAAGTGGCCTCTCCAGCTTTAGCAGCGCCACATCATTCCAAAAGCTGGTGTAATTCTCATGCACATACACATTGGCCACATTGATCAGCACTCCTCCCATAAAACGATCCAAAGAGCCAGCCCGAATGCTTAGCACATCCGCCGGAGTACTGTCCATAGATAATATTTAAGATTAGGATTGGGCATATTTAGTATAAATATAAATATAGTAAAGTTCAGCCAATTGTTATCAGTGTCAGTCGTATGTTAAACAAAATTTAAATGTTATGAAAGGAATAAATCAATTTACGTCCCTATTTATACTTGGATACCGAAGGTATCATAGTATATTTGTTTTGTGCAAAGTCAGTCATGCAGTCTGCCGGCCTGTCCATCTGTCCGTCCGTCCGTCTGTATTCGACATTCTTAGAGATACAGACTTGAAACTTAGAACATATGCTGGTCTGTGCCATCGTCAGATAGAGTGTAAAAATTGGAGTCTATTAATCTGAGAAATGTCTTACTTGTGTCGATTTACTTGAGTAAAATCTCGATCGATTCGTACGTGAAATTTAAAACCCAACCTAACTTAATTTGGGCAACTATATTTTTATTTTACTTACGCGACGATCGAACCATCTTCCGACTCTTCCGTGACGCAGTGGGCAGCCGTTAGTATGTAATCGTGTGAAATAATAGAGCCACCGCAGATGTGGGAGCCGGTGTAGCGCAGTGAAATCTGATGCGGAAACTGTCCACTTGTGGCATCGACGCCTCCGACCACACGGACCTCCAGCGATTGTGGCGCGGCCGAGATCAGTGTTATTGCAGCGCAGCCAAAAATCAAAGTTCTCAACATGGCAGTGTGTTAGCAAGTGGGTGACACAACTACAAAGATTGGGCTATTTACGCAGGCAAGTACTAGGGATATCTGTCAACAAGTCTATATCTTATCTATATCTCAAATCCTGTTCTTTCAATTCCAATCAAGTGCGATTGAGTGAAAAACCCAATGTGCTAATCCGCCATAATAAATTATCATTATTGTGTAACTGGTTCGCTCTTATGGCTGTGATATATTATTTACGAGTCTCACGACAATTCTGAATTTGTATATAGTAAAATCTTATCAGTATACAATCAGTTGCCATAAATTGTGCCATTGCAAGTCATCCGTTATTTAGCTGACTATTTTGACAAAGGTTAGGTGTCCCTTTTACGATTCCAAAATGTATTTCAACTCAGACTGGCTGAGAAAAAGTAAATATCTTCTGTACAGATTCCAATCTACTTTGATGAATATGATATTGTGGAGACCACACACAAGATCCATATTCCAGAATTGGAAGTACAAGGGAAGTGAAAAGTATCTTGTTCGTCTAAGGGTCATAAAATTCCTTTGACCAAGGCTTTAAGATACCAAGAACTTGAAAAGCTTTGTTGACAGTTTATCGAACTTTAACATGTGATCAAGAAGTAAACCTAAATCCTTTACTTCATTCAGTCCATCAAGTGGCACCCCATCGAGAGTGTAACTAACAAATTGGGGAGTGATACGATAAAATGACATGACCTTACACTTAGAGCAGTTCAAGTTGAGCAGATTCATTTGGAAATACCCCTACAGTTTTTTATATCAGACTTTGGGCCATTTTTATGGAGAGGAATAATAAAGGATTCCTTCCAAATAGCGGGAAAACAACAAGTTTCAACAGATAAGGTAAATTATTTAAGTAAAGGTTTGCAAATAGACTCAGAACAGTACTTAAGTACACATCCCGGAACTCCACCAGGACCAGGCGAATACCAAGGCTTGATTGAGTGTAGAAGTGACTCTAAAGTGATCACAGGACCAAAAATGCAATTAGCTCTTTAAACAGGGTAAGGGTATGGTACATTTTGTGAGAAGTTAGTAGAGGAATAGGTGGATTGAAAATAATCAGCAAACTGATCGGCTGCCTCCTGATCATCTTTTGCTTTCCTATCTTCATAGAAAACGTAGTTAGGTAATGAAGACGATTTAAGTTTCATGTTCACAAAGTTATATAACTGTTTAGGATCTTGTGCAAATTGCAGCCTACAACGAAGAAGGTAATTTTGATATTAGATATGAAATTCACTGTGGGAACAAAACGAAACGAACATTTGGAAATTTGTATGTACTCATTAAAAACGGGAAAAAGTAGTTATCAGGGAGAAGGAAGAATCGATTCGATTTGATTAGACTAAGCTGATAAGCTTTATAAATAAATGCGTATGCCGTGTGGACTTAACTGATATGAATGCGATAAAGTATGTTACGCATACTACACTTAGTCGAGGTATATTTCACAAGAATCGTAAACACTCACTGCATAAATTTCTAATTTGAGTAAACCGAGAAACAAAAGACTTATGAAGCCGATCAGAAAAACCATTATCTTTTTTACCTAAGTCCTTAAAGTTGAAATTTTCCACCCACTTTCCGCATTTTTTGACAAATTTTTCAAAGCAATTTACGGTTTTCAACAAGAGTTTGTTGAACAGACTTGATCCCTTATCAGTCAGTCAGTTTGACAGCTCGATCCGCTTTGTATTTATTACCTTAATTGGAGCGCATGTTGCGCATAGCCTTATCGGTTATAATTCGAGACCTGTAAACTTAGACGCTATCAACACATGCTTATCAGATCACGATTGAGTCATTCAAAAGGCAAACAAAACGAATATGTCCTTTGTATATTTTACGATATGCTATGTACATATTATTTTGGCATTCCGATGTTCGGAGCTAGTGTTGAAGCTGCTGCTGCAGAAAATCCGAGAAGCCGGTGATGCGAACAAAGACATCCGGGTAGCGTGAACCACAGGCGCCCACCACAAAGCTGGTAACGCCAAGAAGTTTGCCCTCATAAACGGCAGGACCGCCACCATCGCCATAGCAGGTGCCATGCTTGAGGGTATGGGCCAAACATAAGGTTTTGATAGCATCGCTTTCACTGTACGCATCCCGGCAACTAGCTTCCGTGGCTGGGTTCAAAGTGAGCTGGCGTATCTTAAACGAGGTCTTACCATCGACCGTGTGCCCCCATCCAAAAACGCTGATAATAGCGTCTTCCGGTGGCAGCTCATCGTTCTTATCGACTAGCTCAATTACCTGGATGCGGTCCGTAAGGACCAAGGGAGTCGTTAGCGTAATCACGGCCAGATTGTTGGCCAGGTTGTCATAATCCGGATGCGGTGTAACCGAATCAACGCTCACAATACGACCACCGGCATATTGATTGGTGCTGCCAACGCGAAACGTAATGCGACTAGGATCAATTCTGTCATATGGAGAGTTCGTGACAGAGAGAGTTAAAAGAGAGCCAGAGAGAGAGAAAGAAAAAGTGGACTTACAGTTGCCCATTTCGATGGACGCAGTGGGCGGTGCTGAGGAGTTTCGTCTCGGACAGAATGCTGGCGCCGCAGACGTGCACATTATCAATTCGGAGCGATGCCACATAGGGTGCTGCATCAGCCAGCGCCTCTTCGCCACCCCAAATGCGACCTTGCGATGCAACCTCGCCAGCAATTGCCAGGCCAATCAGTAGTAGAAGCAGCGATGTTCCCAACGACTGCCTTTGCATTATGATCTACTTTTTAAATTCGTTTACTATGAAAAATATTCCTTCGGTTTGTATTTGTCGAAGTGAGTACTGATTGCGCCCAGTTCAAGTCGTTGTCGTATGCACAGCGCAAATGACGCGAAGTAAACATTCGAAGTTTGTGGTCAATTTATAATTTTATTACGACTTCGACTTATAATCTTATCGTTTTCAAAAGTCCATTTCAACTGTAGTTGTTATAGCAATAAATTTGCAATAGAGTAGAAGGGAGATAGAGGGAACAATAAAAGTGCTGTTTGTCGGCAGTATCAGATTATAGGTATGTAGTTCTAACAATATTAAGCAATACAAAAATTACTCAATAGCTGATCGAACGGTTCAGTCATTAGTCAGTGCATTATTTTCATACACTTGAAGCTCCCTTAACCTTGGCACAACTAAGCCGATTTCTTGGCTTAATACAATTTTAAGCATGGGTTTCGGCGTAGATTGATTCGACATTTAAATCTATATTTTTATATTCGATATATATTTACATATACGAAAGTTCAGGTATAAAAATATAAGTTTTATAGTATATGTATTTCAATTATGATTCTGCATTTAAACTGGAAAATTAAATTAAAACCTTAACATACTGTACAAATGTTTTTAAGTCTAACGCTCACAGATATTTTAATCAGATTTAAATTCAGAACACCAACCGGAAACTGCAAATATTTTTAAGAACCACTTATTACAGTTGGGGGGAACCAGCACTGCGAACTATAAGGTCTATTGTGCCCCCTTACTGAGCCTACAGCTCTTCCATCAATCCCAACTCCTGCACAAATGCCAGGATCTTTGTTGGGTTGAGGGTTTCTATGTCCTTCCCTAGAATACTGTATCTTTTCCTAGCGACGCAGCCGGCTAGGATGTGCATTGAGGATTCCTCCTCATTTCCACAAAACCTGCATATATCGCTATTATATTATACTTAATTTGGTTAGGTGACTTCTCAGTCTACAAGGGAAGTTCATCTGAAACAAGTTGGGCATCCCTGATGCTTAGGATGTGATTGTCCCAACTCCTTCGGCTGACAACCTTATAAGCGTTGCCTTCGGTTGGAGCCGTATGATGTGGTGGAGTGGCGTGAGCTCCATTAAGGCTTCCAAGGCCATTGTAGGGCAGGTGCGCATTGCCCCTGTCATGCAAACACAGGCCATTCTTTGCAGTTTTAACAACTGTCTTTGCACGGTTATAAGGCGTGCCCTATCCCCCCCTGCTATTGCTCCATAAAAACCAGTTACTGGAACCTATAGTATTAAGCCATACTACCAAAATTAAAACACTTTGAAACATGATTCGATTTGATTATATTCGCTATTTATAAAATGTATTAATTAAAAAATTACAATTTTCATTCAATCTGATTACTACATGATATGGACACCATGTGATAGGTTCAGCCTAAATTAAATTGTTCATTTCATATTAGCAGCTTTATATTGTGATTTAATTAGAATTAGAATTTCAAATATAAACCATATCCACTTCATACCCTATATCTGATCACAACGGTAATTCCTCTTTTTTTATTTTTATCTAAAGGCAAATAAATAAATATTGCTCGACTAAAAAGTGAGCAATGACTAAAAAAAACAGACTGCTGATTGAGATATGATAACATATTAATCTATTGGGTCGCATGATTGTCATAGTGTTTAATCTAACAACAATAGCGTATTTCCCTCTCCCCTTATCGTTTCCCCGAAAAAAAAAACTTAAATGGGCAAATGGTGGTATCACTTTGATTGCCTGGAAATACGCGGAACCTTTGCTCGCACTAATTTTGCAGTAAAATTGATGATATCTACATAGCATATAATCCATACTTACATGTGTGCCTTTCGTTATCTTCTGATAAGGGCAATTAGAACAAACTACTAAAATTTATGGTCGTTATAAACGGATCGACCATTGTTTAGTTAACCACCCACTATAAAATTGGTAGTAAATTGGCAATAGAAATAATAACACGTGATTCACAATTTTGATGCTGTTTTCTGTTTTTTTTCTTTTCTCCCTCACCACTTTGCACAAGAAAAAAATTATTAAAAAAAAATAATTAAAAAAAAAAAGGATTGAGGATTTTATTTTTTTTAGGGAACTCTTGATGGTAACTGTGTCACCTTTTTTTTGCATTATTTCTTATTGGCCTCAATCCATGGTATATAGGTGCCGACGCGAGTGGACACATCGGGATATTTAGTGCCGCAATCGCCCAAGAAGAAACTGACAACGCCCTGGATCACATTGTTGTCATCGACGACAGCGGCGCCATCATCGCCTCGACAAACGCCTTGCTTCTCAGACCTTGCCAGGCACAGCGTGGAATCGTAGCCAAAGCCAGCTTCAAGCTCACAAAGCCCTTTGCTCAGCGTATTAAAGTTGGCCTTTTGTAGCTTGTAGGTGGAGGTTCCATCCGTGTGCTCACCCCAGCCAGCCACATAGACGGGTGTACCATTTGCTGGACTCTCTATCGGCGTACCCTCCTCAATGGGCGCTGGTAGCGTAATCTTGTTTATCTTTTCGCTAAGGGTCAGGGGTTCGCAAAGCGTGAGTATTGCCAGATCGTGCAAAAAGTTTCCATACGAGGCATGAATGACAACCTCGCAAATATCCACTAGATCGCCGCCAGCAAACTGATTAATGCTGCCCACGCGAGCTGATAACCGTTTCGCCTCAACACTACAAAAGAGACAGACAGTGATGGGAGAGATACAGAGAGAAAGATATAGTGTAAGAAATAAGCCAAGTTGAGTTTAAACTTTAGAATTGAATCGCTCAATTGATCTAAAAAAGCAATAAAGCTAGCTTAACTGTATTAGCACTGGGTATATAGGACATAAAATGAACAATGTTGCCTAAAGCGAGAAAACTGGTTGGTTCAAATCAGCAAAAGCGAAAATTAAAAAATGAGCAAGCTTTTCAGTGAGGTTAATCAGAGCTCCCTTGAACTCCCACTGATTAGGATTACTTACGGATTGACGCCCACGTTAGACACACAGTGGCCAGCGGTTAACATTTGCGTTTCGGATATAATGCTGGCCTGGCATACGTGCGCCTTATCGAGACGTAGGGATGCCACATAGGGGAACTCGCCCACCGTGGCATCCTCACCGCCCAGTAAACGACCCTGGGGCACGGCCAATGCCAGACCCAGTGTCAAAGCGAGACAAAGCGCTGCGAGCGACATGCGTTGTTCAATCATGGTGTAGGAATGCTAACTGAAACGTCCAGCGACAATCACTAGCTAAGCCACCGGTTACCAGTCACTTTGGTTGCATCCAATCAGCCAGCGTTGATAAGCGTTATATATGACCTGGTCGGTAGCGATTAGATTTAGCGGTCATAAAATGTTGACGCCCGTATAAAAGTGTCCCGATCGAGGCCGGCATTGATTAGTTATCAATTAACCCATAATGACAACAGTCCACATTGTACTCCTTCTGCTGCTCGGTGCAGCTGTTAACGGTGCCACGGCCCAGCCACAAGTTCGTCTGCTCGATGGAAAGCTAGCTGACATCGGCTCCCATCCGTACAGTGTTTCGGTGCAACGGAATGGCGCCCATATCTGTGGTGGTGCCCTGATCAGTTCCAAGGTTTGCCTGACTGCCGCACATTGTGTATCCACCGGCGGTGGTGCAAGGTAGCACAAGTTTGTAGTCTCGAGTCCACTCAATCGCTTCAACACACCTTCGCAATTCATCCACAGCTATCCGGCTCGCACTTTTCTTGTACGCGCGGGCAGCATTCAGCGTTTGATTGGAGGCCAACTGGCGCAGGTCGATCACATTAAGGTGCACAAAGGCTATGCGAATGTGATGAATGATGTGGCGTTGATGGTGTTGGAGCAGCCGCTAACGCTTAATGCCAATACACAGCCCATTGCCCTGGCCACTGAAGCACCACCGTCAGATGCCGATATCATCTACACGGGATGGGGTGCCGAAAGCAATCAGGGTGCTTCCAGTCATCGGATGCTTGTGGGCAGCCGAAAGGCGATTAGTGAAGCTGACTGTCAGAAACAACTCTATATGGAACAGGAGGGACTCCTATGTCTGGTGTCTGCATCAGAATCGATAGAAAATGGCATCTGTCATAATGATGCTGGTGCTCCAGCTGTCTACAAGAATGAGCTGGTTGGTATTGCCAGCTTTTTTGTGGATGTCTGCGGCAGCTTGAGGCCGAATGGTTTTATGAGTATTCCTTATTATAGAGACTGGATCAATGAGAATATGTAATCAAGCTCTTTAATAAATCATAGCTCTGTAGGCCTTATATGTCTAAGCTTACTTTATCAAAAATAAAAAAACATTCGCTTAGAAACCATCAGACAAACTGATGTAATAGCAGAATTTTGTGTAAATTGCATATTACAGGGAACTCTGAATAAAACTGAAGAATGTAATGAAGATGTGCAAAGGATGAAGAAGTATCTTCAGCCCCCTTAAAGCTATGTCCATTTAGCTACGTACGTCTGTCAGTCTGTGTAAAAGCGCCGATCTCAATCACTTATAGCATAGTATAGATAACCTTATCCGTTCTGTAGGTATCGGTACAAATCGATTTCATACCAATAAAAGCCACAATTTTAAAGATACGTGTTCTAAGTGGTAGTTCTTGTAAGTTGGCATAATAATAATAATCTCTCTCTCTCTCTCGATCTCTCTTTGCCTCTCTCTCTCTCTCTATCTATCTCTCTCTCTGTCTCTCTATCTGTCTTTCTCTCTCTCTCTATCTATCTCTCTCTCTCTCTCGATCTCTCTCTATTTCTCTCTCCCTCTCCCTCTTCCTCTCCTATAAGAGGAATCTTTCGTTTAAAATTTTGATTCTGGTCGAAAATAATCACAATTCAAGCGCATAACAATATATTTGACATGTGCAGATCAAAATTATACTCTGCTATTTTTATACATTCAAATGAAGGATGTCGTATCTAGCAATTGTTAATATATGTATATATACATACGTCATACTAAAAAAAACTCTTATCTGTTGGGTTTCTATACTTTGTTCTTCCTTGGTTATGTTGTCTGAACCAAACAAAGTAAGCCGTTTTTATATCCTCGCAGAGGGTATTTTTTTTTAGTTATATAGAAAAAGTTTCTCATTTTTGAAGCTGTTTTGAATAAATTTGACTTAGATTCGTATCGTCAGCGTACCATATCCAGTACGTTCTACAAAATTACTTTATGTGACGAAGATCAGAATAACATATAAAGAATGGTACTTCATCTTCGACATCTTTTCTGAAGGTTAGCATATTGATCAATCCATTTTGAGATTATATTGCAATATTATTTCTTTTTAGAAGTTCAGTTGGGCTTGTCATATCGATAATGTGCTAAATTAAGAGATTTGCAAAGAACACGAATTTATTTAACTAAACTTTTATTAACCTAAACAGATTAGAATATTCATATTATATATTATATTTTCAATAATATATAAAGTGAGTCAAGAATCAAAAATAAGCAACGCGTGGCATCGACCAATCTCAAGTAGAGCTCTTAAAAACAGTGTAATTAAATATATAAACTAGTAAGTATAGCTGTTAGTATAGCAAATACCACAATTTTTATAGATTTAAATAGAAAACAATTGCTTCACATATTGCATGCACGCGATTAGATTTATTCGTCATAAAAAGGGATCTGATTTGCCAGAACTGTTTAATTGGGAAAAGATGAACAAATAAATTTGCTTACTTCATCTGCAGTTGGATCCACTCGTAGTTGGCAGCGATGCTGATGAAGCGTTCGGGCAACATGCTGCCGCACTCGCCCAGCACTTCCGCGCCCAAACCTACGAGGGTGTCCTGGTAGACAGCGGGTCCGCCGATATCGCCGGCACAGATACCCTGGCGCCTCTGGTGGCCCAGGCAGAGCACCTGATCGTTACTAACCACGGCATCGCTGGCCTCTAAGCATTCACGTTCTGCCTCAACTATGGCGAGACCCACTTGCAGGGTGCGGTACATGTCCGCATCCGACTCCTTGGTGCGTCCCCAACCAGAGATGTCGACGTAGGAGCCCACTGATGGATTTTCTGTAGCCAAAGGCAAAGCGCCGACATCCTTATTAAAGATTAGAGGCTCGGTTAGACGCAATAGAGCGATGCCCGTTTTCAGTTCATTATAGTTTGGATTCACTGTGATCTCCTCAACGCGTATGCGCTGACCGCCATTGTACAGATCAACGGTGCCAGCCGAAACTGTAAATAGCTGCGGTGGCCACCTGTAAATTGCTCTACGATTAATTCGACATTCCTATAACCGCTCTTTGGTTACTTACGGCGTATCCTTGCCGGAAGAGCAGACACAGGTCAGGGCGGTTAAGGCAAACCGTTCGGCAATGATGACAGCACCACAGTTGTAGCTGCCACCAATGGCGAGGGAAGCCTGATAGGGCAACTGTCCCAGTGTGGCATCCTCACCGCCAGCGATGCGTCCTTGAGGCCCACCACTGGCCATAGAGCAGCCAACAAGTGCAAAGCCGAGTATCACAAAAGCACCAGATAATTTCATAATTATTTTTTTCCCCTTAATGATCCGGAATGGTGTAAGAAGTTCGCTTTTATAGTCTTTGCCGGCTATCAAGAAGCTCAATCAGTATCTGTCCTTTTCAAATAAAATTAATCTTATCTGTGCTATAAGTGAGATACGACCCATCCGGTATGGTCGATGATAAGACAAGCTAAAAAGAAGAAGCTGTCGCTCGACCACTGATGGCTATGGAAATTTGAAATTCAAGTTCAATTTGGGGCTAACTAACTGCTGCTGTCTCCACTCTACCAATCTCCCCACTACACTCGCATACACACACACACACATACACACACACACAATTGCACAAATCAATGAACTTTGATTGCGTTTGCCTGCATTGGGGGGAACATGTTTGCAGTTCGCATGGATGGAAATACTGTCGGGAATTTGTTGTTGATTCGTTGGTTGGGGCCAATGCACTCACTCACTTACTCACTCACTCACACACTCACTCAGTCAGTCAGTCCCTCACTCATTCATTGGCCAAATTGAAGCACGTACTAGTGCGGCCATTCGTTTTGGTCAGCTACAACTGGTTGTTGTGGTCAACAGCAAGAGCTCATCCATCTTTATCTGCTTATAACGACCAACTCACTGGATATTTTCGACATTTGCAGACTTGACGTCATCAACTACGGATCAGCACGACTAACTACAATGATACTGCGAAATACGAATACTGTGGGCCAGTTGCTGCTGCTGTTTGTCTATACTGGACACACGATTTTCTCCAGCGCCAAGACGGTACACACCGAACAGCTGACAATGGCACTACCAGAGCCACGAGCTTATCTACCCGACGCACAGAATCTCGACTTTGTTTATCATGATCACGAGGAGCTTACGCGATTTTTAAGGTAAGTCTCCTGGCCATCTGTCTAGCAAAGCTCATCAGACATAATTTGTATTTTGTGTTGAAGGGCAACAAGTGCACGGTACCCAAATTTAACCGCATTGTACTCGATTGGCAAGTCAATTCAAGGACGGGATCTGTGGGTGATGGTGGTCAGTTCCTCACCGTATGAGCATATGGTTGGCAAGCCGGATGTCAAATATGTGGGCAATATTCATGGCAATGAGCCCGTGGGCAGGGAGATGTTGCTCCATCTCATTCAATATTTTGTGAGCAGCTATAATACGGATCAGTATGTCAAATGGTTGCTGGATAATACGCGTATTCACATATTGCCCACCATGAATCCGGATGGCTATGCAGTGTCCAAGGAGGGCACCTGCGATGGCGGACAAGGACGGTAAGGATTTAGATGAATCGATCTCGTTAACTATTCATTCCAATGCCTAACCGAACCATTTGCAGTTACAATGCGCGTGGCTTCGATTTGAATCGCAACTTTCCGGATTATTTCAAGCAAAACAATAAACGCGGACAGCCCGAAACGGATGCCGTCAAGGACTGGATATCAAAGATACAGTTTGTCCTCAGTGGCAGCCTGCATGGCGGCGCCTTAGTTGCCAGCTATCCCTACGACAATACGCCCAACTCTAGTAAGTAGTCTAAGTAGTGCGCCATAGATCCTTCCTACAAAGGACAAAAAAGTTATTACTATTTGGAGCCTCGCCATTGTGAGAGAGTACCGATTTATACAATTATCTCTCCCTCAATGCTCTCTGTCTGAAATTTACTCCTTCACTTCGCACCAATATGGCTGCTAAAAGGAATCTGCCGTTCGTCCGCCCTGTGCGCGAGTGAGTAGAGTAGCCGTTCCAAATTCCTCCTTAGCTGACTAACTAATCTTTCCAACTTACTCTCTCTCTCGCTCTATTTTTGGTTGATTTTGATTTGGTTTTTGTTTTGTATCGCCCCGCATGTCCCCTGGGCGCAGTGTTCCAGACCTATTCAGCGACGCCTTCGCTGACGCCCGACGATGATGTCTTTAAGCATATATCGTTGGTGTATGCCCGCAATCATGCCAAAATGTCAAGGGGCGTGGCATGCAAGTCAGCAACACCAGCATTTGATAATGGCATCACAAATGGTGCCGCCTGGTATCCACTGACGGGTGGCATGCAGGACTACAATTATGTTTGGTATGGCTGCATGGAGATCACCCTGGAAATATCCTGCTGTAAATTTCCGCCAGCCTACGAGCTTAAGAAGTACTGGGAGGACAATCAATTGGTGAGTGCCAGTTACATATTGGTAGCATATTCTTTTTTTTTTATATATAACATTTCCATATTCGAAAATTAAATTTGATTCGTTTCTGAATGCTTAAGAAGTAAACAAGTTCTCAAAAAGAAAAGGTAATGTTGATTTTATAGTAAACAAAGGATTCCACGTCTAATTCAAACACTTCTGTATGAATTTAGCAGGCATTTCTCTCTAAATCTCTTCTCTTGATTATTTGGTTACAACTGTGAAAACTTTTTCGTCTAGTAAACCAAGAGATTAAGAATTATGAAATTAAAAAAATTGAAAAACTATTAAACAGAATTTTTTATCAGTTAAATAGGAAAACTATTTGTATATAAGTATATAATTTATGGATAATTTCCATAGTTAATTAAATATAGAAACAACAAGCGTTAACAAACTATTTTATTCCATTCACAGTCTCTTATAAAATTCCTGGCCGAGGCACATCGAGGCGTGCAGGGCTTTGTCTTCGATACAGTGGGCATGCCCATTGAACGTGCCTCAATTAAGATAAAGGGACGTGACGTTGGCTTTCAGACAACGAAATACGGCGAATTTTGGCGTATATTGTTGCCTGGCTACTACAAGGCCGAGGTGAGCATGACTCAACATTTCCACAATGCATCGCTTTTAATCCCAATGCGCTTAGGTCTTTGCCGAAGGATACGCGCCCCGGGAAGTGGAGTTCGTCATTGTCGAGCAGCATCCCACACTGCTCAATGTCACATTGCAGGCATCCAAGGTAAATTTGGCACTCAGCTAATGCAATCACTACTAATAATGGCTTATGGTTATTTGTGATTTCCTGGTTTATGGCTTAAATTCAACCCAACACCTATGTACAAATGTGTGTATGTGATCCGTTTCCTTCACAGTATATTATTTCACACAGACCTTCGACGACCGCGACCACCACAACCACCAGAGTGACGACACCACGTACACACCGCCAGCTGGTGAAAGATAAAATCCAGTTGATCCAGGAGTAGAGTGAACAGGCGAAGACAACGGCCAATTGGCCAGTAAATATTTTTCGCAGATTGATTAAGCCGCAAGAAGCGCTACTAACTTAATATTTATTTAGTCACAGTAACAAGTACATACTTCCATGGGTAGGATAAATAGATTTTATTGACCAATGCTTAGGATTAAACTCTACTACTACTAGCCAAAGTGTATCAATAACGTTTACCTCATAGTCACACACACACAATATGGGTTTGGTTAGAATATAATAATCATACAAAGCCTCAAAGCTTTATTATAAATTAAGCAGGGGAATGAAAATTTCTTGGTTTTGGCTTTTTTCTACTATTTGGCTTGGTTTAATCATAAAGTGGAGATTAAAATGCATAAACAATACACCTGCTCCAAGGCCAGCAACAATATTAAATGTCATTGTCGTTAATAATGTTGTAAAATCGAATATTCATTTATGGATTTTAATTGTGGACAATAAATAATGTTGAAGCATTAGAAGCAGCGCTGCTATGCACTTGAACCATTGCATTAACCACTCTCGGCCCTCTTCACAGCACATTGAAGGAGTCGGAGCTAGCGGGCCCCCTTACTATCGGCCCATACAAGCACCACAGCATTATAGACCAGGCGTTCCGCCCTACGCTGCAGCCGCCTCCAGTGAGAACGGCATCTTCTCGACCATCAGCAATGGGTTGAACAGTTTGTATTCAAATATTTTCGGTTGATTGTCGACGAGACAGATGCTTGTTAAATCTTAAAATTACTTTTGTGTAGCATCTATTCTTAAATATATTCGTCTATTTATTATTAAAAAGATAAAAGGAAATAAAACGTTTTCAAAATTAACTGATAGTATTTTGCATGGTAGATCAGAAAATACACGTAAGTTTGACAGAATATTCATAAATATTGATTATTAAACTCTAAACTCTGGAAAAGATAAAAAATAAACTTTTAAAATAATAAATTTTAAAAATACCGCCACAAAAACTTATCATTCAACTTCACATTATAGCGATATATATTATGAGCTCTTTTAGTTTATTATATATCGATACATCGATAACGGATCAACAACCATACCACGATTTCGCCATTTTTCTTGTCGCTCTGTCGTGCTTGGTGTATTCTGAATTCTGTGATCAAAAACTTGTGAATAAGCACTGAAAATGGTAAATAAAATGGAATCGCATACAAAATATATATAGTTTACAGCATAACGTATGCGTGTATAGTAAAATAACCGCGTTTTCATTGATAATTTCAAACAAATTGTCGTTTTCATTTGCCGGGTGTCAAAAATAACTCACGAACTGCAACAGCCTCAAGCCAATTAACTAGCCTACGCACACGTGAGAACGCAATGTTTCCAGAAACTTCCATTGTATTTTGATAGATTTTTTGAACAGTTACCAAAATGTTTGCTCAACTGTCAGGCATCATAGCATATTTTTGGCAAGTGAACTGCAACTTTTTAGTTGCATGCGTCGTTGGGCGTGTGCAGCGTTTGTTTGTCGATGAATCACGCACCATTTGGGGTTAGGTCCGAAGCGCTAAGAATGTCGGCTTCTTTCTATGTACAAACATATGTGCATTTATATATATATATATATATATATATATATATGCATTAACAGATAGAAGTATTATGTTTTATTTATTTAAATTATAATTTTTTTCTTAGGAGATGTCTTTAAATCCCGTGCGCGTACTCAAAAATGAGGCGCAGGAGGAGAAAGCCGAAATGGCGCGTCTGTCATCATTTATTGGTGCGATTGCCATCGGTGATCTTGTAAAGAGTACCTTGGGACCCAAGGGTATGGACAAAATCTTGGTGGCCACCGGACGCAATGCCGGCCAAGTAGAGGTGACCAATGATGGTGCCACGATTTTGCGTGCTGTTGGCGTCGATAACCCGGCTGCCAAAATTCTGGTCGATATGTCGCGTGTGCAGGATGAAGAGGTTGGCGATGGCACCACATCTGTTACCGTGCTGGCATCCGAATTGTTGCGCGAAGCCGAGAAACTGGTAGAACAGAAACTGCATCCACAGATCATTGTAGCCGGTTGGCGTGTTGCTGCACAAGCAGCACTGGATGCACTGACAGCCGCTGCTCAGGACAACTCATCAAATAATGAGAAATTCAAGAACGATTTGCTTAACATCTCCCGCACCACATTGTCTTCAAAGATCTTGCACCAGCATAAGGATTTCTTTGCCAATCTGGCCGTCGATGCTGTGCTACGTCTGAAGGGATCTGGTGAACTGAGATCCATACAGATTATCAAAAAGTCTGGTGGCACATTGGGCGATTCGTTCCTCGATGATGGTTTTCTGCTGGACAAGAAGCCCGGCGTACATCAGCCTCAGCGCGTAAGTGATAATTAATAATATTCATTAATAATTTACCACCTAATCACAAATATGTGAGTGTGTCCTTGGTCGTTGCTATCACTACTCCATATTAGCGCGTCAAATTGACTGTGAGCTATGTTGTTGCATTTGTCATTCATATCACAGCCATTTTGACGAGTTTGATGTGGTAGCCACAATCTACTTATTGACCAAAACTACAAAAAAAAAAAAAAAAAAAATCTTTTGTCGACCACTTGACTCAGACGCTGACATCAGGCCCAGGCGTCATAAGCTTGATGAATGCATGGGAAAATCACGGGAGATGTTATGTGAATACTTTTAACAAACTATATTAAAAACAAAACAAATGGTTTGTTTTTCTATGATTCAATAGACTAAAATTTCTGATACTCATTTCGTTTTGCGTAGATTGAAAATGCAAAAATTCTCATTGCGAACACATCGATGGACACGGACAAAATCAAAGTATTTGGCAGCTCCATCAAAGTTGACTCGTTGGCTAAGATCGCCGACCTGGAGATGGCCGAAAAGGAGAAGATGAAGGAGAAAGTAGCCAAGATATTGAGTCACAAATGTAATGTATTCATCAATCGCCAGTTGATCTACAATTATCCTGAGCAGTTGTTCGCCGATGCCCAAGTGATGGCCATCGAGCATGCCGATTTCGATGGCATTGAGCGTTTGGCTTACTGCACCGGCGGCGAAATTGTGTCCACCTTTGAGAATCCCGCTTTAGTCAAGCTTGGCGAGTGCGATCTCATTGAGCAGGTGATGATTGGCGAAGACACACTATTGCGCTTCAGCGGTGTCAAGATGGGTGAAGCCTGTTCCATTGTTATTCGTGGTGCCACCCAACAGATCCTGGATGAGGCTGATCGCTCACTGCACGATGCACTCTGCGTGCTAGCAGCCACCGTCAAGGAGTCGCGCATTATTTACGGCGGAGGCTGCTCCGAGGCCTTAATGGCCAACGCCGTTTTCAAGAAGGCATCCGAGACACCCGGCAAGGAAGCTATTGCCATTGAAGCATTTGCACGTAAGGAATATAGATGCTAGTTTTGAACTATTGTAATATATGGTTTTGTATGCCATACTTTTTTTTATTGTCTTGTAGGAGCTCTGCTATCGCTGCCCACAGCTATTGCCGACAATGCTGGCTTTGATTCGGCTCAACTGATCTCCGAGCTGCGCGCTGGCCATGCCCAAGGCAAACATAATCTGGGTCTGGATATGGAGCAGGGCAAGGTGGCTGATGTGCGCGAACTGGGCATCACTGAGTCCTTTGCCGTGAAGCGTCAGGTTCTAATGTCTGCCGCCGAGGCTGCTGAAATGATTTTGCGTGTCGACGACATCATCAAGTGTGCGCCACGTCGTCGCGTTCCCGATAGGGGATATTGCTAAACATTGATTTTTATTAAATATTTTTGTCAAGGATTTTTTCTAAAAAGCCTCACACCTCACAACATCGCTAACTTTATGTTTCTGCTTAAAATTATAACCCCCCCACACACACACACCCAAAAACGCTCACATATTCAAACACACACGCTCTAGTATTTGGCACATCCAGCACAATTGACGTTCTCAAAATTGCTTGTCAACATTTCAAATCGGTTTCTGTTGCACGAATAACTACTTATACTATTATAGAGAGAGGACCGAACAAAAACTAAAAAACATAAAATAAAGAACAAATTTCAGAAATGTGTAAAATCAACCCACACAATCAACTTTTATTTGAATTGTAAATATGAAATGTGCCCATCATAGAGCGGAACCAACAGCAAAAAAAAAAAAACAATGAATACAAAAATAAAGATTGAATGATGGAATGATATTTACGCTTAACAAAACTAAAATTTAAAGCATTGTTTTCATTATTTTGGGGATCGTAATACTCCTGGCAAATGTTTTTCAACTATTAATTATCTCTGCCGATCCGATAAAATTATCATCGTGGCAGATTATGGCATTTTCAAAAATTGTTTAGAAGCTAGCTGCGGAGAGCAAAGATGTATTTGCCGAATTTTTACAATAATCCAAAATATTTATTCAAAATGTTATAGTTCGATTCGGGTTAAATTGTAGCGTTTCTTTAACATCATTCTGCGGGATTGATGGAAGAGCTGTAGGCTCAGTAAGGGGGCACAATAGACCTTATAGGTCGCAGTGCTAATAATAACATCATTCTGCACATGTATTTTCTATGAAAATTTCTTCAAAACCGTGAGCTGTTCTGCTTCCATTGTAGAGAGTGATAATGACTTACATTTTACAAGTAAGTTTAACTGTTTGAATTGAGGATTTCGTAATTTTTATACATTCCCGAATTTGGCAATTGTCCATACTAAATTTAGAACAACATACAGTTACGTCGATGACTTTATTTACTAATGAACACACTTCGAAAAATTGATCAAATTGCAGATAACATTGCATAAACACTCTTTATTCTTAGAAATTTCTTTTCACAATAATAACTAACTTGTTTAGGTATAGTTAAAACCTTTTAAAATCTTGTTGAAAATGTTGCATCTGATATTGATTCAAGATGCATTTGCCAGTTGCGAATATAAAATTGAATTTGTGGATCGAAGCGATTATTATGATAATACATATATTTTATGTACACGCTTGCATGTGTGTCCGCTACAGCTTTTTTTTTATGACTTTACGTCACATTCTAAACGAAACACAAAAGGCTAAGAAGGCGGGTAAACAAACATTACTTATCGTTGGGATAAATACGCGGCCTGACGTATGCACACAAGAGAGCGAGCAAGAGAGATGTAAACTGAGAGAGAGACAGACAGACAACGGAAGATAAAGTGATAGAGAGAGAGGGGGATATAGAAAATATAATAGTCGGTTTGACAGTACATGGCATTAAGTGAGAGTCGTCCTACAGACGCTCTGCTTGCTTCCAGGTCGGGTGTAGCGTTTGTCCCAAAGCTTTAGGAGATAGCGCATTCCTTTTCACCTTGCTTGGGCACACAGTCCAGAACGAGGGCGACAGCACGGGACATATACGTCATGGTGCCATAGCTGCCACTGGGCGCACTAGGACGGAGAGGTTTTCAGTCATAAAGTAAATATTTACATTTGAAAAGTCAGCAAACTCACCTGTCATAAAGATGTTGGCATATGTACGCAGCACCACCGCAAAGCAGCATACCGGATGCAGCCTGCTGCTGTTCCTTGCCATCCTTGAGCTTGGCACAGCACAGCGTTGCATCACCCTGCACCTTGCGTTGATCTTCCAAGAACAATTGGTTGGCCTTGTGCACCAGATGCTCCACACAAATAATGCCACCTAATGTGGGCACCATGTTGTGCTCGGTGACCAGTGTGAGCACCATAAGCGCCTCAACCACCAGTTGCCTGTACTCTGGCTGTGGTATTTGATTGAGTGCCGTTTCTACCTCCAATGCGAATTTCAGCTCGCCTGGCGTCATCTCCTGGGTAAGGCTCTGCTGTAGTATACGGCCCTCAATTGCCAACCCCTGGCACTTCTCCAGTACAGTCCAGACGCGTGAATAGAAATCGCGTGGCACACGATTCAAGGCGCCATCAAGTCGACGTCGTCGCAACCACTGACCCTGACGATCATCAATGGTGGAAATTAGCGCATCTTCGCCCTCCGGATCGCCAAGCCCAATTTGGCTTTTCTTACTGACGCGACTCGACTTGCAGCTCACAATGGACAGATTACCGCGCGCCACTGAGATTAGATCCGATTGGCATGAATTGAGATGAGGGTTGATGGATGAATGGATACATGACTTACCGCTGCTGACGGCAAACTCCTTGCCACTGAGTATATGATAGAGTAAATTTTTCATCTCGAAGGGTGATAGGTTAAGTAGATGCTCCGAGGCGGCCTCGCCGTTACAATTAAGCGTGCGTGACAGCTCCTTGGCCATCACCTGAATGATGAGGCCGACCCGCAAGCGCAACATTTCGTGGAACAATTGCGGCTCGGTGCGTATGAACATGGCCAGATAGACCATCAGCTCCTGTGTCAGCATCGCTGTGCTCTCGTCATCGCCATAGGCCTGCAATGGATGATGATGACAAATAAGTTTAGACGCAGCTGATTGTATGTTGCCATTGTGAAATGTACCCACATCATGTATTAGCTGACGCAGTTCAACTTCTGGCAGCGGTGCCGTAATCGTGTGCTCATTGTTTGGTGGCATACCAACGGTGACCTGTTTCTGGCGCACCAGCAGATCGGTGACCGCCTTGCCCAGATCCTCGACACGCTTGCCCAGCATGCCAGCGGTGTGACGCACCAAGCCCCAGAGCTTCTGCTGGCATGCCTTCTCGTATAGGCCCTTCAGTAGATCCCTAACCGTGACCACGCGTCCCTCCTCCAGCATGCCTTCAGATTGAGAAGAATCGTTGTTATTCAAGCTGTAGTTGATGTTCCTGTTGCTGTTATTGGAGCCGGCGGCGGTGGCGACTAAAACGATGGGCGTATTGGCTTGATCCCCATCCAACACTGCAACGCTGCTTGCTGTTGGTGTAGTGGGATCGGTAATCACTGTAGGCACAGACCTCGGCTTGGCTCCATCACCACCACCACCACCACCAGCAGTTGACAATTCAAGCATTACATCATCCACGAACGCATGCTCGGAGTCTTTTGGTTTTTGTGTTTTACACATTTTTGTTTTTTGGGTTATGGGTTAAATGGGTTTGCGAGTTTGCGGGGGATTAGGTTGGCATTGTAGAGTTTTTTGTGGGCCAGTTTTGGGTTAGTTGTTGTTATTTGTCAATGAAGAAAATGTTGTTCAGGTTAATGGCAGGATGTGGTTACGTATGTTACGTGTTTGTGTGCATTGAAAGAAAAATAATAAAAATAATGTGAGTTAAAAATAATGAATAATCAAAAGCGTCAATAATAAAAACCAAGCGCAATATGCGTAGCTGCATTTTGTATGAGTCAACTTGTGCTGTCTCTCACTGTATATCAGTTTGTATAATGCTAGATAATACACATATGCATATAAGATTTTAACACATGCAGTATAGCTTGTGGAAAAATGAGATGTGCATTATGAGGGAGCTTTGAGTAAAACAAATGGGCGCCACTAAAAAAACAGAAGAATGTCAGGATGGTATATCGGGATTGGATCGAAGACTAGGCAGATAAATAACTATGGGAATTGTGAAAGGGGTGGTTGGGGGATTGGGTTAAACCAATTTACGCATCACATATTTATGTATATAGAACAACACCAACAACATCATACACAGAAGACAAAGAATCAGGGACACTTTAACACTTACCAGCGGCATTATCATCGGTTTTGTGCTTTAAGCCCAGACCAGCTGCGGAGATGCGAGTACGAAGTGAAGTGGAACGGAGTGAAGTGAAAAACAACGAGAGCACAAAGCGTGTACATACATACGAAGAACGAGGAACAAAACAATTAAATATAGAATCGAATAATGCAACATACGCACACTTATATGTATAAGCCCATTTCAAATCCCTTAAAATCGTTTCGACTTGCTGTCGATTTCACAACGCAAAGTCTTTAAAGTCTCGAATTTGTTTTTATTTGTTATTTAGTTAAGCATTCTTGGGTTGTTGTTGTCTATTGTGAAATCGAGCAAGAAACGAAAAGAAAGTTTATAATCTAAGATCCAATTATGGAGAATATAGTCGAGTATCCTGTAAACCTCACCAATAACGCAACAAACATATAAACGAATATATAAATGGTTGGATGTAGCTGTAGCGCATGTGTGTGTGTGTGTTTGTTTGTTTACAATTGAGTATTGTATCCTAGAAGCGAGGCAGTCCGCAATGTAACCAGCTGCAACTGGATGATTTGGCTTTGGGCAACAACTTACCGGTATTAAAATCCAGGCCTTGAGTATCGACCAAGTACTGCAAGATATCGCCTTGCTCTTCGAGAGTCTCCGTTTCGCGCAGCATGGCGATCAGCTCTTCGACCTCTGTGTCCGCAAAATTAGTTTCCGCACGGTGACGTTGAATGAGAATTTTGGGAACGGTTACTTTAGTTTGACACCAAACAGAGCAAGTGAAAACATAAATGGATCAAACCAAAACGAAACCAACCGAATCAAATCGAACCGAAAATAAAAATAAATACCAAAATTAGAACCACTACAAAATTAATCAGAAGGTATGAGGGACTAACTCTCTTGCTGGCGCACGAACTCGCTGCGGCGATCGATGGCCGCTCGGCTGTGCTGCGGATCCATGGGATAGATATTCTGGCGCAGTCCAAGATCGCCGCCAAGCTGCGGCGGCGAGGTGGGACCCTCCTCAGGCGTTGTGGCAAAAACGCTGACGTGCCCCTGCTTATTTGCCTGCAGCCAGGGTGGCGGCACAATCGAGGAGAGACGGCGCTCTGTTAACGGCGATGGGCCCTCCATGCCCAAATTATCAGCTAAAATAAACAAGGGACAAAAGATTAAAATAATAAATGAAAGTCACGCCATGCAGGAGGTCCACTCACAGTCCACATTGATGGAACGCGTTTTTTTTATGGCTCCCTTGCAGGACATGCGGCGGCGCAAGTGTCGCGGACGCAGTTGACCGCCTCGCAGATTCATGGTGTTGCGATTGCTAAACGAGCGCAATAGATGCTCATCCAAATAGGTCTGCACATCCGGATGCAGGCGATCAGGATAGCCATCCTCGGTGCTGCCCAAAAAGCTCAAATCCGTTATGGCCGAGGTGTTGAGAAAATCTTTCAAGCTGCCCAGCATAACACGGGTGCCATTTATATAGCCAGACTTTAACTTTCTCATCGTCTGAATCATTGCCAGCGGTATCTTGTCCTGGTCTGTTGGGCATCACAAATACCAGCGGAGAAAATGTGTGTATGTTAGGAAATAGAACTTGTGCTTGCATTGGGGATAGTGTTTTTATATGGTTTGTTGTTGAATTGATTTGTGATTCGATCGATTAATGCTCGGTTCGTCGTTTGGGTTAACAATTGTGCATGCTTAACAGGTGCCGCTTAAGACTACATTTAGTTCACAAGCTATGATAAGTATATGACAATCACCGACATATCTAAAGATTCACTCAAAGAAATATTTAACAGACAGGAAATATGAAAGAATTTTTTGTTATTTGGTTTTCGGTATCAGTGAGTTTGTGTGCAGCCCAAGCAGACTGTCGGTTCAAATATAGGCTTTTCAATTCTACAGAGATTGCTAGAAATATATGTTTACTGATAATGCATACAGTTATGGATGGCGACGCGTAACTGCCCAAGCTAAACCAATCTGAAAATCCTACAGTGGAGGACACAGTTGAAAGTTGTTATTAATTAATGCATAATAATAATGGAGTCAGATCATACAGACAGACAAATTGATCTAAAACTGCCCATATATAAAATTATATATATTATGAAATTTGCATAATGTGAATAATGTCCAATTAGATCAATCAGCAAGTCAAAGTTATTATAAAGTGATAAGTTTCCACTTATTTACCAATTTCAATTCATTGACTACAAAAATTTATTTATTAAGGCATTGAACATTTTTCAATAAATTTCTGACATATTTATAGAGTCTTGTAGAAGATATTCCAATTGTATCTTTCTCAGCTCAGAAGAGTTTTACGTAAATTAAATTGATTAATTGACTCGACATACAACTCAATGGAACATTATTTGGCAATACCCTTGAACCGATTTAAATAACCTATTTTGATGAAGCAATTTAAGCTGATGTCATCAGAGAAAAGTGCTGGAAACTAAATTGGGACTTGCATGGAAATTTACAGTTATATCGATATAAATAGTAATAGTAGAAGTAGTAGTAGTGGAAGGTAAGCGTTGTGGAGGGAAGAATCAAGTGCGCTTAAGGATCAACATACACAGAGAAAAATAAAATACATTCAGTAATTAGCATTGTCGTAATTGAAATCGAAATCGTAAACATATCATACGATAGATCATATAACATGTATTGTGTATGTATGTATTTAAGGTATGCAAGGGGTGTTGTTGTTGTTGATTTGTTGTTGTATGATTTGCTTTTGTTTTTGTTTTTGGTTTTAGCATACGGTATGGTATGGGTGTAGTTGTTATGTAGTTACCTAGCATATAATGCGTTGCCATTAGTGTGATTGTCGGTCTGCCCAACATGTGACGCCAATTGTTGGTCAAGAAGGCTAAGTTTGTGGTAAAATTGCTTGCGAGCAGATCGGGATCGCGTGTTGTGTAGTATTCTTCATAGTCGATATGCTGTGTATGGGTTGAATTTAATTTTTTTGTTTGGTTGTTCATTGGTTCATTGTTGTTGTTGTTGTTATTATTGTTTGTCAAGCACGAATTATACGGAAAAGAGAAGAGATTTTGTTGTTTGTTGTCTTATCTTTTGCATTTTGGAAAATTTTCAAGGGGAATAGATCTCTTTTATCGATTATTATTTTTTCTTTTCTTTGGACGGGACAGTGCAAATCATAGAGAGAAATTAATAGATAAATGAGAGCATGTGAATCGTGAAAAGTCAGAAGTCAGAGAATCAATTAAACTAGAACTCAATTGCATATGGATAGGTATGTATGTATGTATGTATGTATAATGCTTTACACATGTATGTGCGCTTTACAATTATATATATATATATATAAATATATATATATATATAGGTGTGCGTGTGCTTGTTTAGGTGTCCACAACCAAAAAAAAGGAATGCATTTGCAACTCAAAACTAAAGTAATACATAGACTAACTAAAATCAACTCAACTAAAACTAACTCGAGTCATAGTTTGTATGCGTGTGTGTGCGTGTGTAAAATGGAACATAATACTGGCAAATTCAAAATACCAACTTAAAAAAATAAAATCTTAGAAGAAACTGTAACTGTAACTGTAACTGAACACACACACACACACACACACATACAAATTAAGTAGTTAGGGGAAGGAGAATGTAAATAACAAGAATAACAGTAAATAATAATATACATGTATATGTTGTTGGGATTTTATATTAAAAATAACACTGATTTAGGTTTATGTAAGGTAAGACCGACCTAAATGGATGCGCTTCAGCACCAGTGTCACTAAGGGACGCCCAAGCAGATCCCAAGCGGACTTGAGAAAATTTATCTCGCCCTTAAGGATGTCAATCATGAGTTCGTTATCGGAGGCGATATAGAAGCGCGACAAGTCGACAAACTAATGCATCAAAAATAATTACACAAATAATATAGAATAAAAATAATAATAATCGTAATAAAAAATAAATAATTTAAAGTCAAAACAATAATCATAAACATTAAAGAAATAAATAAAACCGATATAGATTGAGAAAGAGAGACTGAAAATAATAGAGAGCGGTACAGAGTGCGAGAAGGGGGAATTGGTATCAAAACGACCCGTGCAATTTACCTGAGGGGTAAAGGCGAATATGCGATCCTTGAGAGAGTACAGTTTACTGGTGCTCAGGATACCAACGTCACGAGATTTGCGTCCACTTAGACCCAACTTGCGATTGCGTCCCAAATATGTATATAAATGACTGAGGACGCGGGCCGGCTGCACCTCAATGGGCGCGACCTCAGCAATGGTTTGCACGTGCAGGTCGTGCTCGGCCAGCTTGTCGCGGATCTCATTGTCCTCAGCTATGATGACCACCTGGACGACAACATCGGGCTTCTTCTGGGCGCCTAGGCGTCGATTCAACGGATCCAGCTCACCTACAGCCAAAAAGCCCTGATTTTTTTTTTTTTTTAATAGTTTAATATAGGAAGGATTTGGGTTTTTTGGCGTATGCTCACCTCCTGTAGCAGGCGTCCCAAAATAAAGAGTGACTGGCCCCACAAGAATGGGCAGCGTCCAACAACTTCGCGAGCTTGTGAGCCGGGCTTTTGATATTCGGAGCCGACCAGATCCTGCGGCACTGCATAGCTTTCGGGCACAAGTAGTATGCCATCCTCGGAGCGCACCATTATCTTTTCCAGCCGATCAGCATACTCCTGCACCAAGTGCTTATCATTTTGAAATGCATGGAACAGTATTAGATAACAATAGAAAAGCGGCCACTCGCACTCAATGTTCTCGAACATGCGCAATTCCCAGCGCTCATAATAGAGACGCGACGGATCCTCCTTGGGAGTACGGTAGCCGTCGCGCAGAAAACGCTTGCAGCCATATTTGCCCTGCAGTCGCGAAAGTATCGCATCCCTTGTATTGTGAATTAGCTGCGCATCATCGACGGCAAACGCTGGAAAACCAATGACGCACAGCAGACCCGAGTCCAGCTCCTTGCTGTTGGACTCGCGGGGCAGCATCGACTGCAGCACCGCCTGGCACTTGTGCGCCTCATCAGCCAGCACGTGTATAACACTGGCCGGTCCACCACGTGCGCCAAACAAATCCAGCTCATTCATGGCCTCCAGTGCGGCCTTAGCCATACCAATGGAGCTGGCATTCAACTCGGGTTCACCTAATCAAAGAAAATAAAAAGAAGGCTTAGGCAACTTAGGCGACTTACATTTCTTCACTGCAAGTGGACACGTCTCATTCGTGTTAGTGAATGTGGATATAATAGGTTTTATAGTTTACATAAGAATCAGATGTTTTCAAAATAGACAATTGTTAAATATTGCATTTACTGCCTACTGAACATGTGATGCTCTAAGCAGGAGGCTGGTCTGCGTACGGTTACGCTATTTTTTGAGGTCGCGTTGGAGTTATATATAGCGGCCGCCTTACAAGCGGCTGCATGAGATAAGAAACATGTACTTAGGGTTAGGAAATTTTAATAAAATAGAGACCTCTTCGTCAAAACAGAGAGTTCGAATCTAAATGTCGTCGTTGACTATACTCTTATCGTGTTTCAAACACTCACCATGATTGGTCTTATCACCGCGCTCCCAGATGCCATAATCGGGGATGGAGTAGGCGGACTCAATGTAGAATACTAGATTTTGTATAAACGATACTTCGTCCAATGAAAAGACAATCTGTAAACCGGATGCGGTCATCTGTGCAAGTATGAGCAGGTACAGAGAAACCGCATCGATTTGCAAATGGCCCCATTCGTTGTCACCGACAACGGGCAGACCGTTCTTGCTGGAGTATTTCGCATGCAGTGAATCGAATGGGCTCTGGGTCATTTTAAATTTCTCAACCTTATCCTTTTGGTTCATCATGGCCATGAGTAGGCCACGCATTAGCTTGACACAGCTCTGCTCCAGCTCATAGCACTTGGCACGATCCTCATCCTGATCGGCAATTTTCTTGTAGGCCATTGACAAACCCCACACAGCCAGAATGCAATAGACATTGTCCCGTATCCAGGCGTGCGAATTGACGTTCGAGGCGGGAAACAGGCCGGTTACTGGTTCCTGATGTGCCAAAATCAAGCGATGCACGATTCGCTGATAGTAGTCCAAGCGGACGCCGGAGTTGCTGCGCGACCGCATCTTAGTTGCTTCTATTCGCCTTCTTCTTCTTCTGATGCTTCTGCTTCTTGTTTCCGCGTTCTGCTGCAGTTTGCAGGTAAGCAAATTTGTTATTGCACTGATATATATATGTAGTACGAACAAATAAACTTACATAATTATATCGAAGAGCGCCTGTTGTCGTCTGTGCGGCGTGATGTTACTAAGCGTATGTAATTGTTGTCAATGTCTTGTTGGGCACCTTCCCCAAGGCCCACAGCCAAATCACCCACACAGCAACAAAAGCAGCTGGCTGCAGATAAAAGCTGCCGCAATTGTTGTCAATGCTCAATGTTGCATTATAAGTTTGTGCGATTGGACACCGGACGCGGTTGCACTAGGCCAATTAAAATAACTTGTCGATGGTTTATTAGCAAAAATTAAAAACTAAGCTGTTTGAAATGCTAAAATTATACACCGAAATGTCAACTCAATGTCATGCCGTTTATCGATGTATCGCCAAGAACGATAATATTCAAAGCGATTACAAATGTATATCGAGGCGGATATTGCTAATGTATAAAAGCAGCACTGCGCCACTTTCGCAATGCTCATTTCAAATATGAATTTGGATTTTTATTAGTGGTGTTTCTACAAGTCTAACAGTAAACAAATTTGTTGTTTAAGTGACAGTTTTAAAAGTTACAAACACGGAAGAAATGCGACCTTGTCATCATCCAATAACAACTATGGTAATTTTTGGAGAGTAATCGCCCTCAACACATGAACTGTCTCCGTCCCCCGACTGATAAGATGTTTACTTGATTTCAATGTTATACGCATTGTTTCACGTTAAAGATGAAACATGACCTGTTCGAATATCCGCGTTTTCACTATATTTTGCACGATTGCATTTTTCTTAATCAATAGCTCTTCTGGTAGTAAGTTTGTTTTGTCAATTTCAATTTTCAGTTTTCTAATCTCTTTCTAAAACAACCACAGAACTAATAAGACACTATGGCCGCTGTAATGTGGGGAACGAAACCGGTTATTGCCAGCATCGTCAGCAGTGTTGGGAGCAAGGGGCAAACTTCAGCAGCTCGGCCCGTAGCCAGTGTCCAATTCAATTACATCGCGATCTAGTTTGTTGTCGCCGCGAAGCATTAAGGATTGTTTCCTCTGCCCTGAAGAACTTGCTACCACAACCGGGAGTTTGTGGCTTTGTTAATCCCATTGAAAATCGCGTCATATCGGGCACCATATCAAGCATAAGGGATTTTCCGTGGATGGCTCTGCTGCGCAAGTCAAGTGATGGTAATTTCATTTAATTTTTGTAAGACCTTTTTAAAAATTGTACTCTTATGACTTAATTAATGACGCAATTATTATTATTATAGGAGAGCAATATACACAGTTGTGCGGTGGCTCGCTTATCCACGAGCGCTGGGTATTGACAGCGGCACACTGTCTGCCCAGCCGAGAGGATAGTCAAACTTTGATGCAGGTGCGTCTGGGCGAGTGGAACACGACCAGCACACCGGACTGCCAACGGTCGAGGGAGGGAGAAATCTGTGCTACCCCGCATATAGACATGAATGTCGATCGGATCATATTGCATGAGGAATTTATGGAGCAGTTTGCACCGAATGCCAAAGTTATCAACGACATTGCACTTCTGCGTCTACAGCAGCCCGTGAACTTTTCAGATTTTGTGCAGCCCATTTGCCTACCGGCATCAAATGCTAACGATGAATACACGTACGCTGATTATGGCATGGACATTGCCGGTTGGGGCAACACCGAGCACATACGCTTCGGCGGCAGTGCAATCAAATTGAGAGCAGTGCTGAACGCCTTGTCCATGGCCAACTGTAGAAAAATCTACCCGCATGTTGTGTCGGGTCAATTGTGTGCCGGCGGCGAAACGATGGCGGGCACCTGTGGTGGCGATTCCGGCGGTCCACTGATGCACCAGCTGGCATATGACGACAAGGAAAACAGAGCCTACTACATTGCTGGCATCGTTTCACTGGGCACGGCCAGCTGCTATAATGGAGGACAGCCAATGATATTCACCAGAGTTGAATACTATGTACCTTGGATAATTGACACTATAAGCGCCAATATCTAAAATAAATAATTTAGATAGACCAGACCATTGTTGATTAATATAAATGAATGTATTTGCCAAAAGTTTGGGAATTATTTTTTTTAAAGGCAATTGCAGCAACCACTTCGAGGCCGGAATTCTACTCACGTCGGCTGCGCTTGCGCTCCGAGTGTGAGCCGCGATCATTCTTTTCGTCGGCACGCTTGGGCGCTTTCTTGGCCATGTTCAGGAACTTGTCCAGACCGAATGGATCCTCTTCCTTTTCAAATTCAACAGGTCCGCTACGCTGAGTGGAGCCTGGATCTCGCGAGCCAGCACCAGCGAATTGTTTATCCGGCACAAACCGTTTCGTATTAACAATTGTATCCAAGTCCCCGCCATAATTGTCGCTATCCGCCTGCTTGCTCGGTCTGTAGATGTGGGCGCCTAGAGTGTTGGAATCGCGCCATGGTTTGTCATACACATTGTATACCTCATCGTCGCCATAGCCGGAGTCCATGCCTTTTGTGGTATTGAACAGACGCTGATCAAACAGGGTGTCACCATTTCCGGCGCTCTTCGCCGGCAAGCCAAGGGCAATCTGCTCAGATATGTCACGCTCCCGTTCGCGCTGCAGCTTTGTGCGTTTTTCTGGCGCGGCACGTTGCAAATTGCGGTCACGTTGACGCTCGCGCTGCCGTTCGGCACGGAGATCATTGCGCTCGCGTGCATCCGTATTACCAGCATTGAAGCCGAAACCACCACCACTAGGGGCATCTGGTTCTGGATTGCGTAGACCGGCGCGTTCCTCACGTGCCCGTTGCGCCATCATGCGCAGCATGTCCTCCTTCTTTTCTTTCTCCTTCTGTGCCAGCTTCTTCTCCAGCTGAGCCCGCGCCTCGACAGCTTCGCGCGCCTTTCGATCAGCAATGTAGAGAGCCTCGGCCATTTTAGCGAACTTTTCGTTGATGTGAACCTGCTGCAGGCCACGTCCATCGGCGGCCAAGCGCTTGTCTAGTGGTATGGTGTAACCTAGGGGAGAAAGCACACATTAACGGATTGCTGTTATAGTGGTCTAAATAGAGGATTACAACCTTTGGCGTTCTTCCAGTTGGATATGCAGGGCGGTATTTTCCATTCTTTCTGCTCCTTGACTGTCACCTTGCGTGACGGAGAGTGCAACACTGGTGCTGGCGGCGACGGCGGTCCACGTGGTATCTTCTTGTTAATGCGAAACTTTGGTGGTTCCATTGGATCCAGCTGTGCCTCCACCATTCGAATGACACGCTGTTTGGCTCCAGAATTGAAGGCATCCCCCTGCTGCGATGGCGTGTAGCGAATGTATTGTGCGGGCGCTGCTTTTTGTGCGTGCCGCACAGGTAGAGCTGAGGTGATCTTTTGGTTTGTCAGTTTCTCCAGGGCCAGACGTGTCTCCTCGGTTGTCTCGTTAACCGTTTCCTCGTCCGGTCGCTGCAGCTCGTCGGCATCTTCGGCGAGCACTTCGGCGGGCAACAGCTGCGTTATTGAAGAGTAGACAATTTTGTCTTTACCATGTCCCTGGCGAGCAATCGCATCATATTTCACTTTGCCGTTGTCATCCAGACGTACGGCGAGCGCTTCCGACTTCTTGCCAAAATTAGCAGGCACCCCGAGACCTAAACGAAATGCAAATAAAAACTAGGTGCTGCTGCTGCATTGTTAGTGTCATCTTACCTAAGGGATACTGCGCAACGTGTATTTCGGGGAATGCGCCGCCATCGCCAAAGTCAGCCTCTGTGCGTGGTATCCAGTCCTTGCGCTGGCAGTAAGGTGGCGCTGCAATTTTGGCGGACACCAGAGCACCAATCATTGGAGCCCCTTTGGCTACCAAGCGACGCTCGTCTTCGCGATCCCAAACCGCATTGGTCGGTGCAGGCAGAAGACTTGATAAAGACATCACTAATTCTGTGTATACGTTTAACGTTTATTACTATTTTGTTATTATTTTTTTCTGCGACGGATTAACTAAAAAAGAAACGACTGCAAGATGAAAATCACGCACACACACACTCGATACCAAATACAATCAGCGAGTTATATTTAGTGTGACCGTTTGAGAAATATATAAGTACATTTGTAAATACTGCAAAATACCACATTTGCCAATTAAACCAACTGTGAATACCAAAGGTGGAATACTACTGCCAAATTAATCGATGGCAAATGCTGCTGCATTAATAACGGCAACTTAAATTCTTAAGCCAATTAAAAAATAAAAAGTTTAAATGTAGTAAAATTACAAAATAATCAACTATAGAAGAAGCATTGACTTCTGCTGTATTCTGTTTTAAAGTTGTCTGATCCAATCTTTTAAGCTTAGTTTTATTATTACAAAGAGACAAATACTGGTAAATTGAAAATAACTATAACATATATGCATGTAACTAAGTGTTGCGCATGCGCTTGACCGGTTGTCGGGGCTGGATGCGAAAACGCTTTGAGGAGCTGGAGGAGGGAGACATTTGAGTGCAGTACTGATAATCAAGCGTTTGTGTTCGTTTGCGTTTCAAGGTCTGCATGTCTGCATCATCGTGAGCTTGCATGGTGCGCACCAGTGAGCCAGCAATGGAGGCACAACGCCTGATCAGAGACCCAGTGCTGGACGTCGAAGCTGTAGCGGTGTTTTCTTTGTCATCACTACCGCTATTGCTCCTGATGGCTGCTGACCGATCCGTTCTCAGGGTCAAGGGCAAGCGAATGACAGACGACATCAGCGACCAAAGTCGCCCAGGTTTCGATTGTCCGTCAGATTCTGCTGCCGCTGTGCGCTTTTTGTAATTATGCGTAGATGCACTATTTGGCAGAAACACCTCGTCCTCATCGTCACTGATAAGGTCCTCCACGGAGCTGAAGGAATTCTGTGTACGGTACGCACGCAACGGCAGGCGCGCCTGCGGTCCCTGCGGCTGCGGCATTTTCGTTTGCGCCGCAAATTCACCGCTCAGCTGGCGCGGCACAATCTGCTGTCGACGTTGCTCATTACTGCTGAAAGTCTGATCAACTGCTGTCGCTGCCGCTGACTGGAGAGTGCTCGGATTAGGAGTATAGAAGATCTCCATCTCATCTGGGGTTGATTGCGTCGCATCATGCTGCTTTTGTGGTGTCACAAACTTAATAAGCTTCTTGTTAATAATGGCACCGGGTATTCGGGTAATTGGCGTTATTGGTGGCACCACCACATTGGCACCTACCTCGCCCGTTGCTGACGTGATGATCTCGACACTTTCGCATGAATTGAAAACGGTGCTGCCGCTTGCCGCAGATGCAGCTAATGATCCACTTTTGGCGCAATGCTGCGTGCGAGTTATGATAATTGATTCAGTGGTTAGCTTTTGGGCCGACAGCATTATGTGGTAAGGCTCAGCCGGGCTCAAAGAGCCGACAGCCTGATTGGCCTGGACATTTTCCTCTACGCTCTGTGAACGTCGCACGACCGGTGAGATGCGCAGATCCAAGGCCAGGGCGGACTCTGACGGGCTGTTCTCGCTCAGATCTAGACGCATGCGCCGTTGTGCCCCATGTGCTGTGGCCAAAATACCCACTCCATGCTCCACGAACGCTTTCTGTATACTTCTTGACATGACCTGGCGCAGTGGGGTCACGCCACTAATTTTGCGGCGACCACCTATCTTCCAGGCTCGCTGATGCTGTTGCTGGTGCGGCTGATTGCTGTCCGACGGTGCGGGAACTTGGTTTTGCTCATCCAGCACATAGCCGCTGTGATAGATGCTGGACATGTGAGCGCCTCCAACGGCGGATCCATTAAAGGTGAGCGTATCCTTCGGTTTGGCGAACATGGTGTCCACTGCCACTGGCGTTGACGTTGACCGTATTACTTTGCCCTTTTCGGGTAATGCGGTGAGCAAGCCAATGCTACGACGTTGCTGTACCGACAAGTTGACGCTATCCGAGGACAGATTGCGTATCGAGGAGACGCTGTCGCTGCTAAGCTCCTCCTGTGTCAGACGACTCTTGGCCTTCCACCGAAGATTAAATAACGATATCGGCGTTAAGTTTGCGTGATGTGGCTGATCCTCCTGAGGGTGCATCTGCAGCAGCAGCTGCTGCTGAGGTTCGTGCATGCCTTTGGCTATGCTGGGCGAGGTTTGTGTCGACATTGAGCTGGCGGCGACTGTTGCCCTTTTCAACGTTACCTTTGAGGCGTTCGTGTCACAGCTCTGATTCTGCACCGAACTAGCCGCGCTGCAATCCTGGCCAATATTCTGACACTTGGAGAACTCATGCAAATCCTCGATTCTGGTGTATTTTCGCTGGCATTTGCGACAGCACAGCGGCAAATGCACGCTCTCGATGTGAGCCAGCAGCTCGGCGTACATTTCCTCATGCAGCGCTAGCGGCTTCTGCTCACATATCGGGCAGAAAACATAGACGGTTGCGCTTACAGGTGCGGCTGCATTGGCAAGTTCATTGCAAGAGCCAACCATTTTATTGCGCTGAGCCAACGGTTGGGTGACAGCAATGGCGTGCGCTTCAAATTGATGCTTTTGGCGGCAAGTGGCGCAGCAGAAGATTCGCTTGCAAATTTGGCACTTGGCCTGCGAAACGTATTGAAAGTCTTGAAATCGCATAGAAATTGGCATAAATTGGGCTGACGTACCTCTTCAAAAGAACGCATGTACATCGTCACCTATTATATTGCGTAGGAAATGAAAAATTAATATTTGAACATGAGTTTGACTTTTACACACTGACATATACACATAAATTTCCAACGGTTCTTTTACATGTGACGCCGATAGGTGAATATCGCTCGTTATTGAGAATACTAAAGAATCGACTGGTTATGAATATATCGGCAGGCTTAGGGTGACCTAATATTATTCTGAATCAAACCAGCTATCGCAACGTAATACACCTGTGCCGATAAATCAACTTCAGCCCAGAACGTACGTATAATTTTTGAGAATTCGTTGGCATTGCATAAACATCAATTATAAATTTAATTGCAGTGCCGCACGATGCGTTTGCTAAATGTGGGCAACCATGTGGCCGCAATACGCTCGCGATTGGGTGCGAAACTCACGCTTCCGGACCGCTTTAAGGGCACCATGGTGGAGAAGTGGGCAAACTACTGGAAAGGATTGATGCGTGATTACGCTGAAGTAGCCACCGGCGTCGTCAAGGAGTCGTATGCGAGGCCGAAGCGATCCCTGATTTATTGCACGGCCGGCGTAACACTATACCAGATGGCCAAAAATAACCCAGATCAGCATGCCTTCTCGACGCTACTGCGGACACAAACAAACCGCATGATAACGCTGCCGCCGGAACAACAAAATTCCGAATCAAGCGATTACCTCATTATGCTGGAGCGTGCCATCAATCAGAATAAGCTACGCCTCCTCAACCTAGGTATCTGCACGCTTCTGTGGGTGGACATGTTCGACGAGGATGATTGCACCTATCCGGCCATTTGTCAGTACACCACAGTAAACTATTTAAATTTCCATGAGCGCATCATCGACGTTGGCTTCTGGAACCAGTACTGGCGCCTCAAGTGGAAAATGCACAACTACGATATCAACTATCTGTGATGCTCTATCCACATGCCGTGATACCCATTTTTTTTTTTTTTTTAACTGCGCTTAGTCTTGTTTATTATCATACAATGTATTAAGACCATTTGAAAGAAAACAAAATAGTACAAATTAGCATTTGCAAGCGGAAGAGACCTTCCAGTTCTTTACGAGGCGATTGTTCGTTCCGCAATCGGTTTTTTCGGTTTAAAGTGCGCCTCCAATAGTGCAGTGCAATCCGGCAGCTTGGCCAGGTTGTTGATTTTGCCCTGGAAATTATTTTCCTTCCCATTGCCTTTGCCCTCGAGAAGTTCGAGAAACTGCGGGCCCAACTCTTCCACCAGCGTCGGTTCGCCACGCAAAACCATGTGCCCTTTAGCACCAATGCCGACCGAGACGCCCTCGGATACCGTCAGAAAATAGAATATCTCTTCCGGCGCGTTGCGTAAAAATGTATTGATGAAGTCCACCTCGATTCCGTCGCGTCGATGCAGGGCAAAGTATTTGGGACGCATTGCCTTCGGTATATTCTCTAGGCGTTCGGCCTCTGCGGTGGCGAAATCCTTCAACAACTGCTGGAACGACTTGCGTGTGGATTTGACATTTTGCTGCAGCTTCTGCAACATCTCCAGGTGCTGCTGGGCGCCGCACCTGAAAGTGATTGTATTGGATTCGATTGATGAGTGATTTGCAAGAGGGGGTTATGTTCACAGCCATGATTATGATCAGATACTCACTTCAGAGCTATGGTAAGCTGTTGCTCGCGCTGAAAGATCTCGCCCAGCTTGCGAAGGCAACGTTCGCCGACAACAAAATGCACGTGAACATTTGACTTGACCTTCTCGGCGTAGAGCAGCTTTATGCACTGCAGTTGCGACAGGTTTGTGACGTGTGTGCCACAGCACATGTTCGATTCGATACCTTCGATGCGAACAACACGTGCCAATCCCTCATGGTCCTTGGGCAGGCCACGCGGTGCGCGTGCGTCCTGAAACTCCTGCGCCACCTCTGGATCCACCAGCAGCACGCTGACAGCGCGTCCCTCGCGTATTAAATCATTTGCCTGCCTCTCAATCAGATCGAGCGATTCGCGGCTGATCAAATGTGGTGTGCTCAGCTGTATATAGGAGACACTGGTGCCCAGTGACCAGGACGTCGTGTCATATTTAAATTCGCGATCAAACAGAGCCGTGATTAGATGTTGCCCAGAATGCTGCTGCATGTGATCCAGCCGGCGTGGCCAGTCCACCAGCTGCTGCACGGCGGCGCCCTCCTCAAAGCTGCTAGACGACTCCACAAAGTGTACGGCTGTGCTGCCTTTCCGCAGAACACTGCGTACCGGCTGGCCATTGATAGTGCCATAGTCGCAGGGCTGGCCGCCACCCTCGGGGAAGAGTATGGTGTCCTCACAGACCACATTAAAGCCGCGCAGCTGACGTGTCTCTGTGTTGCTGTTGCTCTCCTCTCCGCAGCACTCCAACGTGGCAAAGTCGCAGGAGACAACGGTCGTCTGAAACTGCAGAGGAGGATTAAAAGTTAGATTAAGGGTGGCAAGCAACCTTTTAATTTACCTGCTTTAGGAAGCTGTCTTCCTGACACTTGAACACCATTCTGCTGCCAGCAACAGCTGCTTTCTTGATTATGAAATCTGTTTGAAAATGTTGTAACACACAGCGGCTGCAGCCGGTAACAACAACAACAAATGCAAATGTGCAGCGTAATGTAATGCGTAACTCGTGCTCCGTTTGCGCTACGTTTGTTGCTCGCCTTGCTCTTTTTTGCGTCTTTGCGCTCACTGTTGGCTTATGTCGTGCAAGCATTCGAGGTGGGGTTGAATTTGTAAAGAAATATTCAGAATATGTTACCAGCCTGTTTAACAATATTCGACAACTGATATGTAAAAAAAACTTATTTGATTTTGTAAATAAGTTAATGTTTTACACAGAAAACAGCTGCAGCAACTCCAAATAATGTCATCTCGTTCCAATTGTCGCTATCCCATTCGCTGAGTGCGCGGGCGCTCAATTGAGCAGCGAGTTCAACATCTGGCATTGTGGTATTATTGTGGATCTGCTCAAAAAGTTCTTGTTATCGTCCTGCAGCCTTATCAGCTGCTTGACCTTTTCCGTTGCTAGGTTTTACACTTATAAGCTTATTATATATATACATAAATACATACATACTGATATTAAAATATCAACGGTGCGAATAGCGTTTAATGCCTCACCTCACCTCTCCCATCACCCGCCACGTGCGGGTACACTGTCCTTTACGTTGCCTTCGTTCGCTTTATTATCGCTTCGTTGTCGCCCGAGCAATCGTTTCGTTATATAAGGCAAGCGGACAAATTTGCAAGAGTGCTTTCTATGTCTGTATCTGCATATGTAAGTGCCAGATGAAAAGTGGCCAAGAAAGTTCTGTTTTAAAATTATTCGTATTTCAAACGCCGATGGTACACAAAAAAAAGGAAATTACTTTAACCAACAAATTATAATATATGTGTAAAAGCAAAGTTAAGTTAATTATAAAATATAAATGTGGAATGCTGCGTCCGCACAAGACTAAATGAAACGAAAACAATGAAGAATATGTATTGGCATATTTACACAAAAATGTAAGATTAAGGTACTCAATGCCTGACCTTAGCAAACTATCAGTCAAAGGTCGTTCCAAGGAAAAGAGCACATTTCAACAAAATACATTATCCTAGATAAGTATTTAACCATCAGACCAGACAAACAGGCAAATTTACCGGAATTTGTGCACTTTATCAGCATGCGTAACAGAAACACAGCCGCACTTTATTTTTATTTTTAGCTGTGCCTCCTCTTTGTAAATCTGTGTGTGTATGTGTGGGCGTGGGCGTGGGTGGATAAATGCAATCAAATTCAGTTGATTAATTGATAGCTTTCCGCATGAGCCCTGAATGAAAATAAGTGCACACACTTATCGCATGTCTGTGCGCCATTGAATAATTGTTTGTCACGATACGTTACGTTTCTCATGTTTCAACACATTTTGCCTGCATTTACATTTTGTTTAGCACTCCGTAAAAGGCGCAAAACGAAAGTGCTCGGATATTTTAGCTTGACACACAAAGTATGCAACGAAAATGTTAGTTACACAAGCAGACGCAATTTAGCAAGCAACCACTTTTGCAATCAGTCCAACACGCACACGTACAGATCTTGCTGATCACAACCAACCTACAAATCCGCACAAATCCAAATTGCAACAACTAAAACTACAAATTCAACAAGAATAAAGACAAATACAAATAACGAATAACAAGAACTACAACAACACTCTTACCGTTTACGATAATGGCGAATACAGCGCAACTGTTGCGCCGCCAAAGCTCGCGCGACATTGTGCTTAAGACCCAAAAGAGCCTCGATCAGTTGGAATTGCGGGTGAGTGGATATTGGTTATTAAGCTATCAGAGCGATCAGTTTAATCTGTCCAATGTACCTGTATGCGCCAAAGGAGCTGCGTGGCCGTCTGGTGCCCAAGGAGCATGGCGTCAGCCATCATCATCACACATCGCTGCATCTACATCATCAGCCCATGTATGGTGCAACAAATCAGGGTTTCATGTCCGATGTCTTTGACGAGTCATCGGAACTTGAACAGGAGCCGCCCCTTGGCTCTGATGCCAGCACCAGCAAAACCAAGGCCAAGTTGGCCGCGTTCGTTGATCAGCAGCAGGAGGACATCGTTGAGGGCGAAAAGGAGGGGGACGAACGCGAGAGTTGGGATAGCAAGATCATGTTCCTGCTGGCCACCATAGGGTAAGTCGTCAAAGACAATGTACCCAATAATACTACATGTGTGTGTAATATCAAAGATGGCTCTTTGAAAAATGTCTCAAAAAAGTAATTGTGTTTTATTTTTGTAAGTTTTTAAAATAATTAAGTAAATTACAATAACAAAGTTTTCAAAAATACATAATTAATTTGAATTAAATATATGTACGTATATATCTGTTCCACATTCATTTGCAAAACGACGATAAAGATGTAAAAATAATCTAAAAAAAAAAAAACAACAACCTTTTCCTTCTACAGTGTCAATAATAACAAGAAAGAACGTTGAAGTCGGCCGTAACCGACTTTGATACCATTAGTAATACCAGCTGATAACATGTAGCAAATAACAGGGTGGGCTTAGCCAAGAAATAACGGCGAAGTTTGCCTTTCAAATTGCGGTAGATATAGGCCTTAGCATATTTTGGCGGCGTGGGTGTGGCCGAACAAATTGTTGGAACAGTTTTCTAATAACCTTCCTGCCAAGTTTGCTAAGTGTAGCTCTTAAGTTACGGGAGATATGAGCTTTTAGAAATTATGGGGGGCTAGCAATGTACCTTTCAAATTTGGTGACGCCAGCTTTAAAATTGCGCGAGCTATATGGTTTTATCGATTTACGATAAGAGGTGTATCGGTTTGAGCAAGCGTAATGGGGAGATCTAACTTACAAATTGTGGAAGATATGCGCTTTTCACATATCTAGGGCAGAAGTTACTCGGGGCGGCAGGTGTGGGATGGTCTGAAAATGTATCAGCCGATCTTTAAAGGAGTTTACTGAGTCTATTCTTAAAACTTTGGGATATATTCGGACATTGCACAAAACCAATATACTATGATACATTCGGTATCAAGGTATAAAAAGAGAATCAAAGTGTATTTGAATTGTAAAATGTGTTTTAACATCTTTCTCATCCATAGGTATGCAGTTGGATTGGGCAACGTTTGGCGATTTCCATATTTGGCGCAAAAAAATGGTGGTGGCGCCTTCCTGGTGCCCTACTTCATAATGCTGTGCATTCAGGGCATACCGATCTTCTATCTGGAGCTGGCTATTGGGCAACGACTGCGCAAAGGTGCAATTGGCGTATGGAGTCAGGTGTCGCCATATCTCGGGGGCATTGGCATATCCTCGGCAGTGGTCAGTTTCATTGTGGCGCTGTACTACAACACGATAATTGCCTGGTGCCTGATCTATCTGCTGCACAGCTTTGAGTCACCATTGCCGTGGGCCGACTGTCCGACGCGCCTCTACAAAAACTATACATACGATCACGAGCCGGAGTGTGTGGCCTCGTCGCCGACACAGTTCTACTGGTATCGTACCACTCTGCAGTGCTCGGAGAGAGTTGACATGCCGGAGAGCTTCAACTATCACATGGCGATTGCACTGATTGTGTCATGGTTTTTGGTGTATATATGCATGGTGCAAGGAATCACATCGTCCGGCAAGATCGTCTATATGACCGCCATCTTTCCCTATGTGGTGCTCATCATTTTCTTCTTTCGGGGCATCACTCTGAAGGGCGCCGCCGATGGGGTGGCGCATCTGTTTACGCCGCGCTGGGAAACACTGCTCGATCCGGTCGTGTGGCTGGAGGCCGGCACACAGATCTTCTTTTCGCTGGGCCTCGCATTTGGCGGCCTGATCGCCTTCAGCTCATACAATCCGGCCAACAACAATTGCTATAGGGATGCGATACTCGTCTCGCTGACCAATTGTGGCACCTCCATGTTCGCTGGCGTCGTCGTCTTTTCGGTGATCGGCTTCAAGGCTACAGCGACCTTCGATCGCTGCACGGAGGCGCGTGCCGGATTAGTCGCTCTAAATCGGACACACAATCTGCCCATATGCGACTTAGAGCAGGAACTTGCCAATGTAAGTCGTAAATAATAAATCGAAATTTTGTTCAAATATAATTATGTTGAGCACGTCAAAGTCTTAGTTCAAGAGGCTCACTCGAATTAAGAACAAACGGGAATGATTTAAGTCGGTTCAATGTTGTGTTGACAAAGTTATGGCCTACAAGACAAGCACTTACCTTTGGACTGGTAGTTCCTGGCAGCTGAATGATTTGTTGATGTGTACGGCCTGCAGAAAGAGAACGGATATTTTCCAAGTTCTTTTCATAATTAAAATCATTTTGATTGGATAAGTTATGTAATAGTGCTTTTTCTTTACCACAGAGTGCATCCGGCACGGGATTGGCATTCATCATCTTTACGGAGGCGATCAATCAGTTTCCCTGCGCCCAACTCTGGGCAGTGCTCTTCTTCCTCATGCTCTTCACGCTGGGCATCGATTCGCAGTTTGGAACGTTGGAGGGCGTCGTCACATCGCTGGTGGACATGAAGCTCTTTCCCAATTTGCCCAAGGAGTATATCGTTGGCGTATGTGCTCTTCATATAATTAATTTAAAATTGTGATCTTAGTCCCTAAATCCCCATTTTTTTTCAAATAGGCATTGTGCCTGTCCTGCTGCCTGATTTCCATGTGCTTTGCAAATGGAGCCGGCAGCTATATCTTCCAACTAATGGACAGCTTTGCTGGCAACTTTCCGCTGCTGATTATTGCCCTGTTCGAATGTTTATCGATCAGCTACATCTATGGCGTTAGGCGTTTCTCGGATGACATTGAGATGATGACCGGGTCGAGGCCGGGATTCTATTGGATGTTTTGCTGGAAGTACTTGTCTCCTTGTGCCATGGTCACCATTCTGCTGGCCTCCTTCTATCAGCTGGTAACCGAGGGCAGCAGCTATCCGGCTTGGATTGCTGCAAAGGGTGCCACGGAGAACATGGAGTGGCCACATTGGTGCATTGTCATTGCCTTCGCGCTGATACTCTCATCCATTCTGTGGATACCTGTGGTGGCAATATTACGGTAAGTGCTTTTGTACTCTGGTAGCTTTGGTACTAAAAAGGTCCGTCGATATATCCGACAAAGTTTAAAAAATGGGTTGCAAAGTCCACCTGAGGCCTGTATAATCTTGAAAGGCATATTATTGATTATTCAATGTCTGAGGCACACCCTCCCACCCACCTCACACCGTTCTCACTTGTTCATATTTGTAATAGCAGTTGCATAACTAGTTCATGCTATGGTTTTTTCATAGCTCTCTTCTAACTGATTCACTTCCATTTATTATTCATCCTTGTCCAGTCTGTGCGGCATTAAGGTGGTAGAGGATTCGGATCCAGCCTGGTTCCCCGAGGCCGAGCTGAGGGAGGTGCACGGTATTATACCCCACGAGCCCACTGAGTTGGAGCGCAGTGTTTTCTGCTTCAACATGGACGGCACGGAGGGCATGTGCTGTCCCAAATACGGACTGCCCGAGAAATCGCTCGAGGAGGAGGAGGAGTAGGTGTAGATGCTGCATGACGCGCCAACGAGGACAATAATATATATATATATATACATATATATTATGTATATATATAAATATAAAATATATATATACATATAAATTGAAATTGCATAAGACACAACTTACTGTAAATACGGACAATAACTAAACCAAAACACGCTCACCGATAAAAAGCAGCATCGCCACTGACATATAATCCATGTGTGTATGTATGTATGTATGTATGTATGTATATGTTCCCAAAGACTACTCAAAAGACAACAACAAGCAACGATAATAATAATAATAATCATGACAAAACAAACAGGATCCGGCATAGAAAACAGTTAGAAAGATATATTTATTTTTATATTTATTAATATGCAAAATGGTGAGACCCATCATCGTATTCTCAAACATACATACATATACACATACATACATATTTAATATTCAGGTTTTTTACGGTGTAACCCACATACTATATATGTATGTATGTACTACATATCCAATTTCGTATAGTGCGATTATACGTTGAATCTTTAATTTATAGTTACAAAGAAAAAATGCAATGAGAAATTGACGACAAGTTGACAAAATGGATTGCTAAGATTGCTGACTATATATATACATATGATATATATAAATATTTATTCATACTTATATTGTATACTCTCATCATGAATGTAACTGTATTATTCCATTGTATTGTACTATTGTATGTTGAGCATTCCTAAGCATTTACAGTTTACATTTATAAAGCGTTTCAAATGCATTTTTTTTTTGTGTTATGCAACGCATGGAAAAGTGTGCACAATATTACGTGTATTTTTCTTGATAAAGCAATGTTTACAGCTTAGTTATACATCGATCAAATATTACCTATTACGACAGACCACCAACAAATGGAGGAACAATAATGTAATACTTGCAGCGATGTAAATTTGTTACAACCAACAAACCAATATTAATTTACATACAAACACATTTGCCACAATCAGCTTTGTGTGTTGTTGCTATAGTATAATGAAACAAAATCCGAACGCATTACATTACTAGATAAGACAGCAGACAGCTCGCCTAGAAAGATACCCTGTAACCAGTTAATATTAAGAAGAAGTGTATTTATATATATGTATGTATGTATGCCCTTAAATATATTATCAGGGTCAGGGATGACGACTCATACTGCCTGTTTAAATACATTGTGCATACATTTATATTGTATCCATTTTATGGGTGGACAATATATACAATACAATCTGAATGTTAAAGATGTTTTCTTTGCTCTAATCAATGGTGTACGAATAATTGTTAAAATAAGCGAATCTCATTGATTTCAAATATACATGTATATTAACAAATTAAGCCTGCTTGCAGTTGGTCATATTGTAACCATGATCTGAACGTCTAGCCATATACATATACTATATTCTATAAGCAGCAAACTAGTCTGGTTAGCGCCAAACGTGATACGAGTCGGCGTTGTATTAGCACACACATGGTAGCACATACCTTTGGGCTCTGAGCATTACGAGTTTTACAGCTACAATGCACTGAGTACACACACACACACACACACACATAATATTTGTACACATACACAGCCACACATACATATGTTAGATGCCTATCAAAACGAAACCGTTCATCTAGCCGAATTAAAATCGAAATCGATTAATATACTACGAAGAGAACTCTATATAATTATATGCATAAATTGAAAATGTAAAACTATGTACTAGAATTATAATTATTCAAGGGTTTCCATTTAAATTGGGCTCTTTGACAAACCTCATTGTTATCAGGCACAATTTGAACATTTGGATTATCAAGTCACGATAGTTTTGATTAACTTTCAAAGTGCTTCATGATATTGGTCATCAAATTGCAACAACTCATTATGCATATCTTATCGCAGACAAAATAAAAAACTGGAAGGATTTCCATACACAATTATATACATATATACATATGTATATATTTCTTGTTACTAAATGTGCAATGCAGCAAATAATTTATTAAATAGTTGTACAATATTTACACAAAACATAAACATACATTTAAAGTAAAAATTATATAGTATATACTTACGTGAATATTTAACGGTATTAAGTGTTATCCATGTTGATAATAATTATGGAAGTCGTTTTAAAACAATATACAAGATCACTTTACCCCCCAAAACCCAACCCACAGTTTGCTAGAATGCACCACTTAAACAATACAATTATTTAATCAAACTAAACCAATCAAATACCAAAAAAAAAAAGGTTATCGTAAGAGGATATCTTATACACGGATATCAAATAAAAATAAAACATTGTAATTTCAGTTAATGCATTGTTTATTATATATCAACGATTATTAATATTGTATCCAATAAAAGTGAAACATTGTAATTTCAGTTGATGCCCTGATTATTATATATGTATGTATCAACGATTATAAATATTATATATATATATTTTTTGTTTTCAATAGAATGTGAAAAAACCAAAATTGTACTGACATGATTTCAAAGATAATATGTAGTTTTATGATAAAAGTAAAAAAAGAAACTTCAATATCATGACGACTACGTTGAAAGTGTGCTGATGATAAACTATAACAATAATTTACCTAATGACAATAAAGCAACTGTGTAAAAAGTTAAAGGTAACAACCTTTAAATCGATTTTTCATTCTTGATTCCGAAATTTTGAAATGGTTTAAAAATCGGTTTAGTTTTGACATCCCAAACAAACTCTTGGATGCTTAACGCTTACATTCTTTATATATACATTTGAATCCTTCTGGTGTTTCTTCTTTGAATGTTGCTCCAAAAAACCTAAATCCTCTGTTTCTCTAGCATATCATAATGTTAGAGATCTCAAGACTAAACGTTCTAAACTATATACATACATATATGATGACAATCTTTCCTTTGAATTTTATATTCTAATATTTACCGAAAATTGTGAATAATCTTTTTGCATAGATCACTAACTAATTCTTACTAATCATTTTTGGTCTGATTGGTTTTTTTCTGGGTTTTCCCAATTCATGCAACAAATGTTGGACCATTTTGCATTTAAATACCCCCAGAAATCGTATAAGTATTTCTTATTTTTAAATTTACCTATAATTTTAAATTTATTTTAAATTAAAGTTAAATTAAATTTCTTACTTTTTGTATTTTTTGTGTCGACCGATCTTAGTTAAGGAAGATTCAATTGTTATTTTGTAAAGGGCCAATTTTGTATGGAAAAAAATTCAATTGAAATAGATTTGGAATATTGTAAACAGAATGCAGAAGAAGCAAATCTTAAATTCGAATATAGCAGATGATACTAAACTTTTAAGTTTAGCTTCCTGTTAAATGATCATTGTGATTCGCACATCATGCGCAACTGAGCGCGAACAGCTTTGAGAGGCAATGGATCTAGCAATCTTTCCACAAGTGCCATTCATAACGGTAAGCGAGACTGTGATTCTGAATTGATAGCAGTTGTGGCCGTGCCCCTTTTGCCCCACTGACTGTCGCGTGGCAGCTGCCCCACCGTGTTTCCTTCTGCCATGACGCAGCGAAGCGCAACAGGCGGAAACAGATGCCAAACGTTGGCCAGCCGGGTGACCAGGTAGCTGGCCAGCCAGGTAGTCTCTGTACAACTGGAAGCGTCTTGGCCGCCACTTGCGCATCAAATTAGCAACACATTACAGCTTACAATAGGCTTTGCTGTTGCTGGTTTTGCCAGTGTTGCTGCTGTTGCCGTTTCGCTGCTAACTTTGCACACTGTTGTGGCTCCGTTGATTGCACATACAAATTTGAAAAGCTTTGCATAAATGTATGTAGATGGAAATGCAGCCAGGCGAACACACTTAAGAAGCGACAAAAAAAAAATAAAAATAAAAATTATGCTGCTGCATTGATGTTGTTGCTGCTGTTGTTGTTGTTGTTGTTGTTGTTGTTGTAGCTGCGACACATGCACACAATTGTTGGCATAGTTTTCGTGGCACTGCCAATACAAAAGCACAAATAGCAACAACACTAGAAAACTCCAATGGATGATTGATAACATGTTAAATTGTAATCCAAACCAGCAACAGCGACGCCTACAGCGACGTCGATGTCAACGGCACGACAACAACTAGTCAACCTTCGACGAACCAGCCTAAACAAACCGAACCTCAGGCGCAACAACAACCACAACAACAATATAGCAGCAGCAACAGAAACAACAATGCATAAATAAGTTGAATAGAAAAATAAGATATGCACAGCCAATGATTAGCAGAGTGAGAGCACAAAGAGAGGGAGAGTGAGTTGCAAAAGGAGATGGAGAGAGATAGAGAAAGACAGTTAATTCATTGAGCCATGCTCAGGTGTACTCATACACACATACATACCAGCATTAATACATGCATATGAGGCAGGCAAAATAAATGAAATAGCTAAGACGAATGCCGCAAAAGTTGACGTTTATGTTCGTCCGACAGTGGTATGCACAGTGGTTCTATTGAGTAGTGAAACAACAGCAACCACAAAAATTACAGGTTTTTGAAAAATCAACATTATTTGAAATGAATGTTAGTTTTGTCATAAAAACAATCTCTGAATTTATTATTACTATTCAGCCTTCACGCATTCGGAGTATTCACACATGAATTTATAGTAACAATATATGTACGTACAGTGGGAAGAAAAACAAAACGTTTCTTCTAAATAAATGCATCAAATTGTTAATATCAATTTGGTGAGACTGTGCAGCTTGGGGCAGTCGCGGCAGCCGCACACAATTAACTTAGGCAACAAACGAGTACTACAACAATAACATCGGTAACAGCAACAGGCAACAGGTGAGTTGCGGAGTGGTTTCTGCCATGGAGGTGTGTTTGCTGGCGCTGTGGCTCTGCCAATGTTGGCGTCAACTGCATCGTCAGCTGCGCCTCCGCACGTAAACAAATTCTCAACGCGCATTGCTTTTGCTGCTGCTTTTGCTGCTGCTGTTGCTGCTGCTGTTGACTGCGTCGGACCAACTTTTATGACTGCGATTGCTGCTCGCTGCTGATTTTTTTGTTGTTGTCATTGTTTTTGTGTGTGTGTTTTTTTAAAGTCATTTCGTTGGCGTCTCTGCTGCTGCCGCCTTTCGGCCGCTTTGCTGGCATTTTTGTTGTTTCTTGAAAGCAAAAATTAAAAAAAAAAATAAATAAATAAGAGAAAAAGCAGCAGCGACGGCGGCGGCCTTCGCGGCAGCGACAGAGGCACGTAAAAAAAATATACAACAAACAACAGCAACAATAACACCAACAAAAAATTCCTGGCAAAACACGCAAACCCAGCGCGACTTTGTTGCTGCGGTTTTCAGTTGCCAGCGCGATTTTGAGTGAGTTGTACGCGGCGAGTCGCTTTCAGACGCCCAAAATAACAACAACAACAAAAAAAAAAACGAAATCGAAACCAAAACCAGAAGCCAAAATCCATAACTCGAAACTCTGCAAAAATCGTGCGTGCGTGCGTGCATATATATGTATGTGTGTATTTAAACTGCACCCACCATCCCCAACAAGCATAATCTGTTTTTTTTTTTTGCTTTTTGTTGTTTTTTCTCTTTTTTTTATTTGTTTTATTAATTTCATGCTGCTATATTTGATATGTCGCCAAAAGACATTTGTGTGCAATAAGCGGCGAATGCAGGCCAACAGCAACAACAACAACAACAACAAAAACAAAAACATCGACAAAAATAACTGTAACATTTAGAGGTATTAGAGCCTTATCCGCCGGCTTCAAATATTTACACACTGGGCAGCTGGACAACAGGTTCAAGGCAACCAGTTACCAGTTTTCAGAAAGATAGCAGCAACAACAAAGACAACAACAACTACAACAGCACCAGCAGCAGCAGCAGCAGCATCAGCAACAACTTTAAGCAGAGCTCAAGCTCCAAAAGTCGAAGACCGAGTTCCACTTGACGGTAATTCCAATATACATACATACATATGTATATGTAATGTATTTAAATTTTGTTATTTTTTAAACCTTTTTTTGTTTGCTATACTCTATAAGTATCGATGATGTGTGGTGTGTTCACTTTTTGAGCGTTTAGAGGCAATGAATTATGTATAGTTCAGTGATGTTTGGGATAGAAATCAAAACAAAGGTTCGTTCATCCGCGGATATAATATTACCAAAATCAGTTATTTAGTTTCAATACCAAATGTTCGGAATTTGAAGCGTATGAAGTAGTCGGAAACTCTTTGCACATGCCAAAGGTTTTCTAAGCCGGTTTTTGTTCTTTTACTTTTATTATTATTATTTTGTGTGTGTATTTTTTGTTCTTTTTGTGGTTTTGATTGCTTTGAATGCGGTTTAGTATTAATCATTATTATAATGATTATTGTTATTTCCTATTTTATTACTGTCGTTGTTGTTGTTGTTGCTGTTAGGTTTTGCTGGCTTTTGCAAAGCTCTTAACATTTATTATTAACAGACGTCTTTCGACGAACCGGGTCTGAACACCTTCGTTTTAAATTTCAAGCTTATGCTGAGAGCCACCATTCACTTAGGGAGTCATCTAATCAGCCAGTTGGCCAGTTAGTCAATTGACCAACTCTTGTAGGCGTAGCATCATCATCTCTCTCGCTGTCTCTAACTCTCTCTCTCTCTCTCTCTCTCTCTCTCTCTTTCTTTCTCTTTTTTTCCTGTCTTTTTTACTTATGCATTCTGTTTTATTCTATTTTATTGCAGGTACTTCTATGATCTGGTCATCAGCAAATAGCAAGTAGAAATATCGCAACAGCAACAACTGCAGCAACAGCACCAACTACATGATCAGCAACAACCTGTAACCACAACAACAACTAGCTAGAATACATTCTCGGCAATTGCATATACATTTTAAACTAGAAATTGGCGGCGCATCCAATTATCAAATGCTGTTGTTGCTGCCAGAACTTTGGCAACAACAACAACAACAAAAACTATGGCAACAACAATAGCAACAGCAACACTTGGCAGCGTGCACCAACAGCAACAGCAGCCACAAAGGCCGTTGCGCGGTATTTCATTAATAATTGAATCTGAGGAGCCAGCCAAGCCGGCAGGCAACAACATTGAAGGCGACGAAATGTCGCTCAAGTCACAGACAATGTTGTTGGCATTTTGCGACAACAGTAACAGCAGCAGCCGCAACAACAACAACAACAGCAACTACGATTGCAATTTGCAGACGCTGCACGTTGACCATGCAATGAATGTTGATTTGGAAACTTGTTACAGCACAGTGGCAACAACAGAAAAATTAACAACAACAACAACAGCATCTGCAACTGCAGCTGCACCAACTAAGCCAGCAGCAAAGTTGTACCCACAGCTCTTACTGCGCATTGGCCAAACTGACGCCGATGTTCAGTCTGTGTCTCTTAACGGAGAAATGGCGCCAGCAATAGCATCAGCAGCAGATGAAGCTGTAGAAATGAAGCTAGCGGCAGCATCAGCAGCACCAGCAGCACCAGCAGCAACTATTATCAGCTGCAATGTTGCCGATGACATTAAAAACGTGTTGCGAGCTGAAACTGTAGCTGAGACTGTATTTGGTGAATTTGAAAAGAGCAGCAGCTGCAGCAACAGTAACAGTAACAACGATGACAACGCTAGTCAGTTAACATTAGTCGATTGGCCAACGAGTGCAGTGACCGAAACAGTTGGCATTATTGCGCCTCAGCACACGGTCAAGATACACATTGGTAACGATAAGAGTTTGAATTCAATTCAGAGTCAAGGCCAACGTGGGCAAGGCAAACAAATAAGCGTGGTAAAGCTGAATGACAGTCAAAGCGACAACGATATGGTATTGCAACTAAAGCAACATCAGCAGCAACAAAAGCAGCAACAACAACAGCAGCAACAACAACAACAACAGCAGCAATCACAAACTGTGCCACCGTCTGTCATGGCGCCCTATCATCTTTGCTATTTGGTGTCCAGTGGCCAATACTCGCCCTGCGAGACACTGGATAGTGGCACTGGTAGTGATTTAGAAAGCAACAAATTGTCCACTAGCAACCGCAATAGCAACGAGAACAGCAGCAGCAGCAGCAGCAGCAAAACTGAGGCACCCAAGCTGGAGTTACATCTGAAGACGACACGCATTCGAGTGGATACGTCAAGTGGGCAATCTGTGATGCATTCGCATTCGGAATCACATTCACGAGCCTACAGCTTGACAGACGATAGCGAGGAGTGTGATGAGAGCAGCTCCTCGCTGAGCTGCGATTCATTGCATTCGAATGAGGCACAATCGCTGCTCAAATTGGGCGCCCTGTTGACAAGTTCGATGCTGCACGATATACGCGATAGGGATGTGGATGGGAGTGAACGCATTGTGGCTGCAACAAAAATCGATGGACGACCGCTGCAATATGAAGCGGATCAATACTACAATTTTCATATGAATGAGCATGCAAATTTGTGCCGTTTTGATACGGAATATGAGGCGATCAGATTGCCCAGTGATAGCAAAGAGCACCAGCAGGAGCTTAGGGAAGATTTGCAGGTGCCCGAGGAAGAGGAGAATGATGCCTTTGCCGGTTACAAGGATATGCGCAGCACCAAACACCAAGCATCAACTATACGCTCGTCCAAGGGAACCGTGCGCGGTGTTAAGAATCGTGTGCGCAATGGAGTAGCCACCTTCTTGCAGCCAAATGTCAAGGTAAGTAACAATACAAAATACTTTGGATTGGATTTTGTTTTATTCTTTAGTATGAATTCGAGTTCTCAAAGATTAATACTGAAGTGCAAAATCCGATATATAGAAGAATTTCCGAATTAGCTGCGAGTTTCGTATTGTGTATCCCAGTTTGAGCTTGAGTTTACCCCAGTTGGTGTCGATTGGCTGGACTTTACACTGATTATGTATAACAAATACGATAAAGTAGACAGATTGATTTATAAAATTTTTGTTTTAATATTATGCATACAGAGACCAATGTATCTGAGACTGTTACTAAGCAATGAATGCACTTACAGTGAGAGACAGCTTAAATCGACCAGTGTCAACGAAAAAAGTAATTGCCTGCCATAAGCTAATTATTCATTATTTTTCAAAAATTCCAAAAACCGATGGGAGGAACCGAAGTTTCGTGTCAATCTGCTGTCTACAATTAACTGCTAACATCCCAAGATTGACTCACTTTTATTTGGCCGGTTTTTGTTTTTGTTGTTATCTAGTTTTTCGACCACATTTGTGAAAGTCAAGCCTGTCAAGATGTTAGTATTGTTCTTATTTGAAAACTGAGTCATTGTAACATCAACTATTAAATGATTAATCGACAATTGTTGTTGACATGTTTAATGAAGAATTAACACCTTGCTGTCAATTTAGATTCAGAATATGGTGCTATTGTATTTTGTATGTCAATTTACCGTTAAATGATTCAATATGTTTTGTTTATTGGGCTGCTAAAAGAAAGCATTTCGGCCCGAACACAAATATGGCAAAAGAATTTCCAAATACTACTTACGCCAACAACAGCAGACAGTTGGGATTGAGAAAGTTTTGTTGTCGCGTATGGGCCCAACGGAAGTCGGCAGACCAAAAAAAAAATTTATGGCAGGCAATTACATTTTTTACTTGACACTATTCCAATTAAGCTTTGAGACACTGTAGATGTTGATAATCCAAATAGATAGACGCCATAAATTCGGGCTTAAATGGAGCGCCAGCCTTGACTAATTGCAGCAGCTGCTGTTGTTGTGACTTGTCGTGGTAACTTCCGATTTCTATTTGGACTTCTTTTAGTTTGCTTGAGCTGTCTTGTAAGTTCTTAATAGGTCAGCTTTGGCCCTAGCACGCGAAGCCCAATGACAGCCATCGTTATTGGCCCAAGCAATAACAATAACCAATTAAAATTGCAGTGTTATTGAAATTGCATTATTCACGCATTGACCACAAAATTGCCTAGTAATCAACAAAATAGATATAGATATAGATATAGATATAGATATAGATATATACGTTTTGTATCTGTAATGATGATTTGCTTCTCTTACCACTTTGCTTTTCGTCAATTTGCGAAATCAATTACGTGCATTACAGTGGTGTCACATTATTGCTTAGAAATTAAATTCAAGCAAATAATATTCAAAAAAAAAATGGGTCTAGTTGCCTATGGGGGCGTGGCGCACACTCATTATGTGAACTTTCATTTTTATTATACATACATACATACATGTACATGTATGTATGCACCAAACTTGTACACATAAATGGTCTCGTCCGAAGCCAAATCGAAACATCGTCTAAGTGGACTAAAACGGTTGAGACACACACGCACAACAACAACAACAAATCTGAAATTTAAACGTAGATTATCTAAATGATACTTTAATGGTCGCTCGACTCGTTTTTGCGGTTGACTTTGTTTAATACTTGTCCATCGACTAAACAAAAGCCCCCAAAAACTCGCTGAGCACCCTTTTTTTCGTAGCACCGCCATCCAAGCTTCCGCTGATCACGGCATCAAACAATTTTTTGTATTGACTTATAGATGCGCATAATTAGCGCGTTAGTCGCATTAAATTATTATTGTTATTATAGTATTTGTTTGGCATTTGGCTTTTGGCTTTTGTGTTTCGATTTTGGCCATTGACTATTTCTTGAAAGTTATGCAATCGATTGTATCGCCAGCCAGCACACATCTGCACATTTTTCAATCAATTTATACTACTGATTTTAATATGGTTGCAATGTACATTCATGTACTATGTGCGGGTGCCACAATTATTTCACACTTAAATATCTATCGATATAAATCGACTCGACTCGAATCACTTTGCTTTTGGGTTTTCATTTAACCATGAGCAATAATGCGACTGCTTGACGGACCGAAAAAATTAGTATATATGTGATGATACAATTAACTGCATACCTTCAGCCTATACTATAGACATTAAATGGAATCAATGTCAATCTATATACATATATGTGATATACATATGTATATACATATGTATATGCCGCGTGTTCTTTCAATCTAGAAACCACTTATTGTTTATTGTAGTTCGTTGTTTGTAAGAAATGTTGTAGAAGGTGGTGTGGAAGTGGATGGATAAATATGTTTAGTTCTGATACATTCCCAGTAGCCTAACATAAAATAAGATTAGAAAACAAAATCAAATTTCAACTAACGAGCAAGGCTTAATCACATTTCGTTGAGATCAAGCTTGATGTCAACTAATTTGAGGTTTCACAGCAATATGCGAAATTGGACGATCGTTCGATTTAACACTTGACTCCATAATTTAAAGCAACTTTCTCATATTTTCAGTTCAGTGTACAAGTAAACATAATGCTGGGCTCTTATGATTTGAACATCATAGTCAGAAAGCTGACTTTGAGCTGCACCCTGCAGCTGTCACTTGACCTCACTCTCATTTTGCCCAAATCGCATTGTCAAGTTGTGAAGTAAAGCCATAATTTTAATGCCGTCAGTTAAGATGAATCCCACAAAAAACAAAGCCGAAAGCAAATCGCAACAATGTTTTTCAGAAACATTATTTGCTGAGATTTTAGCAATTGCTGCTTAATTTACACGAAACAAAAGAAAAACAACTAAAATAAATCACAAATGATACCGCACGCAATAATTATACACCATTTGAAGTTTTTGTAAACATAAATATATAATATAAATAAATACGTAAAATAAATACGAGACGATCATAAAATACACAATGCATATTTCCACAATACCAAACTCCAAAAGAAACTTTGAATTTGGACGAAAGTGAAAATGAAATTGATTTGTACGTGACAAGCCGCAGATTTATGGCGCTGAGAGATTTCTTGCAGCCATAAATTGAGGGGCTGCACAGTGATTCAGGTGCGCAACATAACACTGCCAGCAAGAGCCAATGTTGAGCATTGGACGTTTGCTGCATTTCAATTTCGATTTGCATTCAGGGCCACAACGAAAGCACCAAAGGGGCTTATTATAATATCCAATTGTTGCCAAATTGAAGCTCGCTTTTGCCCACCGAAACGAAACGAAAGTGAAATGTTCCACATCATTTAAGAGCCAGTATATGAATATGTACATGAATGTTCAAGATTCGGGACTGAATGTTGATTCGGTACCGCATTTCGAAGAGTAATGCAGCTATACAGACATGACAGCATATTCATTTTATGATATCATCATTCTGCCAATTGAAACCGACTAAAATGCTTTTTATTTGAAATTGATTTGACTTTATCGTGTGCGATTTTTGCGGAATTCCTTTTATTAATTGACAAACGTCTTTACATCAGAATTAATTAGCTTAATTAAGTTTCTTATATGTATTTTGATTTTCATCAAACTGTGTATTTTATGAGGAACTTAATGTAAGATGGTTCTTCTCATCTAATTAATCGTTTTTTCTTTTCTCATTAAGTTTGGACAGCAAAATGTCGATTTATCCATTAAATGTTGTCATTAACATGATATCGATAAAAGTTATCGGAGTCAATTTATCAAAGCCGCAGACAGAACTAAAATATAAATTTAAGTTTTGTTTTCTTTGGATACATCGGACTTATCAAATGGAGAAAACATACAAGAGAAAGATACAAATAACTTTGAATGATCTCGTTTTAATTTTGTTGGACAACTAGTCATAGTGTATTCAGGCGATTGGTGTGGCAGTAACTACATATGTGGCTTTCAATTCTCGTTATGGGCAGCCATTCCCCTGTGCACAATCGATCGGTATCGAAGACCTCAAGCACGCTTGGGGGAGACGCATACGATTACATAATGTCCAGCCCCATATGAACTTTATGGAACCACAAAGCGACGCAAGACAACACTGAATCTGCAGTTGCAGAAGTTTTGCCTACAGTTGGTGTCATTTGGTGGCATTAAAGTCAACTCCTTTTGCTCACATAACCGAATGTTTCATGTCTCCTTGCATGCCGAAATGTTGTTGTTGGCTGTGCTATGTATGGCATATTTATATACATATTTATATAAATGTTTCTCGACACAAATCTGTTCGCGATTGGCAATCCTCCAATCGACGCTTGTCGATCGTGACCTGCTTTCTCTTTATGCCCACTAACTTTACCTGTTACCGCTGAAAGCACAAAACCAAAACAAAATTTTAATGTTTTGCTGATTTTGGCTTTGCCAACTCTTTCGGCCTGTCGACTGTTCTAAAAAAGCACGAGTTATTTGTGGATGCTTGGCTTTGGTGAGTCAACAACTCGAATCGCAGTTCAAATGCTGTCAAAAAGGGGTTGAAGGGAAAGCCCTATCTTCACACATACCTTAACTAGTTTTGGCCTTGTTGGCTGCTGGCGTCTTTTATTACTTAACTTAGCTTTGAACTTCGTTGTTATAAACATACACATCACATCACATATCACAACGCAACACATCGCAAATGACGGATAATGCCAATTATTAATGTACCAGTTTTATATTTTGTCCCTCTGTTTTGTCTTGTTGCTGTATTACTTAAGACATGTAACTGCCACAGTCTTAGCCTCTCATTTCTACGAATGTGCATACTTATGTAACTCAATGAATGGTTTGGCCAACTACAACTACAACTACAACTGAGATGGTAACATAAACTACATATGACAGCCTTCAACGCCAGAGTTGTAGTCAAGTGATTAATATCTTACACTCATTGATTTAACTATGGAATTGCATTTAACAGCATTTTGCGTGAGATTAGATTAAACTCAATTAAACGCAATGCATAACATTGTTTAACCGCATGCATATGATGTCATTTATTATGTCATTTGTCACGAGCATAATTCATCAAATTTGGCCAACTACTGTCACATGCACCATACTTCGCGTTGCAGGGTTCAAAACTATCTATCGGCTGATCGATGGCGATAGACCTATCTGCCTATCTGGTCTTGATAATTCCACTTCCAATCAAAAAAAAGTGTTGCAAAAACATGTTGTGATTGCATTCGCAAGCAGACACACACTCACACATATGCGAGCAAACACTGCCTTTACGTGTTTGGGATTCAGGTCAGTATTGGACTGTCGCCACACATAATTCCGTCCGTCCGTGTCAAAAATTGTGAGTTTGGAACACAGTCGTGTTCCAGAACTCCAAATCCTTGTCCAAGTGGATTTTGGCGAACGTCATCCTAGTGCCTTTATTTTTTTTCGCTTATAAAGGGCTTCTTCCGTGGTACTCGGGCATTGAAGTTATGGTTGCGCAGAACCTGGCGCACAGTTTCCACCCTGCACTTTTTCACCATTTGATCCTGCACCTGTTGAGTCAGTTTTGGATCCGATAGCTTAGGATTTTTCGTAGTAGACTAATTGCTGAATGTCAAGGTCGTCTTTTTAAAACGAAGTATGCTGTAATTTTGTATTATGATTAATTTTGGTTTTATCTGAAACTCTCACTTGTAGAACTATATGGAGAAGGATCTGGGCAAAGTAGTGCTGTATACAACCAGCATGGGCATCATACGGGAGACGTATGCGAAATGCGCCAATGTCAAACAGATACTGCGCACACTGCTCATCAAGTTTGAGGAACGGGATGTATTCATGAGCATTGAATATCAGAAGGAGATGCGGAAACGCATGCAACATGACACCATAAGCGTGCCTCAACTATTTGTTGAAGGCCAGCACATTGGAGTAAGTTGCATATCTAGTCGATAATCACTCATATTTACTTTCTTTTTCATTCACTTACTTTTTGCAGGATGCCGACACAGTGGAGCGTCTAAATGAGAGCGGCGAATTGCGCCAACTGCTGCGACCATATAAGGTGATTATTTGTCTCATTTATCACTAGATCTAGCTTGTTCACTTGTGTATAAAAAAATTTAATTTTGTATTTTTCAAACAAAAATCAGTCGATTGCGACAGCATACACCTGCCAGACGTGCGGCGGCTACCGATTACTACCGTGCTCCTCGTGCAGCGGCTCCAAGAAGTCTGTGCATCGCAATAACTTTACTGCCGAATTTGTGGCACTCAAATGCATGAACTGCGACGAGGTGGGCCTGGTGAAATGCCCCAATTGCTGAAGACCTCCACTAGCGCCACCATCCATCCATCTACCCACTCTTTTCCATCTACTGAAGATTGACAACTTGCAGCAGGCAACCGAAGCTGATTAAATTTAATTTAATTTTACTAATGTTAATTAATTTAATTTTTAATTCGCGTCCCAAAATATGTTTTGTATCTGGTAATATTACGTATCTATCCAAGAAGTATATATTTATATATATCTATATATATCTATATATATATATATATATATATATACATATATACTTATGCTACGAAGCGCAAATGAAGTCGTTTGTTGTTAACAGTTGTGATATTTGAATCAGTTGCCTGCGAAGAACTGCACAGTAAATATATGTATGTCCATTCTTAAATGTATTTATATATGTATTCATGTTCACATTTGAATCAAAAATATATATAAGTATATTCATAAAAATTCTGACAATGGAACTCTTCATGAAATAAATGGTAATTGCTGTATTTTTATGTTTGAAACTTAGTTGGATTTCTTGAAATCCACTACCACTAAGCAGCCAATCCGGTAGCAATATATGTAGTTGCTTTTTCCCACATATTTCCACACATAACCCATAAGGGCCTACTAGAAAATGCAGTTCGATTCTAAGCGTCATCTCATCCTGTTGACTATTGCCTGCTTAGTGGTGGTAGTCTTTTATATTTATGAGTGGAGTTTTCCAAAACCGCAACTTGTTCACTGTCTTCATTCAGGGAAACTTACGAGCAATTTATTGAAATGAGTGTTGATCACAATTAGAGAACACTTGTGTTGAAAATTTTTATCTTAAGAATTTTTGATAAAATTAAAATATTTTAAGTTAGGAAGAAATTCTGTCCAAGTTTGCCCATCAAATTAGGGTAGATATAAGCTAGTTACCTTACTTCGAAGTTTGGTAATTCTAGCTCATAAAAGTCCTAACTTTGAAAATGTTGGGGGTGGGAGTGGGCGTGGCTGAAAAAAATTATGGAGAAGGTTCCTAATAATCTTTCTTTCGAGTTTGGTAACTGTAGCTATTCAATATGCTTCTGGGAGTTTTGGAGGCGGGAGTCGGCGTGGCCAAAAAATTGTTTGGGCTACGATCTTAGTAATGTACCTTCTAACTTTGGTAAGTGTAGCTCTTAAATTACGGCATAAATGGCTTAAATATACTTACTCTGACTCAAAAACTGCGGAAGATATAGCCATTAAAAAATATGTGGTCGTGGGTACTGGGGGCGGCGGAGGTGGGCGTGGTATATTACGATACCTTCGGTGTCAAAGTATAAAAATCGAAAGCTTTACAACTTTTCAGTTTTTCCAATGGAAAATTTCGAAATTGTTCTTCAATTTTTGTTCTTGAATGTGGACTTAGACGTGCTGACATTGTTGTCCATATTGTTGAATATTAATTTAATTGAAATTATAGCAGCCGCAGAAACAAGTAATGCTTTAATTTATAGCTAAAAATGAGCAAAATTTATATTTGGTGTTGCATACATACAGGTCTCTGGCAAGTGAATGTCTAGCATCTTGCCATTCAAATTTGTTCGAGTAGATGTTGCCAGATATGTTCGAGCAGATGTTGCCAGATATGTTCGTCCGAGTGTTTACAAGCGATAGAATAGCCTCTGGCAAGAGCGCGTCACTCTGGCAAAGCAATTGGCAGGTGCTTACATGTAACTGGCAGTACAATTGTGGAAAACTCGACAATATTGGTAGCGTATTTAAGCTTATTATTATTATATTTGGGGGATTTGACGAGTCGGAGATTCTTTTTCACGCTGATGTCCCGCCTCTTTATGAGAAACGCACCATTTCAGAATAGCTGCTATCGCAAATCAGGCCCACATTTAACCATTCAAAAAACAACCGCAAAGAATACGACGCACAACTCGAAATTAAGCGATAAAGAGCAATCAAAGCGAGATAATGATTATAAATATGTTTTATCTCTTGATCTCATGTACATGTTTCTTTGTTGTATTCCGAACCATAAGTTGCCATCCAGCTGTAGTTAACATTTTTTTTCTCTTTCCAATCGTCTCAAATCAATGTTTAAATTCATTTAGATAAAAATGTATTCGTCCGAAACTATTGCGCTTAATTTTCGACTAATGCAATCAGTTTGTTCACATCTCTCATATTACGGAATATTATTGCTCAGTGTTCAAAGCTCAAAATGAGCCCAGTCGGTTGCGCATTATAAAATGTGAAACGAATTTGACTTCTTTTTTAGTTTATAAAACTATTTTGGATGGGCTAAGTTCCATGTTTTAACTATTTTCCTGTATTTTAATTTCCAGCGATCAACATTGAATTTGCATAATAAACAATAAATGTTGAATTTTTAACATTACTTTACTTTTACAAATAGGGTTCATGTCATCTTGTAGTCGAGCCCACTCAACTGGAGATTTCTTACTTTCTTAATTCCAATCTTTTGGCCTTATGCTTTGGGCACAACTTCAATATTTTGTTTAATATTGTGAATAACTCAATTATTTTGTACCTTTCTTTTGATGTTTAAGCTTTAACGCTGAATGTGGTTTTTTATTCAGAATGAAGATATAAAATTTGTACCTATTCAAATGTTTACACAACAATCAAAGGGAAATTGAAAATAAATTCGTATAGCAAATTTCAGTCGCGATGTCTCTCTTTCTCTCTCTCTCTCTCTCTCTCTCTCTCTCTCTTAACTCCACAAAACAGTTAAGCTCTTGACAATAGCCATAAACGATTAGAAGAACAATTAAATTGAACATTATAATATAATTATCCCAATTCAGGGGCATGACAGCTATGAAAAAACCCATTATCGCAAGTCGATCGATAACTTCCCGACGGAGTAAAGTCGGCGGCTGAGATTTAAACTAGTAAAAATAAGAAGGGACGATTACCTTATGGCAACCTCTGCAAATTGCAGAGAGAATAATGAAAAATTGACCAGAAAAATGAATTTGTTAGAGACAACAATTAATCATCAGTACAAAAATAAAATTGATACTTGCAACCTAATGAACTGTCACGCAGGAATCCATAACCCATTCTGATGCATAGACCTGAAAGGTTTTTCATAAAAAATTATTTATTTTGATGGCATTAACTTATTTATTAGAAGAGGGTTGTAGGTTTTGCAATGCAAAATTGATTGTTGCAAGACCTGAAAATGCAATCATCAGAATAAAGTAAACAGCAAAAATAAATGCAACGGTTACATAAAGTGCAAAATTGGCTTTCGTGCGATTGTACAAAAATGATACAAGTACTTTAGAAAATTGAATCAACGCTAATTTAAGGGGCAGAACTTATTCAGGTCGCTGGGGTGAATGCCGCAACTGACACTGCCACTGGCACTGGCACTGCCACTGGCACTGGCACTGGCACTGAAACTATCACCTGACTCCCCCATCTGCTCCTAGCATGCAGAAATAGCAGCAGCAGCAGCAAATTTATTAATAATAATAACAGTCACACGCAATCCAATTACAACAAATTGAGGCGGGCCGTCAATTGACCACGTCGGATGATAATGGCGGGCATTGTTTTTAAACGGCTCAAATTTAGCTGGATGGATCCGCTGGAGCTGGCGAGGCTGGCATTCGTACTTTCGCGATCAAGCCTTTTAGAATATCTGTACATACATATGTAGACATACATGTATGTATCTCCATATATGCGCCCTTGACTAACTCGACGTGATAATTCCGAGTCTAGTATGGGATACACTCGTTAGGTGCTGTCACCACCATTCACATGATTGTTAGATAAGTTTATTCTAGATTAAATACGCGTGCGGACCCTAACTCACCGCACCAATAAAGAAGTTAAGGAAATCAGCTGTTTAAAGCATAAATTTATTAATAGAGTTGTATGCGACAATTGGAGGGTATAAAATCATTTATTCCTATACCCTGACTAAGAATGGGTCCCATGCGTAACATACTTTATAGCAATGACATACCCATTTTACATGGGTTCAAGGAATACAATGTAAAATCAGCGTCAATAACTGGCCTATTGAAACATCGATTCCAGAGATATCATGTAATAGGAATACTCGGTCAAAAGATGAGTTCTTGTATGAACGGTTGCTTAGCGTTCGAAAGTTAAAAATCGATTTCAGTCTTTACGCAAACCAATCAGTTATAAACTGTCGGATTGCTGCTTATACCGACATTTTTGTGTCTGGAACAGGGAGTAATAAACGCTATCTGAGATTAAAGAGTGCGACCGCCTTTATGGTTCCGTCATTCTTCAAACATGTCGTAAAAGTTGCCAGACTAAAAAGTCCGACGGACTTATGCGCAATTGACGTGACTAACGATTGGAACGTGAGATGTTCAGCGAAAGATAAGGAACGATGAACGAGGAATGAAGAACAGCTGATTGCTATCGATCGATCGACAGACAAATAATTAACGTTTGCTTAATTTAATGCGATATTTGTTAATTAAATATTAAATTAGCTACAATAAGTTTTGTTCAATATATCTGTAGCTTCTGATTCGGCACGAAAAGTTCAAATTCTAGCTAACATTTTGTTAACTTACAAATTTATTTATACATATATCCAAATTAATTAAAGCTAAACTCGAAGCATTAAAACCAAAAAAAACAACAACAAAAAAAACGCTCAAAACAAGGTCAACACGTATTTTTGGTAATATCACGTTTGTAAATGATTTTTGTTTGACAGAATTAAATTGTTGTTAATTTTGAACCGTTCTTAAAGGATTTTATTAAACCTTAACAATGTGGCTTTGAGTGGACCTCGATTTCTCCAGGAATAGACCAACATATGGTGGATTTCTAATGAGGGTTATGCAATCAAACACTAAACGTAGTATAACACATCCACACATAATTTTTTTTTAACATTTTCTAAAACTTATTTGTGCATTTATATTATTTTGGTCTCAGCTGTATATATTACTGATCAGCGTCAGTCTGTAATAGTCAGACTTAGAATCAGAAATTTAGATTTTCGTAGACCATACCTAAATCATGTTTACTACATTTCATCAATAACTTTCCTCCATACCAATTTGTGAAAGCTACAATAGTAATATTTTAAAGATATAGCCATATAATTAACGTTGAATATATCTTGAAATAATACGGATCAGATGTATAAATTTGACCAAAATCGGATAAGAAACCCATAACTTCCTGCTTATAGACAAAATTGGCGATGGACAAATTTAAGTTTTATTTTAATCGATTTAAAATATAGAAGGGCATCTCATAGTCCGGCTTTGGTGTCTTTGTTTTCTTTTTATTTTGTAGGGTATACATATAAATTCGCACTGTGCATATCTTTAGATGTTAATTGTTCATTAAGAGTTGACTTACAATTAAGTATTTGAAATTCGGAGGTTTTTTTCTCCCCATCTGACTAGGTTTATTTTTAGATGGGCTGACGAATTTTGTTTATTGTTGTTTGATTTCTTTATGCATTTATAATACATGTTGCATGCCTATGAATATAAATGTATGTACGTTGAAAAAGAACATTAAGTTTTCCAGTCATATTGTGCTGTGGGCAGATATGGAATGCATGCACCAGCTAATTAAGCAATCAATGCCAAACTCGAAGTGTGAGAATCTTGTATAAGTAATTAGCACATGACAGGTCAATGTGTGTGTTTCTTCCAGACATCATAAATATAATCAAGACTTAGAATCGCACCTTCACAGCCGAAGTCGAGCAAACACCACCGCGTATAAAAGCTGGTCAATCGAAGCTTTAAGTGTTCAGTCCGTCAACAAAATCGTCACAGTCTCTACAAATCTCTTGCGCTGATGAAACGCGGCTTCAATAAAATCAAGTGAACTCAAATACGTGTACTTAAATCATATATGTAAATGTATGTTCATAGACATGGATTTTCGTAATATATTACAATTCTAAAAAAAAAAAAAAATCATCTGTGAACTTTATTTCCTAGGCGCATGTTACCAAAACCTCTTTTAATTACGCAGCTTTTAGCCAAATAACACTGTAAGATAAGAAACACGAAAAAAGGAATAATAAATATATTGCAGAATGCATTCATCGTAAGTTGAACAAACATTTTATCTTTCAAATAGATAACTACATTTGCTGTTTAGTTATCGAAAACAAATCATGAACACATACAAAATCCACATACATCATCTTAACATAAATGCACACAAACTAGCATGTTAACAGGATTATTCATATTATCATGCATTTCAAATCATCACTGTTAACAGTTATAGTTATAGTTGATGTAAGAATTTAGCGCATCTTTAGTTATATACTAACCTGGATATAAATACACACACACACATATACATACATAAATACATAGTCGTGCAAATTGAGCTAAACATGACAAGCAAAAGCATGCACATATATGTATGTATATATTTCTAGCATGTACAGTTAGACATATCCGACATCAAACGATAGCAATGACGCAAAATGTTGACCTTTTGCTGTAATCTATGTCGACATCAGTATTAGTGATGTGCCCGTTTTGATCAACGAAGTTATCGTGCAGTTCAGTTTAGTAACCGATAGTTTTCAATTCGATATCGTGTGTTTCAGTGTTCCGTTTTTTTTTATGCAATGTCATTCCTATGCATACTGGATTCAGTTAAGGAGTGCACATAACATTCAAATGTGTTTGCAAATCTAAATGATAAATTGTAGATCATCTGAATTCTGAGTGCCGGTTCACACAGAATACATTAATTAGGTGAGGAAATGACAAGATGTTTGGTCCAAATACTTTCCTATCATATCGTATAGAGTTATATCGTGATCATATGCACCTCTACCCGGAACCGGGACTTTCGCTGTATTCCGATCATGCAGCATCTACAAGGGGAAGAATCCATCGCTGACGCGGACGCTGCCGCCTACGTCGCTGTGAAGCCGCCGGAATTGAGGGGTGTGGGCGCATTGCGACCTCTGTCGCTGCCTCCGTCGCAGTCGCCGTTGGTGGTGCTTCGTCGTCGTCGTCATCAGCAGCAATTGATTTTGTTTTTGTATCTATACTCAGATACCGACGAAGCGTATATTGGTTTTTTATATATTGCTATATATATATATATTTTTTTTGTTGGCAAATCGATAAATTACCCAAAAGTAAGGAGACACTATTTTAAAGCAGGTGACCAAATTTGGAAGGTAGTTCTCCGATAATAACTCTTAAAGATCATTTCAAAATATTATATTAACATATAGCTTGTACAAATTTAGAATGAGGCTTACCACATTTTTGCCACAGGCGGATCTGCTCCTCCTTTTAAGTTTCTTCAAAATGTCCTAAAAATTTTGCAACAGGGCTAAATTCACCTTTACCGATGACAAATAAAGATCAATTGATTGCAACCACTTACAAATATTGAACGATGCCCCGCACACCACCGCCACCGGCTCAGTTCACATATTTTATGGTGATCATCGACAGAGTATTATGCAGTCGGTAACGTTCCAGTACAACGTTCTCACTTGTTTTGATTCAATGCTGCTTTTGCTTCTGCTGCTGCGTCCGCTGGCTGTACGCGCAGTTGGTTGTAAGTAGTAGCAGTAATAACAATTTGTTGCTGCTGTCGCTAGGGTTTTAATCTGACATTATAAATTGAGTCGGAATAACGCATTCTAGCTTAGTCGTGTTCCAGTAACAGTTACGCGCGCTACCCACTCTGCGAACAACATAAAACATTTAAACCCAAAAAAAAAAGTTCCTTACTAATAAACTCGCATTCCTAAAAACCAACAACTATAAAACAGGTGCGCAGAAAACTCAACGAGTGCGTTCAAGTAAAGTGTAACAGCTAATTGACTAATTTGAATTTCATTTTTACACATTTCCCGACACACTCACACACACACACAAAACAATACCCAAAATCCATCCACATTAATCCCTCAGTATGTCTGCTAGAATTTTGGAAGACTCGCCCAATGCGCGCATCAACAAAACCATTTTGGATCGTTATCTCACTCTGCCCGTAGAGGATAACATTGTGCAGGCTACCTACATTTGGATCGACGGCACTGGTGAGGATCTACGCTGCAAGGATCGCACCCTTGACTTTATACCATCGAGCCCAAGGGGTAAGTACTACTCCAGATCTAATAGCCTAAGCCTAGCAATTCCACCTAAGTAGCTAGGTTGTCTAAGCTGTTCTTCTGATTTATATCTGAGAGCCCCTAACAGACAGTTTGCTGAATTAAGTGTTACTTATAAAAATCTGAAGATCTGAATCTATATCGTGCTTAATATACAAAATATCCTTCGCTTGTGCAATCTGTCGTTCTATCAATATTGGCACGAACGAAAGCTTATGTACAATCGTTTATTATTGCTGTAATATTTATAGGCGTTGAATTTTTAGTAAAGTCAGCTGATACTGCGATTTCGCTTATATGACGTACAACTTAAAAGGCAATTTACCGCCGATATTTGTTGATAACGTTTTAATGAGTTTGCTCAGCAGTCACAAATGAATACGGCTAACTAGTATATTAAACCAATTAGACGTCATACAAGTGCTTAAGAATGCCACAAAAATAAACAAAAATAAAATGCAATAAAAAGAGGAAATAATAAAAAGATTTTTGACTTTTTTAATGCATTAAGCTTATTATGATAATGCGAATTTATTATGCCATTTAGCAGAGTATATAATTAGACTACACTATTTACACATCTAGTTAAACACAATAGATAATAATATATAATTACATTATAAATGAAAATAGCTAAAAATAATATGCATTTATTAGTAGCGCACAAAATCAATTAAGTCATTTCAACTTGGAAATGCAACAACAATTCAATAGAACAAAAACAAAAACAAAAACAAAATTATTATTCAGTTGAGGAAACACTTTATATAACTGCAAAGCTGTTGTGTGCATGTGTTTATCTATTAATACTCATTTCCTACTTTATGCTTTTGTTATATGCATATATAGATTTTATTTATATCTAAAGATTACGCTTATGCACTTGCACAGAAAGTATATTAGATTTTGTTTGTTGCATATACATAGCAACACACAGAAGTGTGCACATTAGCACACTGGCTAATTGGGAATCTCAGCCAATAACTGGGCATATGCCTACATATGTAGATATATGTATGTATATATACATACTTTTAAGATGCAGACAGATAGATAGGTATGAAAAATGTCAGCACGTTTTCACACACAACACAAGCGACATTCACCTGCTGTGGCGTATACGTAATATTGCCAGTGTTGCTGACACGCCAACGACGCGTGCCTGGGAAAAAAACCAAGCGGTCTGTTTTTCTAGCTGTAGGCGTTGTGTGTATACTGAACTTGAAAAAATGATTGCCAAGTGATTTGGCGGCGATTTGCCTATCCGGCTATATCGAAGAAATTAGCAAATAATCGCAGTGAGCAAATTGAATTGAGCTGCAAACTGTAGACAAATGCTGCAATTGTAGACAAATGACTCTCGTTAATTTTGCATTTGCTTATGACATTTAGGGGTTGATGCAATCGCATCAGCACAAGTAAATTGGGATGACCTGCATGGCAAATGCAATCGATAAGTTTGCCCAATTACTGGTCATCCTTGGAAAGCACTTGATATACAGTGAGAGACAGCTTAAATCGACCAGTGTCAAAGAAAAAAGTAATTGCCTGACATAAGCTAATTATTCATAATGTTAATTTTCAAAAATGTATGACCCTAATAAACTGAGGTTTCCCCACCTGCACCCAGGTGTTCACAATGTACCTGGCCCAAATAAGTTGCAGGCAATTACTTTTTTTCTTTGACACTGGTCGATTTAAGCTGTCTCTCACTGTATGTACAAGGCAAATTAATGATTTATCTAGACCCTGCCATGCACTAGACTCGTGATACGGGAATGTCAGTTTGAGGCACGAGACTGTAAATGAAAACGGACGCTCAAGGTAACATTTAACGCTGCTACACGGTACAGTAGATTCACATAATAATAACCTCTGCCAAAGGCAACAATGCCACTGCTAACTGAGCAGCTACACCTTTCGCAAACTCACTCTTCCTCTCTCTCTCTCTCTTAATACCTTTGTGATGTAAGAAATTGACAAACTTAAACTTAGAATTGAGCTTTGCAAAAAAAACTAGAAATTAGCGCAGCAAAATCAAACATTTCAAAAATAAAATGTACGCAACATTTAAGTTAAGCAGTGGTTCTAGTGACCTTTCTTTAAGGTTTCAATTTTACTTATTAATTGCTAATCAAATACAATAAGCCACAAATTTGTACGATTAAGTGCGTCCAAAACTTTAAATTGGCATCGTTGTTAATTGTGTTAATGAACCGATACGATTTAAATAAACACGCACGTAAGCAAATTTCTTAGAACTAAACCGTTGTGTTGAGCCGTGTGGACCGTGCTTACCGTTTTGTCACGACGGAGTCCCAAGTGGCAATTGTACTGACATGCACCATCGCCAAACATTTGAAGCTTATGTGATCTTGTGTGTCGATCAAAATGCATCGCACGTTTTCTAGTAGAAGCTGTTAGGCAGCTTCAACGATGATGAGATGATGGATTGGGTCTAGTTGGATTCTGTTGTTGTTGTTGTTTTTGTGGTTATGAAACCTATCCCATAACTGCGCAATAACTATTCTTAGTGATTTGCATATGCCTATTAAGTGCTCAGCTCTATTCTATTATATTGCATTATATGATATACTTAAAACAATGTATATCAGTGTCCCACACCTTATTTTGCTCAGTGTCAAAGAAAAAAAGTAATTGCCTGCCATAAGCAAATTATTTATTATTTTTCAAAAATTCCAAAGACCGATGGTAGGTACATATATTAATCACCTAAATTAATATATGACCCCAATACACTGGGGTTTCCCCATCTGCTAGTTAGTATTATGTAAAAAAGTAGCCTTGTTTCTTTGACACTGATCAAAATAAGGTGTGGGCCACTGTATATACATTATTGTGAAAAGTGACAGTGGCATCATTATTTTTGTTTGTTTTTGATGTAAAAAGTGGCATTTATTTCAGCTGATGGAAATGGAAACCAATTGCCACTAATTATTTTGAGTATTGCATATCACAATTGTGGTACAAATTAGCGACTAACTGACATCCGAGGCCAAGGCAATTAATGACCACAGTTCACATGCTCCCAATTTATTTTGCAACTTTGCAGAATTGCCCGTTTGGAACTATGATGGCAGCTCTTGCTATCAGGCTGAGGGCAGCAACTCAGACACCTATCTATATCCGGTGGCCATCTACAAGGATCCATTCCGACGTGGCAACAACATTTTGGTTATGTGCGACACCTACAAATTCGATGGAACACCCACCGCTACCAACAAGCGCAAGTCGTGCCTCGAGGTGGCCAATAAGTGCGCAGATGAGGAGCCCTGGTTTGGAATTGAGCGGATACACATTCCTTGACTTCGATGGCCATCCGCTTGGATGGCCCAAGAACGGTTTCCCCGGTCCACAGGGTCCCTACTACTGCGGCGTGGGTGCCAATAGAGTAAATCTACAAAACGAATTAACGAATAGAAATGTCCCATTTACGAGATAAACTAACTTCTAACCCAATACCCAGGTCTATGCTCGCGACATTGTCGACGCCCACTATCGTGCCTGCCTTTATGCTGGCGTCAAGGTGTCCGGCACCAATGCGGAGGTGATGCCTGCTCAATGGGAGTTCCAGGTGGGTCCCTGCCTGGGCATCTCGATCGGCGACGACCTCTGGATGTCACGCTTCCTCTTGCATCGCATCTCAGAGGAGTTTGGTGTAAGTTTATTATTATTAACGCTTGGCTCCAGCTTATAGCTTGCTTATTCAATTTCTACAGATTGTGGCCACACTGGATCCCAAGCCAATGCCGGGTGACTGGAACGGTGCTGGCGCACACACCAATGTGTCCACAAAAGTGATGCGCGAGGATGGTGGCATACGAGAGATCGAGAAGGCTGTGGCTAAACTATCAAAATGCCACGAGCGCCACATTCGTGCCTACGATCCCAAGCAGGGACAGGACAATGCACGTCGCCTGACTGGCAAGCACGAGACCAGCTCGATCAATGACTTCAGTGCCGGCGTGGCCAATCGTGGTTGCAGCATACGCATACCCCGAGGCGTCAACGATGATGGCAAGGGTTACTTCGAGGATCGACGCCCCAGCTCGAATTGCGATCCCTACTCCGTGGTGGAGGCCATTCTGCGCACCATTTGCTTGGACGAGTAGAAATCGTCTTGCATCTGCAGTTGCCCAGCAGCCTGATATTGTTTACCAGACCCGGACCCGGACCCGCTTCCTAAAGCGGAGTTAGCAATCGGCGCAGTCATACACAATCAAAGCATACTAGAATAAGTATATTCAATCTTTTTTTTTGTGTCGATTTAAGCAGATTATAATGCGTATTTTTTTTAAATGTTATTTTTTTTTTTTGTTGAACTTTGTTGTTAGGCTATAGATATTAATGGAAAACGTTAAAAAAAACTAGATTTAAATCTGTACGTCGAATGAACGGTTTTTGCCCAAATAGCTCACAGCATTACCAAGTATACCCACCACATTCACCAAAACTGCACTAAGATGAACAGAACAGAAACCGAAAGCAAAGTTATTCTGCTATGAAGACATACATACATAGCTATATCGATATTATTTAACTAAACTAATACCTATATATAACTACACAAATATATACATATACTCCCTTAGCGAAGTAAATGCACGAAAAAAATGAAAATGCCAGTGTTTTATTGGGCAGAGCCAACCAACGTCTAATAACAATTTCAAGAGTATATATATATACACACCCCACCCCCAACGATAAATCGACGAATATAGGCAATCACTTTAATCAGATAATAAAAAAACTGTTGATTTTTTTTACTTTTTCATTTGTCTACCATTTTATTTGCTCGTACGTATGTATATTCTTGTGATTGATACTAAAATGTGTACGAATCTTCTGTTGTTTGATTTACATATATTTTTATTTTTATTTTTATTTTTAATTTTAAGTTTTTATTTGCTGGCCTCAGAGCCTTGTAAATTGTGTATTACGAAGTGATTGAATTTGTTGTTTTAACAACGGTCCACAAAATCTTTGATTAGTTATATAGCCATACCATAATGGTATATGTATACGACTGCTAAATGTCTTCAACTTTATTCGGTTTTACAAAGTTTTGCAACTATTACAACACAATATTTCATTAGTATTTTCTACAAATGTAAATTTTAAGTTTAATTTGCTTACACATAAGCAAACACTTTCGGTATTTCAAATTTTACTTTTTATGGAGGCATTATTCTCAATTTATTGTGTTTAGTGTTTGTTTGTATATGAGTATGAGTGTGTGTGTGTGGGTGTGTGGGTGTAAACATGTGTTTCAATGACAAACAAAATATACAATTAAAACACTTTTACAAAATACGAAATAATTAAAACTCATGCCAATTTAAATATTTTTCAGTTAATTGTTTACATTGAAGTTGATTGAGTCAATTATATTAATTATATATGCATTTTCAAATGTACATATTCAATATTTATATGTATGTACGTGTGTATGTATGTATATTTATTTACTGTGCTGGTAACTTAGCAACTGTTGAACAAACCTTACTCAGATCTGATTTGCATTGCAATTTGATAAATAATTTTGCTAATGTATGCAATGTAATTTTCCAAAACTCAATTATTTAGTTGAGAAGTGCAGAACTGCAGAACTGGTAAATATGTACACCAATAGTTCGAATAGCTTTCTTCTCATCCATCTATGAAAGTTAGCAGCATTTTTCAAATCTCAGCACTTCGTTCACTTATCAAATAAATTCATACATACACACATATGGTAAGAAATGTTTTACAGATATGTTTTCCTCATTATTATTTATTTACTGTTGTCGGTGTGTGTGAGAGAGCTTAATTTTAATTAAACTTAATGTAAATTCTTGCATTCAATACATTTTGAGTGACAACAAATGCCGAACTAAGGTAAAGAAAAAACTGAACGGGCACACATAGAAAATGCCATGTATGTATGTAATACTATAATATTGTATGCATTATCTAATACACATTTAACTAATATGTTAAGTTGCTGTCGAGATTTGTCTAACACACATACTCAATAATATATTTACTACCACGTTACACTTGTATTTTAATCTACAATTTCAGAAATGTCCAAAATAATGAATAAGAGTGGAATATTTATGTATTGAATATATTAATGGAATTGGGAATGTGCGCATTAAAAAGGACTCCGAGATATTTTCAAATGCCAATATGTTACAGATTTTCATGCAACATGCATCTCCTATTGGGACACTTTGAACACTAAGCAGACAACACAAGTGGATTACAAGAAAATCTGTGGCCGGGAGACCCACCACAGCTACTTCGGGTATGGAGAGCAGCGGCAGGCCATCGCGTCGTAGAATTTTACAGGCTAGCAAGTTGAGCAGCGAAAACAAGTCAATGCTTCACCTGGCTTCTTTGGAATACAGACCCAGCCATTTATGCATCCGTATGCATCAGAGCAGGTAAATAGTTATTCTAAGTGTACGAAAATAGCAGCAATATTGCAAGCGCATACTCTATCCATGTCTGTTCGTATGCGACCTGTCACACGATTTTCGATTTTTTACTTTTTGGCCCTGATATGTAAACTTACATTTTTAAAGTTAATTAAGTTAAGATCTTAATATTTTTAATTTGCTTGAATTCTGTAATTGAATTCCACTTTATGTAAGTTTAAACATCAGGCCCAAAAACCAAAAAAATTTCGTGCCAAATCGCACACGAACAGGCAAGGATAGAGTATGCGAGCCACTTTCAATATTGCTGCTATTTTTGCACAATTTTGCGGATGCATACTCACAAATGGCTGGGTCTCCATTCCATTGAAGAATATGTCGCAAAGAAGCCAGCCAAAAGAAGCATTGACTTGTGTTCGCTGCTCGGCGGCTTGCTAGCCTGCAACATTTTGCGACACGATGGCCTCGTGCCGCTGCTCTCCAGATTCGAAGTAGCTGTGGGTCTCCCGGCCACAGATTTGTTTGTAATCCACTTGACGCCACTATGTGTTGCCTGCTTAGTGCCTTCGATCATTTTGTATTGGTAAATACAGTATTTATAAAAAATGTACTGTGAGATCTATTTAAACCATTTCTCGTTGTATTCAATTGGTGAAGACTATGTGCATCTCCAGAGTTATATTTTTAGCATTAATCGATATTGAAAGATACAAAGAAACAAGGTGCAACATGTTAATAAATATAATATATGGTTGCATTCTAAACTGCTCTAATAACAATTGTGACATAGTATTCACACAGAGCTATATACACATGTACATGTATATGCAAATGTGTACTTGTACTTATGCAAGTATGTATGTATGTATATGGTCTTGTTATGTAGTGCAAATCAAATGATATTGGATTATGGAAGCTCGTTTGCTAAATAAAAATACATTTGGTAAATTAAATACAATATGACTTCACTATACAGGGATTAACAAAATGAAATTAAACACGTATATAAAATAACAAAAAAAAATAATTATAATAAAAATAAAACAATGCTTAAGAACTAATAAAAGAATGTAATTCGATTAATTATTGCACTTGGAAAACAGCTCAATCTTAATTACATTTTGTTTTCTATATACATATTTTGTTTAAGTATTGTTTTTTTTTTTTTTTTAGTTTTACAAGCCGCCAAAATCGGTAGAGACAATTGTAAGTAAATAATTGATACCCTGTACATATACATGTATCAGTATAAAATTATGTAATTATATGTATGCTGTGTATGCATATAATATATATGAATGTGTGGATCAACTACTTCGTTTCATTGTTGTATTGACCGAATATCGTATTTGGAATATCGTAAGTTAAGGGAGCCTTGCAATTCATTGCTTATCTCGAGGTTCTGGTTCGTACTATTTTATAAATAGTTTATAGAGTTTTTGTGTTAGTCATTACATTTTGGCAACGCTTGTTACATGTTTGAACATTATATATATGAAACTTGTATCGCATGATTTTCGTACTTCGTTTTCGTATTATACTTATTGTAAATGTTTATATTCCTGTTGTTTGGGTGTGTGTGTATGGTTCTATAGAATACGTTAAATATTTTCGTAATATTTGTGAGCAGGTATGAACGTATATACATACAATATTCATAATTATGCCAAACTTACTTAACTATACGATAAGGAGTTACAAATTCGTTTCAGACAAGTGTGTGTGTGTGTGTTTACAAAATATCAGCAATATCATTCTACACGTACATAGATTTGAAGAGGTTAGCAATATAAAATACAAATAAAAATAAATAATAAATAATCATTCTAAAAATAGTTACGTTAAAATCCACTTATATTTTTCTTATTTTTGCTTATACCCTTGCAGAGAAGTTTGTAAGGCGTTGATGGAGACATCTACGATACCATAAAGTATATATATTATTGAACACCCTCAATATAGTCAGGTCCGTCTGTCTCTGTGTTTTTTTTTTCAATGTGAGCTAATCGCTAATGATTACAATTATCCCGATGAAACTTGGAAATATCTGTTCATCGGCCGGCTCGGACCACTATATCAAATAGCTCCCATGAGAACAATTTGTCGAATGATGAACGTATGCATAAGTAACTTGTTCAGTTTATTCAAATATGCAGATTAAACTCACTAATAACGAATGTGAATATAATTATACATCGTAGAATCAATTAGTTGGGTGTTACAGTGTACTCTGGGTCTGCAAAGGTATATATATTCTTTCGCGTACCTAAGATAGCTTTTCGTGTCTGATAATTTATGTTTTTAGCTTCTCAATTTAAAACTTACATTAAAAATGTTGGTTGGATAAAAAACATTATTTTCATTATATTTATGTTTTCATACACTACACATATTTAGTATAGTAATATACATATGTATGTATTATTTAGCAGTTGTGACAAAAACTATACATATCAATAAATAAATAAAAAAAAAAGTGGTATTTGTTTTTATCAAACATAACAGTAATATATAAATACATACAATAGAGTGCAAAAAAAACTTGTTCAAAACATATAAACATAAATAATATTATTTTTTTGATAGGTAATGTATGTTTGAATTGAACTTGAACATTATCAAATCTTATTTGTGACTGCAACACAAACAGTTAGTCAGGTATATGCATTTATGCATATATACATAAACATTAACCGTTTAATCCACAGTATTTTAACAGTATGGGGATTGCTTCAACAATATTATTTGTATATGTATGTAAATGTGTGCCGTTGTCTGCTCTGTATATTATGTGGATAAATCCATGCTCCCGCGACGCACCATATTGAGATCACTTAAATCGATCTCTGTCGACTCGATGGACTGTATGGAGGTGCTGCGCAGCTTGTTGGCCGTAAATTTTCCGCGACTTTTCAGCGCCGTCAACTGCATCAGGAAATTATGTTGGCCGATTAGTGATGCATTTATGATGTTTTTGCTCTTTTTGTTCTCAGTTCTTTGTACTTTTTGTAATTGCTTATGTATGCGTGCATTACGTTTAAGTTATTTGGGTGTATTTTAGTGTTTAGTTGTGCATGTGTGTATGTGTGTATGTGTGTGTTTGAACATTTACAACTATGCTTAGTTTATAACGAACACACTACAGTTGAATTTATATCTAACACAGCAACAGAAACCAAATCAAACCAAACCAAACCAAACCAAACCAAACCAGCTACATTTTATAGATGCGAACATGTACACGTATGTTGGTAGGTATATACAGGAGTGCAGGCAGATGATACTTACAGGCATATCTGGTTATGGAAAACAATAAAAGAAAGCGAGAGATATGAAATGCAATTCATTAAAGTCGATTAATTTTGTATGTATATGTAATAAGTAATGATTAAAGAGCGATCATATACCAAATATTCAACCATTAAATCTATAGAAAACTTAACTAAAATTTACGATTTAATGCAGAGGCGATATGAATTTTACTTAAAACTTTTAAAACTGTTTTACTGTTTTTGTAAGTAACCATATCAAATAATTTTGGCGAATGGAAATACATAAGGCAAAGGGATATATAATGTATGAAAATATGTTGATAACATAGAAAAAAAAAAAATAGGATGCATACTCTTGTGGACAAACTATATACATATGGCAGAGACAGCAGGCAGTGGGCAAGGTTCAAATTGGGACATACAGACACTCAAAAGTATGCTTTAAACACAAATTGTATTTAGAAGCAATCAAAATGGATAACAATGTCTTTAAAGAAAACTACTAAGTACTTGGGTACATACAGCAATTTTGGCAATAATTGGGAAGGGTCAGCTTAAGAAAAATTAACTTCTGTTTTTTCTTTTTTTTTTGTCAATTTGATTTGATGATTTTGTGTTGAATTTAATTTGGATATAACTGGAATTGAAAGTAAGATGCATTTGACAGGTCGACGATGAATTTGTTGGCTTGTTTCGCATTTTCATTTTCAATTAGCTTAGCTTATCCATTTCCACGGTTCAGTGTCGGGGCTGGTTATTGGCGTGGGATACTAGAGACGCATAGTTTTGTGTATGGAGTGAGAAATAGATTCAATAAGAAACAATGACATTATTATCTTAAACAGTTTCAATATTCCAAAAACTCAAAAAAATAAATAAAGAAATTTCAAATTATGAAAAATACGTATACAAATAGCGGAAAAGTAAAACTGGAAAGCGTAGGCCACGCCCAAGCGAATGGGCTGATAGGAAGTTAGCATAAACTGTAATTGTTGTTTTTTTTTTTTTTTTTTTTTTTTTGAAGTATGGCTAACTGCACCCTTTAAATGGTCTTTTGAATGCACTTCGAGGGTGCAAGATGGTTTTACACTAGTGTGTGTAAGTATGTACTTGACTAGTGGGTGTGTGTTTGTGTGAGTATAGTAATTATGTGGTGGATTGGGTGCGCTCAGTATTAAAAGCCCAAAACCGAAAAGGAAAACCAAACAAATATCGACGTAAACCGTTGGCAACACATACCTCCGCCTTCATGTCAGCCAACCTGTCCTGCAGGTCACGCACCTTATCGGAATCATCCAAATTAGCGCGCAGCTCACCCTCGGCAAGCATTTCCGAGTTCTGAATTTACAAGAAATCAGTTCAAAAAATTAATGCACTGGATATACGAATAAAAATATTAACTTTCCTTTGTCTCCAAACGTGAAATTTCCTGCTTCAATTCGGCAACCGTTTGGCTCTGTTCGGTGAACTTGATTTTGACATTCATCAGTTCATCCTTCATGCGAGATTCCAGATCCGAGTATCTGAAATGTGCCAAAGTCGGGTAAATTCGATTTTAGTGTTTTTTTTTTATTTTTTTTTTTTTGGCTCATCACTCACCTGTGTTGCTGTTCGCGCGCCTTGTTGGCCAACTCCTTTTCGCGTGTGACGGCCATTTCGAGCTCCTCCTTGAGCTTCTTGTGTTCCTCGTCCTGCCGCCTCAGCTGATTCGTGGAGACCTGCACCTGTGTCTCCAGCTCCATCACCTTGAGCCGCAGCTCTTTTAGCTCGGTGAGCGTTTCCATTTCACGGATGCGCGTCGTCATTAGCTCCTCCTCGAGCTTTTGTGTATGCTCTGTCGACTTGGAGTTGTCGAAAAAGTTCGTTAGCAGCTTCTTGGGCGTGGAATCAACAGAGGCCGCGCTGTGATCGTTACGCTGATTTTCGGCCAACTGTCGCTGCCACTGCATGTTCAGCTCCTGTACGCGCTGTTTGAGATCCTTGAGGGAGAGTGATGCCTCCGCCTCGCGTAACTTGCTGGCAATCAGCTCGTCCTGCAGATGAGCTACGGAATTATCCGGTGTGGTTTCCCGCAGCGTCTTTTTATCTTCCTCGAGCTCCTCGATTTTGGCTTTCAAATTTCGAATCTGATCCTCACTCTCGGCCGAGCCCTGGCGCACCTTGACTAACTCCTCCAGCAAACAGGAGACCATCTCGTCGCGTTGCTTCAGTGCTTCCTCCTTCATGCTTAGCTCATCAATAGACGACTGACGCGAGTTATTCTAAATGAGTACAACACAAGCTTTGAAAACCGCTTACAACTGGTGCTTAATAAAGATCGCATGCATAGGTCTATAGATAATGGGCAAATCGAACCAAAAAGCTATCGATAATTTAAATATTCGCATACTTATCGATAGCTTTCAAACTTCAGTAGAAAATGTTTAATTAAGAGAACAAATACATTATGGGCAAAATGTGTGAGTTGAGTTAAAAGACAACTATCTAAGAAGTAGTATACAAATTCAAAGATAAGATACATGCAACGTAACTCTAGTTGGTTTCAATATTACCATGCAACAACAAAAAAAAAAACAACCACACCAAAAACCTTCGAGGCCTAAATATGTATACATATACACATGTATATATAAATATATATTATGCATATTATTATTTATTTATATTTATATATATATATGCATATATGTGTGTATTTGCATATACATGTCGAGAACAACTTGTCTCGTGTGTTAAAAAGTTGCGATACTTACGCTATCGATTGAAACGTTCTGCTTGGCGTCGAGCAAATTATACGTTTGTAGTTTTGTTTGTTTTATTTATTTTTTATTGTTTTTTTTTTTGTATATTTTTTTTGTATATTTAATTGTGCAAACGTTTAAGATGAACGTTTTTGAGTTATTCGAATATTTGTTTTTGTTTTAAGCACCATAACCATAAGAAATAAAAAATGGAAAAAGAAAGACAGAACTTGTTAACAAACAGCGTACCATTGGTTTAGCACGGCTTCTTTTTCAGTTTTTAGTTTTAGTTACAAGACAATTGAGAATAACGACGATTAATGAATTTGGGCATTAGACAACACTTACATTTTCCTGAAGCCGCAGACTGAGACCGCGCACCTCCTCGTTGGCATTCTCCAGTTGGTGCGACACCTCTAAATAGGAGCGTCGCAGCTGCATTAGCTCCGTTTGGATTGCATAGCTGATCACAAATGAATGAAAAGGGAATTAGCTTATTGACGTAATGCAATCAGTAGGTATGTTAAGCACCTGGTCTCCTCTTCCTCGGCGCGAGAGACTTGACCACGAACCAGACGGTCGGCTAGGCCAGCGCTTTCGGCCTCCAGCAATTCGTTGCGCTGTTTTAACAAGCAGTTCTCACGCCGCAATCGTCGGAGCTCAACCATCTCCTCCTGTTCCTTTTTCTTCAAGTCTTGATACTCTTTCTCCATTTTCTTCATGCGCTTCGTATTGAGTTTCTGTGCGTAGGCCAGGTTGAAGAAGCCCTCCGGATCGGCCTCGACGCGACCAGGCAGCTCTTTTTGGAAAAACTTGAGCATGGCCTCCATGTCGAGGGACAGGAGCGACTCCTTGCCGGTTAAGAGAAGTGCCATTGCCACCTTGAATATAAATTCCATGCCTTCGCTGAGAAAGACGTCCATGATGCGGCAGCTGAGGTTCACATTCATTGTGGTCGTGTAGAGCGTTAAGAACCAGCTGGACGCATACATGGTCGTCTGGAAGCCCTGCTGCTGGAAATGTAAGTGCATGTCAGGTATTTGCTCTTGCACCAGATTCTCCAATTGGTACATGCATAGACCGAGCTCCGACATCGATGGCTTAAACATATGCCGCATGCGATGCTGTTGCATGATCTGCACAAGCACCGCAAACGCCTCCTCCTCAGGCATCTGCATGAGCAACAGCCCAACAATAAAACCGGAGCCCTGGCAGTAGCCCACTTCGCGATCGTGCAGCGAATACGCCTTGATCACATTGAAGAGCGCCTCCTGGCCGGGCCCGTCCTTCTCCTTGAAGAAGTCTACCTCTGGATAGGTGCGCGCTATATCACGCCGAATCACCTTCTCGCAGGCGGACGTCGCCTTTATATACTCTGCATACTGCTTCTTATCCGCTTCGGCAGCGCCACTCAGCTGCTGCCAGACAATCGCGCGAAAATGAAGCGGTATGCCGCGACGCACCAGTTCGCGTACGCACGGATTTTTGCGCTTGAGCGCACCCTCCCAATCATTCGATATGGACGCCCATGTCGTCCAGATATCCTCTTCGGCAACCGAATTACCGCCTGCAATATAGCGAAAGTAATGAATTATCAGATTTCTGTTTGGTGTTTCTGCTACAATATTAATTAGTTACACTCACTTGAAGTAAGGCTTATTTGGCTCGTGTCCGAGTTTTTGCGACTATGCGTTGAGTGCAGCGAGTTTAGGCTCTTGGCATCGCTTTCAATTAGCTTGTTGGCGGCCTCCAACTTGGCGAGTAGATCCATTTCAGAGGTGGGCAGATTCTCTTCAGCTGTTAAAACCTTCACATTCATTTTCTTATTGCTCTTCGGTGGTGTCGCCGTTGTGGTCAGTGTCATTTCTATATGACAATGCTGACACGACAACCAACCAAATTCAGTTTCCACCTCCTTCGCTCGTCGTCCTAGCTTTCGTTTTTGTTACTACTCGCTGCTCGTTACTCGGTGCTTCTTACTCGTTAATCGCTACTCAACAAGATCTCGTTGCTGCACTTGCTTCTTGTTGTCTTCTTTCACTTGTTGTCCCTGTAGGGTGATCTCAACGATAGCTCCGTGAACGCATAGCTAGGCTCAGCTCGCACAAATATTCGCTCTGTAATCAGTTGAATAATAGCAAAGCGTATTAATATTTACAAGTTATTGATATTATAAGGTGATTTTAACATTGAACCAAATTGACAACTTAAGCCCACTTATCGAACCACTAGACTGACAGACGCCAAGCAGAACTCAATTGAAACATTACCCCAAATAAAAATAAGCCATTTTGAAACTGAACACAATTTGCAAGCCACATTCACACAATTTAATTCAAACAATGCTTGCGCATATGCTGGCGACCAACTTCAAGTTTAACTTGTATTGTTTAAAAGTCGTGCGCCCCAAAAAAAAAATAAAGAAATGGATGATGAAAAACCTGTCTGGGCTTTTACGCCATTTGACTTTCACTACTACTAACAAAAACTGTTATGTAAATAAGCGCATGTGTGTGCAAATAAATATTTATTTGCACATTTCAGTTTATCGACTTGGCTCGACTCTCTGTCTGCCGCATTGCCTAGTATCACTAAGTAAACAAGTATTGTCTGCTTAGTGCCAGTATTGGTTTTGTGCAATGTCCGTCAGGCTGTCTGCCTTTTTTTTGACACTCTTAGAGGTAGGAACTTGGAACTTAGAATGCTCTGTGCCCGCGTCAGCTTAAAAATTGGAGTGTTACGTCCACAAGGAGGATAGGATATCTCCCTTTTCGTTGGTAAGTGTAAGTTGCTACAGATGTCCTTCAAATATGGGCAAATGCCACGCCCACCTCCGACGCCTATAAAAATTTGAAATGACTATATCTTCACCTTTTTACCCATTAGAAATGGGTATTTAACAACTGGGTTCAGGGTATATCGTAGTCGAACTCACTCGATTACAGCATTCTCACTTGTTTTTAGTTAGAACCGTCAAATTTGGTAGGTATATTACTGATAGCCGTCTTTACGAATCGGAAAGTGTAAATCGATAAAACCGCATATCTCCCACAATTTCAAGGATATAGTTACCAAACGTAAAAGGTAACTTGCTGGTAACCTTCTTTAAAGATAGATAAGCATATACATTTTGAGACCACGTCCACACACGTATATGTCTACCGAAACTCTAAATGGTAAACTTGGAACGAAGATTACTAATAATCTCCTTCAGAGACCGATATTGCTTGACTACACCCACCCTATTCTGTGGCACCTGTTATCAGATGATATTACATATAGTTTCAAAGTAGTTCTCTCTTGTTATCACTAGATTAGCGCATTGAACATACAAATGGTAAATGGTATGAGCACATTCAATCTACCATTCATAATATACATATCGATCGAATCTCTAGCCAATAAATGACAATGATTCATTCGTAAAGCATTGTCGAGAGTATCATAATTTCGCAAGGCAGAAATATATAAACTATATAAATTCATGAATTCAGCATCATAATTCGGCCAATAAGGCCATCAGCCTGTGCGTCCATCTACCAAAATCCACGTCAAATATTTTTAGCTGCTTGCCACATACGCAGATGACACTGTGTTCCTTGTTAACTCCTCCACTGCTTGGAGATCAGCAGCGGCTAAGCAAAGGTTCTTGGATGATTTTCGTAACTGGGCCAACCGGAAGAACAAGTCTCTGCACTGTACGTTTGCGCTCAGGAGTGGTAACTGTCCACCCGTCCGACGCAACAGCAGGGTCATACCTCAGGAGAACCATGTTCGCTACCTGGACATGTACCTGGACAAGAAATTTACCTGGCGCAAACACATACATATCACGGCAGCAACGTGCTTGAGCAGCAAGCTGCTGGTGTATAGGAGCATCATCGTGCCCACATGGACATATGAGATTCCATTTTGGGGCACAGCGGCAAAATCTTGGGTTAACCACATTCAAGTTCTGCAGAACAAGTCGTTACAATGTCCGGTTACATAACCATATTAACCCAATGGCTTGGTCACTAGGGTCGAATACAACCCGTTGACGCTTAAAGCGCCATCACACCAGCGACCTCTGGACAGTTGGGCGTTAATATTATTCGTTAATGTGCAACAAATGTTATATTTGATGTTACGTAATATTGTATTATGTTAAAACAAATTATATGTTAATGTTATTTAATTTAAATTCCCTGTTATTATGTTTACAATCTTCAAAACAATATTTTATAACCTTTCAATAAGTTGATCAATATTAAATTAAAGTGCTACATAAAAAAAAAATAAAAATAAAAATAGTTTTAGTCCTTTATCCGCTGAACTTTCTCAGTTGACTCTGGGCCTTTCAGCTTTGGTCAGTTATAACGGGGGATCAAAGAAGCATATTATATAGCTGTCATGGAAAGATGATGTATAGGTTATAGGACGTAGCTATATAAATCACTCTATCTGATATGATATAACTAATTAGTGCGATTTCTGTGTATCATATCATTTATAATTTGAATAGACATCAAAATAAATAGATAGTACTTTTAATACTTTTTTTTAATACTTTACAATCAGAAAAAAACAGTTATCAGTAAATTGCCTTAAACATTTGTATGACTAGCTTTTTAAACTTCGGGAAACACTCTTTGGCCAGCGAATAATTTGATATATTTTGTCTGAAAAGGGTATGCATGAGTATACCAACATAAATATATTGCCCAATTTCATGTCTCTAGCTTTTACATACAAAAACAATGCGTAGAGCAAACCTGACAGATTTGCCTGCATTGATTCAGTTCGAAGTCCTGGTCAAACATGTACTAACCAAATAGGAAAATGCCTTTAAATCGTTAAAAATGTAACACAAGCAACATTCAACACCCGTACAATCGATATGGAAAGCAATACAGCCTTTACGTCGGTAAGCATGGCTAAATAACGTTTCTAGATACGTTAATCCCTCGGCATGGGACTGATCAGTGAAGGACGCCGTTGAGTCATGCGCGACGTCAATATGGAAATTTTAAGCATACGAACTTAACTATTGTTATGTTTATCTTTATTTCTGAACTATTTATCTAACAAAAATAAAAATAAAATAATAAATATTTTCCTATCAAAATTACTGTGTACACAATAAGGAACAACACAACAATTAAATGGGTATATCGATTTATAAACACTTAAATACAACAACAACAAAAAAGGTAATCATTAAAAAAAAAAATGAAAAAAAAACCTAGACAAACGTTGGGTAAGAACGTAGTATAGGTATACAAGCATAGATGTCGCCAACACTGTCTCTCGTATACATTTCATTGCCCCTTCCATATCAATTGTGTCCACACATATATAGGGCGTTGTAATTCCGTGTACCCACTAAATGGACAGATAATGGGTGTAGCACGGCCAAGGGTATCAAAACAAGGCAGAGGAGTTACATAGAGAGAGCGAGAGACAGAGAAACTAAGTTTATCTTTCTTATTTTTCTAGTTGTGAACAAAAAAATAGCAAAACAAATTTTAAAATTTTGCTTAAGAAACTAAATTCTCAATTTTGATTGATCGTATTACGTGTATGTGTGATGGCTCAAGGGAATTTTCCCGTTAAGCAAATATCAACAAAACAATCGAACTCCCATAAAACAGTTTCGAAACTTGTCATGTTTACAACAATACAAAGATCCCTCCCAGTAAAAAAAAGATTATTGTGTGTGAAGCCAAGTGGAAACACACATAATACCGAACAATAAACACAAGCTGGTTATAATATGGATGATGACTCCGTCGGCTCACTCATTTATAAATTGTTGTGTGTGGGCGATCGGTAGGGTGGGCGGTAGAATGAAGGTGTAATGAGCGGGTTGAGAGGAGACCTGCCGCTGAAATTTATTGCATTTGCACAAAATTCAAAGTCGAAGTCAGTTAGCAAATACGGTTCAATGCCGTCGAACTCAGAGCGTAAAAGATTTGAGAGCGCGAGAGAGAGTGAGAGAGAGAAAAAGAGAGGGAGAGCAGTAGTGCATAGATATTTACTAAATACATGTGTATAAAATAAAATGCGCGGACGACAATACAGTTAAGAGCCAGACATAATGCACATAACATCGATACTACATATACGATACAATATGATATGATACGTGTTGATTAGATTTCGAAACACCAACACCAACAACAGCAGCGTGTGCATGTTTACGTGAGTGCGTGTGTGTGAGTGTGCTTGTGAGAGGCAAGTGAAATCAACCCACAAAGCGCCAATCTCCGTGTTCATTCGTTCCAAATTCGAAATAAACTTAGTTTACTTTAGTACGTGAAGCTACGTGGAGTCGACCGCACAGGAGCGAACAGCGACTTCCAAAAACAAAAAACAAATTAGAAAAAAAAAAACAAAAACAACACGCGAATCGCACACAAAAAGAAGACAACAAAAAGAGGTAATAATCAAATAAATGCAGTACGAACAAAGCGAAACAAAGCAAAGCAAAGCCAAGGCTGTTGTGAGTGAGTAGAGTGGCGTGTGGGGGGAGAGGGAGGTTATATTTACAATTTTTGAAGAAGCGGGGAAATCCTGTAAAGTTAATCAGGACATAAATAGACACAATAGCACCTGTGATACAGCGGTTTGCAGTTTTCCTATTATTCAAGCGAATTACTTACTACATAAATTAATAAATAAATAATATTACAGTTTCTTACGGCTGTAGTCATTTATAACTTGACTTGCTGCTTTTAACTTTTCCTTATCGAATCTATTTATATGCTTACATAATATATTTTTATATGCGTATATATATAACAACGAAAATTGGGGCTATTGAGTGTAAAAAGCACGCTCTCCTTTACAAAAACATTTTTTTATTATTATTGTGACCAAGCGAATAACTGGACGATAACTGAATAACAGTTAACTGAAACTGTTATCGCGCTCATGTTGCTCTGTATGTGTTAGCTAGCAAAGGTATTTCAAGTTCGGCATATCGAAGTTATTTACAGAACATTTGTTGATTTCGTGTATGGTATTTTCCTAAATGTGTCATCCAACAGGTGCAAGCCAGGTGCCAATCAGCACAAAAAGTGAGTTGGAGGTGGCGGGCCAACGGAGTAAAAACGAGCGCCATGACAGCCAACACCGAACATCAGACCAAACGTCAACAGTCGGAGACGGATGCGAATGTGGATGCAAATGTGGATGAGGACACGGAATCAGAGGTGCAACAACAACGGCAACTGCAGCAGCTAAACATAGAATCAGCTCCGATAGCAACACAATCTGAACAATCGCAGCTAATTGGCATATTCTTTGTGGAGAATCGAAGACGCAAGCAGGATATCAAAATTGTGGTCAAACTGTGCGAGGATGGCATCTATTTGCGGCGCGAGACGACAAATAGCAATCACATCAATGAACAGCTGATACACATCGAGGACATCGTTGGCTCCAGCTACGGCCAGCGTGTGAAGAAACGTGCCCGCGGTGGTCTCAATTCTTGTAAGAGTGCCAGTCATGAGCCGCCAGAGAACGAGTCGCAGAACGACCAACTGGAGCCGGAGCAGGCCAAAGGTGAAGCGGATAACAGCGCCTATTTGTACATCTATGCATATCTGAAAAAGGAGAAACCGTTTCGACGTGTCCAAACATTGCGCATCTTACGCTTCCGCACCAGCGATGACTATGCTGAAAATCTAAACACCGCCCGACTCTGGCATCATACAATACGCGAGCATAAACAGCGATCAGTGACGGTGCCAAATAGTCTAGAAGTGGGTCGAGGTCCCGTTGGAAAAAAGCTGCTTATATTGCTGAATCCAAAGTCGGGATCGGGCAAGGGGCGCGAACTGTTCCAAAAGCAGGTGGCGCCACTGTTGCGCGAAGCGGAGACACAATACGATCTGCAAATCACAACGCATCCACAGTATGCCCAGGAGTTTGTGCGCACACGACACGATCTATTGGAACGATATGGTGGCATTGTGGTCGCCTCCGGCGATGGTCTATTCTATGAGGTGCTCAATGGCCTAATGGAACGCATGGACTGGCGTCGTGCATGTCGCGAACTATCCCTGGGCATCATACCGTGCGGCTCGGGGAATGGCCTGGCCAAAAGTATTGCCCATCACTGCAACGAACCATACGAACCGAAGCCCATACTCCATGCAACACTGATCTGTGTCGCCGGGCGTGCCACACCAATGGATGTGGTGCGCGTCGAGCTGAACCATCGGGATAAGCACTTTGTGATGTACTCATTCCTATCCCTCGGCTGGGGTCTTATCGCCGACATTGATATTGAGAGCGAGAGATTGCGTTCGATTGGCGCCCAACGTTTCACACTGTGGGCTATCCGACGACTCATCACGCTACGCTGCTATCCGGGCAAACTGTACTATTTGCCCGCCAAGAGTTCCACATCAAATCACACAGACACAACACAAGCAATAACCGTGGCAAGAGCTCCACAAACAGACCGACCCTCACCGACTGTGGAACAAAGCAATCAGAGATTTGCACCACGTCGATCCACGGCGCATGCGAAGACCGAATTTAGAGACCTACCCGACGACGACGACGTCGAAGTGCAGCTGCGCGACTATCACCATTCCGAATTTGATCGGTATGCCGATGCGCAGTCCACGGATCTTACCAGCTATCGTCATAATGCAGACAGCTGGCATTCGGCGGTATCGCGTCGCACTGCCTATTTCTCGGTTGGTGGTCACAGCACACGCTCCAATCGGAGTCGGTTGAGCGTGGCGCAGCGGATCGAGTCGGCCAATGCCGAGTTTAATCAGCTGGTGCCAACGGGCACAATGCCGGGCCTACAGCTACCGCTGCCCGCTGATCAGGGCTGGCTTTCGGAGGAAGGGGAGTTTGTGATGGTGCATGCGGCATACACCACACATTTGGCATCGGATTGCTTCTTTGCCCCGGCCTCCCGGCTGAACGATGGCCTCATCTATCTGGTCATCATACGGTCTGGTGTCGGGCGGTCGCAACTGCTCAATTTTCTTCTAAGCATGCATAACGGCTCACATTTGCCGGAGGAACAGGACCCCTACATTCAGGTGATACCGGTGCGTGCGTTTCGTATTGAGCCGAGCGGCACCAATGGCATCCTAACCATCGATGGCGAGCGCATCGACTATGGACCCATCCAGGCTGAGGTATTTCCCGGTCTGATCAATGTCATGACCTCCACAGGCCAATGAATAGTTCACAATTGTTTACATCATGATGAGATTGTACAAATGTAACTTTATATGTACAGATAAATCTATGAATATGTCTATCTATCTTTTTATATATACTTATATATATATATATACATATATGTACACATAAATTTATATTAATGTAGTTTTAATAATCTATAAAGACTGTGTACTTTTTTTTGTTAGATTTTAAAATAAAAGGGCAGCTTAGTCTGCATTCATAAGTACTTCCGAGTGTTGTTTACTATATACATATCTAGTTTAATAGTTTATACAATTGTTCTAATATTTCCATATAAAACAACAAAAAATAGCATTATATTTATGCGATGTTAAGCATATTGTGCACGACCAATTGTTAACATTAAGCCATTTATATTTTATATACTTATATTCAGACACATTTGGCTTCAGATAATCGAGCAACCTTGACTTCATTTAAATAATAGCTTCATTGCATTTTTGGATGGGTTTCGTTAATAAAAACATCAATTAGCATTTCATAACCTTTCAAAATCGTAGCCATAAACTGAATTCATAATGACTCTCTATATACATTGAATGATTTTGCCATAAGGTGCATTATTGATTAGATTGGCTTTTTATTTGGCGTAGATTGGAGCTCAACAACCACGTGAATAACACTGGGATTTGCAGCCAATCAAACAACCCACAATCCACTGGACTATCTTTATAATCATTACATAAATACTATATACCAAGCAGATATCTGAGCTGGGGCAATGGTCGAGTGCTCTTCATGTTTGTGGGTCTGTGTATTTAGCTGAAAATAATTGAAATACATTTGCCAGATAATTGATTCAATTGTGTTATTTATGAAATATATAATAAAAAGATACAAGCTTCACTCCCGACGCAATACAATACTTATGGGAAGATACAAAACATTTGGCCTGGATATAAATATATTAATTTGAAAAACATACATAGCTCAAACAATTTTTGAAAATTCGAACGAATGATATAGATTTCAAATGAATTCTTAATACCTGGCTAATATATATGTAATGTGGCAGCCTTTAAGATTTTGCACCACTTGGATTTGATTTTGGTTTATTGTTCGATGCTTGCGTCACAAAATCGGTCCCAAATTTCATTTCTTTGGGGGTTTAAAAATGTGTAGCATACGTTCAGGCTAAACATATCTAAGAATTCTGTAGTCGAATGAGATCGACTGCGATATACCCTGAACCCAGTTGTTAAATATATTCTAGTTTTATTGGCAAATTTCCGTTTAAAAAGTGTTGCACCCAAATGTGCGAAGGTCTTCAAGTCCAATCTTTTCTTATGGCAGGCACAGCGACAGCAGAGTAAAGCAAACTAAGGCAATGCATATTCTTATTCACAAGCCAGAACAGGCTGGCTACAAATACGTGCACGTACATACATACATACATAACGGGGCTCTGCAGAAACACACAAACATATTGCCATCTCTTTCTCACACATGCACGCGCATATTTATGCTTTGAGAATGCCAGCGGCTGCTGATAGAAATGAGATCAATATGAGAATATATTTTCGACCATTACTTGGGTGTTACGTACCCGATCTTGATGAAATTGGCATATGCATATTATATATTAATTAGAAGATTCTGTCCTTAATATTGTAGCATTATTCGCTATCGGAAAGTTATCAATAAAATAAAGCAAACTTTATCTGCACCTGGTATTCGAGAACCTATATTCCAAATTTGAGGTGCGCGTATTTATACAGACGGACGGATAGACGGATATTGGCTATATCGACTCGGCTTTTGATCCTTATCAAGAATATATATACTTTATAGGGTCGGACATGCTTCCTTCTACCTGTTACGTAAATTTGCACAAGCTAAGATGACTTCAATTTATTTTGAATGCGGTTTAAGGTGACCACTCGAGCCGCTGAAGTAAAATATAAGTATGTATGTATGCATGTACTCACGTTTATACAAATGCATATATATACATAATTGTATAGATAGAAATAGCGTTTATCGGTGTGCGGCCCAGCTTTACTGTTTTTATTGCTTATACAGATGGCATTTCATTTTGTAGGCCCCTCTCTCATTTCTCTCTTTCCCCCTTTCAAATGATTCCGTACCATTCATTCGCTATCGTCACCCAGTTGAAGCTGCTGGCACGTAGGCAGAGAGAAATGTGGGAATTAGCTTTACATTTTTGTTTAGTCACTTTTTATTTTTATTTTTTTCATTTTTCCGTGTTTGTAGCAATATATGTATATATATGTATGTGAGCAACAAATTGGGTATATCGATTCTAGTAAATGTATTTAAGCCGAGAAGAATTATTAGCAAAGATTACGGAAAAGGTGGTTTGTTCGTATCTAAATGTGTTTGTTCATTTATGCATATATTTGGGAATTTCATCTAATTAAAGGCAACCAACTGAGAAAACAGTGACGAAGGTGGGAGCGTGGGTGGACAGGTCACCTGTCAAGTGTCTTTGACACGCCAAGTGCTCACAGGTCGGGCAAACAGCACACATTAGCATAATTTCATTTTATTTGCTTGCTCGCAACCCCCCGCCCCACCAGCCAAAGCCAAGCCCCGAAAAACGTCTAACTTGTAACTGTATCTGACATTTGAGATTGCCATGTCTTTTTTGCATTATTTCGTGTATATGGCGACGCCAGTATGATCACATAAGCGTTCGAGTCACGTTGATAGCAGAGGTAAAATGTTCTGCAGAAAAGTACTTCAAAAATACAAAAATAAAAATAGTATTTGTAAGCCTTATGGTCAATGGTGTCAGTTAATGAGTTACGTATCGCCAGAACAAAAATGGGGGAAAAAAAACAAGACTCATTCCGCAGACATACACTTACACACACACATGCACATGTGTGCGTAAGAGCTCGATTTAAGTGACACTCGATGATAGCGTGTATGGGAAGGCAGATTCAGATAAAGAGACGAAGCGATATTCACCATTGCTGCCGTCGCTTAATCGTCAGTCAATGAGAGGAAGCAGGCAGAGGCATCCGCTTTTTTATTTCTATTTGAAAACAATTATGTTAGCAAATGAAGAGAAGTTAATGTTGAGGAGGCCAAAGGGGGCGACAAAGAGAAAGAAGTGAAGACAGACAAAAACAAAAATGTGCATGCCTACACAGAATACGCCCACAACCATATATAGTATATATATATATATACCTATATACTCAGGGTATACTCGAACTAGATCTGGTTTTTTTCCCTTATAAAATTTGCCAACGTTTCAACAACTTTGGAATGTGGGACCATTCCTTAACGTCTACCTTTTGTAGATGCTCATTTGTCTCAAACTGTCCATTAACTGTACTCGACGGCACAGGTTTCCACACATGCTTTGTATGGGATTTAGGTCTGGTGACCTCTAAAGCTTAAAATCCTTATCCCGAATCCACCCAATATTATTTGGGTCTGGTTGATGCTCCATAAAGTTCACCAAAACTTCGTCCAACAAGTTTGTGTAACCGTCCTAGTTCATATGGCCTGATATCGGGGGTCTTTTGTGATGACTGAATACTGCCCAGATCATGAGTGAAGCATTACCACAGCTTCGAGTAGCGAAAAATTTCGCAACTTATTTAAATCATGCTAGTAATAATTTTATTTCATCAGAAAATACATCATTTTGCCACCCCTGGGGCCAGGACATGTGGATGCAAGGATGCTGGAATTCAAATGGTCTCTACGGAGGAGCTGAAAAATCACAAAAATCACACAGTCCCGACAAAGTCAAGCCCTCGAAAATCAAAGCAAATGTAAATGCATACAGAAGAAAAATCAGGAAAAAAAAAACAACAAACTTTGTAAATAGTATTTATAAGTGCAATTCATCATAAGCCAATTTTGAAATGCCGGCACATAGTGAAATTGAATGACACGCACACGAACAAACGTACGTACTGCTGGCACACATATACACATGCACACAATGAAAGTATAAAAGGGGAAGTTAGGGCAACCCGTATTGTGTATTATACTGTGAAGTTTTTGTATTGGTAATTTTGCCCAGTTTGCACAACGGGTTTCAGGCAAGGCACCGCCAGATAATAGATAATAGATACAGTTATGAAATTATCAACATTTATACAGTTGATATGCGTATGTTTCATCAATGAGAAATAAAGCGCTAAGACATTAAAATTAAAAAGTGAAACGAAATGTTTTTCCAAGGTATATGTTTACACTTTGATACCGAAGGTATATTGGTTTGTGCAATGCCCGCCATGCTGTCTGTTCGTCTGTATGAACGTAACTATTTTCGACACCCTTAGAGATAGAGACTTGAAACTTGAAACATATACTGGTCTGCGCCCGCGTCAAAGTGTAAAAATTTGAGTGCTACGTCTACTAGGTGGCATATTGTCAATCAACTGTCCAAACTTCATCAAGATCGGATAAGAAGCACCGAAGTTATAGCCGAAAGTAGATTCTCATATTGAACTCCTTTCTATGAATGGATAAATATGCGAGCACATGTGTGAGAAAGGAGATGGCATGATAATCGCCGCGAGCGTCAATATGTTTTTGTGTGTATTCTACAGAGCCTTGTTACCTACGATTACGTGATGTATGTGTTTGTATGTGAACGTGTGTGTTTGTCTGTGCCAGCCATTTGGGTGCAACACTTTTTAAAGTGAAATTTGCCAATAAAACTAGAATATATTAAACAATTGGGTTCAGGTAGTCGATCTCACTCGACTACAGCATTCTTACTTGTTTATTTTACCGTTTTTTTTTTTGCGCAGCTCTTTAAGAAGGCCAAAAAGCATCCAAGACCAGTTTCAGCATTGAAAAAAAAAAACACCCACTTGACATACATAGCAAAACAACCCACTCGAACTGAGCAGCATGTTTTTCGAATTGTATTTGATATTTCTTTTGTAGTGTGTAGATATTCTCGTACAAAATATCAAGTAAACACAATATAATCTTCCATTTGTAATCTCTTAATTAAGAGCGCTCTTAATTACAAGCAGAGGGACTGTAGAAAGATCTATTCAAACCAAAGAACTGGCATGGGAAATTAAAAAAAAATTAACAAACAATACACACACTGATCGTTCAGCCAGAATGCCCTCTGTCAATTTCGCACTACACATAATTGCAATTTGGCTAAATCCGAGCGAAGTTCGCCGAGTTGATCAACAAGTAAAAACTGCATGTTTTTCCAGCAGCAGCAGTTTCTGGTATGTATATATAAATTTAAATGCACATTTGTACAGTCATAATATTTATCATTGCATGTGAAGCATGAACATATATATAGAAGAGTTGCAAAACGCACGCGAAGCCTATGAATGTAAATAAGTATATATATGTATGTATATGTATTTGTATGTAGATATACGTTCGTAAATATGTATTTAAGTACATAGACGTATGTATGTACATATGTATGTAGATACATGCAATCTTGTTTGTGCATAGACCCATGCAAGGTGGATGCGCACAGAGAGAGCGAGATAGAGAGAATGAGAGAAAAGAAGAGAGAGAGTGTGGAGTTGAATTGGAAGAGACAAGGTTACAAACAAGACAACAAAGCAGCTGATGTGGAAGGAATTGGGCATAAAGGAAATGCAAAGAATTTTCTCCAATTAGATATTTGGGGAAGTTGTCACTTGTTGTTGTTTGAACTACTAACAATAAATATTTAGAGAAGAGCAATAAATGTGGCCCAAATAAAAATAGGCGAAAAAATAGCAAAGTATTACAATCAACAACAACAATAGCTACAATTAGTGAAGTACCTGCAAGTAGAAAGTTTTTATTTGGCATACATATGTTCTTATTTACATTGAAGTACATCCAGTGCATAAATTTGTACGTTGTGTGTGTGTAAACAGTGACAGTAACACACACATATTTGCTTTGGCACTTACCGTTGGTGTTCCTCCTTATTGAAATTCTGGACGAAGATGGCGAATCTTGAGACAAAAACAACGAGCGTGGCGACGTCGTCGTTTCAATCAAATGCACATCCGAAATCCATGGAAAACTTTTTTGTTTGGCTAGTCGACGATGTGTTTTTATTTCACTTTAGTTTCACTTCAAATTTAGATGAAATGTTTTTTGCTGTAAACGTCACTTCTTCGGTTTGCCAGCAAGCACACACACAAGCACACCTTACATGCACAGCACACATGCAATTGTTTTGAATGGGTTGGCAGCGTTGCTTTTGATTTGATACTTTTACGTGTAGTAACGTTTGGTGCTACGCAAAAAACAAAACAAAAAACTAAGGTATTCGCAAATTTGCGACATATATACTTCTTTGGTGTTCAAGTTTTTAATGTTTGCTGAACTTATAAACTGAGCTTCCAGTGTGGCTGCACTTTAAAAACAATGTGACCATCTGCAGCAAAGGAAAGAATGCCGCCTGCTACCGCTGTAGAAACTTAACATTAAAACAGCTCCAACAGCTAACAACACTACTCCTGTAAAATAAGACCAGGTAGTGCCATGCTAACTTTCGTTATCTCTGTTAACGAGTCCCGGGTGATTTATGACGTCACCGTACACAAGAGCAATATTTTGAGGAAGCTACGCCCTTATGCTGATTTAAATTGCTAGAGCTAAACCAACAGATCCACGACTGATCACATATCTTAAAATATAATTTCTTTATGTTAATGAATTAGTGCAATTATTGAAAATATAACTAAATTTTTAATCAGTATTTAAAATACAAAATAGTGGAATATTTAAACACATACGTTGACTTGTATTTAAAAAAAAAAAACAAATAATAATACTGTAATTCAAGATATAAATATTTTTATCATGTCAATCGTGCACCATAATCGCAATTTAGTGAGTCCAGCCCTGCTAGTAAACATCTCACTGTAACAGTGGTTTAACATTACACTAACATTACCACAATCATTCTAATACTTAAATGCAAAGGGCAAGTTTGCAAAGCAGTAACTACAAAAGTTAAGTAATGCCAAGCCAAAACTGTTAAATATTCAATACTCGATTCACAACGTGTGTATATATTGTTTAAATTCAAAAAGAAACGTCGATCACCACAGCATCCCGATAGCAGAAACTCGACTAAATTTAGCGTTATAAAAACGCATCGCCAGCTGTGTGGTAAAAAAAATAAATAAATAAACAGTGCATTTGCCGATTGCATTGTTGGCGAGCAAAGCTTCTCCTCCGGTTAATGTCAAGGGGCACCTCATTTTTCATTGGTCTGGATACGCCGCTTTAGCCACTTGCGATGCTGATGTTGTCAACGTCAGCTGTGCCATTTTGAGTGAGACGCAGTGCGCGAGAGAGAAAGAGAGAAAGTAAGCAATATAAAATTGCGGCACCTGCTTGCCATGCAAAGCCTACGCCCACCCCCACCCTGACTCTTTCCATCTTTCATTCCTTTCTTCCTTCCTTCTGCTTCTTCTTTGTTGCTGTTCGTCTTGCGATGTGTAATTTGTAGAATTATTAAAACCCGCACCTACAGTTGTTTTATAAGGTGCGCTCGCCATGCCATATGTGGCTGACTTTTAAATCAAATTGTGTGTCTGCGTCTACGTTCAAGAACGAACGCTTATTGTCACTAAATACGTATATTTAATGGGCGCAATTTGAAGTAACATAAAAAAGCAGAAAACAAAACAACAAAAACACAGCACAAAAAGCAAAAACGCATTTAAATTTCTTAATTACAATTGCCAACAGCAGGTGTCGCCTTTGTTTTTGTGAAATCCACACACGGAATCCACAAACCCATCGACAACTGTCAGTTGTAATCCGTTTGGGGCAGAAGCATGCGCTTTAATGAACTGGAGTTGGCTAGCTTGGCATCCAATATCACGACTAGATTCGACAAGGAGGGCCTGCTCATCATAACGGAGCGACAGGAGAGCATTTTCCGTCGCAGCGATGGTGAGTGGATGACAAACGCCACTTCAATCATAACACACGCACATACACACGATATATGTATATATATGACCACATATAGATGATTTTTTATTTGCGGGGTCTTTGTTAAAATCGCCCAGATCCGCTTCGATCCACCTGCCCATTCCTATAATTTCAGCTTATCATCCACACACATATTAAACTCACACTCTTTATTGTACTTACATACATATACTATATACATACATACATACACATGTAGATCAAGCAGATATCACGCTCACAATTTGCTTATGCACTTTTCTTTTGGCCATCTCTTGGTGCACCTATGTCCGTAAAAAAAATACAGTTAAGCTGGAATGCTGGTGCAAGCTGCGTGGCAATTTACTCTTCTATCTGAAGGACAAGAATCCAAAGTCATCTGTTGCTGGCGCTCTGGTGCTCCAAGACTGCCAACCGCGCATTCATAATGAGGAGCCCGACTTGGAGGCATACGTATTCGATTTAGGTAATTTATATTATATATATATATTATATATATATATATATATATATGTATATATTTGTATGAGTGTACTTTGTACTAAATGGAGCATTTGTAATTTGGAACAGATTTTAAGGACAGCCCCTCGCAACGCATTGGGACGTACAGTGCAGCGGATCGTCTTGACTGGATACACAGCATTGAGGCGTGCTCCAATGTACAGATCGATCTGCGGATCAAACAGCTGCAGGAACAGATTGCAGCTGCCACAACATGCGCCACAACGACGACAATGGGCAATCAGATTAATCAGGGACTGCCGATACCGTTGCAATTGCCATTGCCAACGGCCTCTACGATGCTAATGGATGCCTGGTCAGCGCCGTCGTCGGCGGTAGCGGCGCCCTTTGAAGGTGATCTTATACAGTTCTAAGGATGCGCTCCCCATTTTGGAAATTGTTTGTTTATTTTTTGTTGCCTGATCGCCGAATAACCAAGAAAATAGTTCCAAAGAATCACTTTAACCATGGTTAATGTTAATTTCCTTACGAATTTGTTTTGTTTTACACGCACAACACGTTTTACACACGAGCACACTTACACACACCTACAAAATTGTTGCAAACTTTTGGCGCCCCTTATGCACGTTATACTTTAGCCAAATGAAACGAAAGACACGCCAAATAATTTATGGTCTGATGATACTTGCCAAAGCTCCAAAATTTAATATACGATTTAAGTGAATGGAAGTGAAGTCTTAGTAAAGCTATTGGTCGAGTTTTAAACTTGGCAACTTTTTAAAATCAACTTAAAATTGAATGAAACATGTGTCATTGTAGCATAATGGTTTGGCTTAATCACGAATTTGTAGTCTGTGAAAATATTGTATATTATTAGTATATTATCCAATAGACTGCTTAAGGTTATTTTTCAACGTTTTTGTTCTTTAGCGAATCTGAAAAAATTCTAAACCTTTTTACACACTTGCCCATCAGCAATATGTATGCTTTGTATCTACTACTATATTAATGTGTACTTGAATCTAGATATTAAAAGCACTGACAAATGCGGTGCGAAAGAGAAAAAAGAAGAAAAAAAAGAAAAAAAAGATAGCAATCAAACAGGGAGAAATGAAATTTATTCAAAGAATAAACTTTATTTGATTTATAAAAATGTAAACAATTGATTTGTTCTTACTTTTCGAATCAATTTGTCACCCACACACACACACACTCGGACACGCACACACAATGATTTTTCACTGTTACCCTTCGTCTTGCAGATCTAGAGCTCTCTGAGCTGCCCATCTGCGAGACGGCGATCTCCTGTGATAATCTGCCGCAAGATGGTTTCGGACGTGCTCCAAATCCGCGCGTTGTCTGCTCCCTGCTCCAACCCGGCGAGGATTGCATTTGGCGGCAGCATGCACGCACCGAGCTGCTGGAGCGCACCCGGACACCTTCGTTTCTGTGCACCATACGCTTCCTGCGTAGCGCTGGCTTCAAGGCGGCCACTCGACTCCGCTTCAGTGTGCACGATGTGCGGGAGCGTGTCTCGGACACCTCCCTGCCCCTCGGCTACGCTGAAGTTGCTCTGGGTGTCATTAAGGATGCGACTCGATTGCGCCTACCCTTGAGTTCGCCGCGCGGCGAATGCGGCTTCATTACGCTTGCCTCCTGGACGCCCGAACCGGCCATCGAGCTGTCCCACGCCACTGGATTGGGCAAAGCAACGAATGGCCTGACGCAGCCACCGCCACCACGTTCCACCACACAGCTGTTCGAGCACGGAGCAATTAGCAGAAGGGGCACCAGACAAAAGGGTGAGTTGAAGGGTCAGTTGCATTTACCGAATCCGTTCAGTCGCAATCACAGGAACCGGTTTTAACTATGATTCATATTTTGGCATATCACTTAAAACCAAAACCAAAAATGATTCATACTAAAACTCAATGTTCCCAAAAAAAGATATATATCTTCAATTAAAATAATAATGTAGTCTGGGAAGTATTTGTATTTGTTAGAATTACTATATCATATAGCTACCAAAGAATTTATGGGTTCAAAATAGAATTCTTAATTAATTATTTGGTTTATCCGTAGCATTACAAGTTTCAAACTTATGTCTAAATCGAAATATATGCAAAATATGTAGTTAGTTTTATTAAATGATTATAATATCGAAGTAATCAAATTATGTAGTTAATTAAGTATTAAATGATTATATTGTCTTTATTGTGTGTTGACCAATAGTTTCTAATATTCACGTTTCAAATATTCAGAAATTAACTTGGTTGTCATTTGACTGCCTCTCCGATACTAGAGTTCGACATTGACAACAAATTACGTTATTTGTTCCTCCAAATAATGTAAGCTTTAGCTTTTCATAGAGTTATGTGGGGATATTTATATATATAAATTGTCATATATATATATATATATTTTGAAACTTTGTATAGACCATTCACGTCACAAATACTTCGACTTCGACTAAAAATTATATTAAGTAATATAAACAACTTTTTTGTTATCTAAAATTTCTCAAGAAAAAAAAATTATTCCCTATATGTTAATGGTGAGTGCATATTGGCCACAAAATAATATCCATGGCTGTCAAAAAGTAATGCTCTCTCTCTTTTTCTTTCATTCCGATTTAAGGTCATCGTCGTACCCAATCGCTGCCGCCGAGGCTGGGCGTGCGACTGTTTGTGCCACATCAGTGCGGCGTTGCACGCGTTTGCGCCAATCCCTGGCAGCATTCATACCGTCTGCAGTCGACGCTGGGCGCAGATATAAGTGTGTTGGAAACGCTGCTAGAATTGCGAACGTGTTGTGCGGTGCCGCAGCAGTTGCTCTCGATTTGGATACAGCGTGAAAAGGAGCTGCTACAGGAGATATCTGGCATGGGTGAGCTGAGCGGCGAGTGGCGATGGCGTCAAATGAATCTGCTCGAGGAGCATCTGCGCCTCCTCAAGGACTATTCGCATGCCAAGCAGAACATACAGCAGCTAATGCGCGATGGCATCCACTACAAGCGTTCCGCTGCCAAAACGGATGAGTCCCTCGAATTTCTGCCCGTCAATCTGCACGTGCAGCGCATGTGGGCACAAAATGATGCACTGCAGCGTTGTGGTGTCCTCGACATCATAACCGTGGGCGCTTTTACGCGTCACGATGCCAAGGGTCGCAAGTGTGGCGGCCTTATTAAGTAAGTGGTTATTATATTTTATTATATATTTTATTATATATCATTGCAAGCTTATAACTATTTATAGGGGAAGTCTTTAGCTTCATAGATCATATATATTCTTGATCAGCATCACTAGCCGAGTCCTTAACTGCCCACTAATTATTTAGCATACAAACCAATAGATTCAAAAACACCCACAATGAATTCTGCAGAAGCTACACACCCAGGGACCCTTTCTAGCCGACCTATTTCAGTTAGCCAATCTAGAACCAATATAAATTGCAAAATTGATTAATGCATCCGGTTGGAGGACACCTGAATGATCGCGACCTAGTGGCCTAGCTTTATTAATCAACAATTTTGGTGGCAAGTACCATATATGACTGCATTTTTAGGTGATTTAATATGGAACTCGTTACATTTTGGTGACTAACATTGATCTTAGCGTCGTTACGAAAAATTTTGATCAGATTTTCATAATTTCAAAGAATATTGTCGAATTTTTTTTCGCACCTTCTCATCCCTACCAGTCCTAATGAACCTATGTGAACTTTTGGCCTATCGTTCTAAGCAAATGACCTTTACTGAGTATTCTACTAGCATGTTGCACTCCCCCCTAATCGCCTTCGCGCAGCTGGTGAGGCTGAACAAATATTCCCAATTTCGCTAATGATTCAAAAAGATCACTTTTAGTCAATAACACCATACAATTATGGGTTCTAAGATCGTCCAATTGATGTAGCTATGCAATTCTTAATTTTTTCCTTAATCTTAGAGGTCTCCATCTTGTAGCCTGAGTCCTATAGTGATGTCCTCGGTTCGTTTACTGGTCACTTTTTTCATTTATAGCTCAATTTAGATATCAGCAGATTGTCGTGCCTACGATATCCGTTGTTTCTTGTTAGATAATAAGAGAATTGAAAAGTGTGTAAACTTTGAAGCAAGTTTTCCACCTAATATATATATGATATTTATATATATAACCCGATTTTGTGTCAATTCGTTTTCTTTCGTCTGCAGGCTTCTGCAGGAGAGCAAGTCATGGAAGTTGGAGCAGAGCAACGCATGTAAGGTGCAGGCGGCCAACGATGCCGTCCAGGCGACTAAGCAGCTGCGCAAGGAGATCGTCGAGCTGATGTCGCAGCTGCTGCAATTGGCCAGTCGACGCAGTGCACGAGACATGATGCCGCTGTGCAACGAGATGGTGGGAAAAACGCGTACGCTACTCAACATTTGGGAGCCGAGTATTGTGGAAGAGGCGGTCACCTTTCTTGAGTGCCATCGCATCATCGAAGAACCGGACAATGTGCTGATGGTGCCGATGTCTCCATTTCGCAAAATCACCCAGCAGCTAAGCGCCCTGGAGCTCAAGTCGCCTGAACTGGAGGATTTTGCGACACCAGTGGTGGCGCCACCGGATCTATGGCCACGCGGCCAGCCGCTAATGCGTTCGAACAGTTGGCATCCAAGCAGTTGCCTATCGCCATCCAACTCGCTAGACATTAATGCCATTGATACGCTGCAGCACGTAGTCAAATGCTACAATGCGCATCTGCGCAGTCTCGAGCAGCATCAACCGACGATTTCTGGCGGCGGCGGCAAGCCGTCATCTAAGGCCGAGGCCACATATCAATCCCTGCCACCCAGCTGGCAGGGTCAGGATCGGGTGGAGGTGCGTGGAACGCAGCCACCAGCCGGATTTCTCGATACCAAGCTGATGAGTTCCTCGCCATCGGCGAACTACTACAGGCCCACGGAGGAGCCGGAGCCGCTTGATCTCACCCAGCTAAACATCGAGGCAAGCGTAATGTGTCTGGTTAGCAAGCTGAAATTCTTTTGCGGTCGCTGCGACAGTCCCGCCATTCGGCTGCGACATCCAAGGGAGCCACTCAAACGCGAAGGCTTCACAGTGGCACCACAGCAGGCGCCCGATGTGATTGCTGCTATGCCTCCATTAGTCTCGCCCGGGCAGACAACACAGGAAAGGAAACTGGATCTGGCATTGCCCGCGGCAGCATCTGAAACGGCGCCTGCACCCAAGAAGGGCAACAAGTTCACCGACGGACTGGATCTATCGCTGACCACCGACTGGGTGGGTGAGCTACGTCCCAGCATGCGCAAGCTGCGCCAAGCCATGGATCGTCTACTGAAAACGGCCCGACTGATGCACTCCGTGCAACGGCTGCAGCAGGATGTGCGCTGCAACCGCCTCCAGGCGAGCATCACCTATCGCCGGGATGTATGCTTCTCGCAGGCAGTAAGATATCTAAGCTCCACAAAATTATCAACAACTCTATGAAATACGATAAGAGTATAGTCAAAACGATGAGATGACGTTTAGTTTCGAACTGGCTGCTCTGACGAGCAGGCCAATATTTTATTGAAAGTTCTTAAATAGCTTAAATACATACATGTATGTAACTTATCCTATGCAAATCTCTTAAAATAGCGGTACATAATAACATGCATAACTGTTGAGTTTGGTTAGGATAACTTGGCAAGCAAAAAGTTTTTTCATATAAGAACTGATCTTTCGACCGAGTGTTCCAATGACACTTCTTAAATGCAACATGGTATCCTCTGAAAGGATACATCTACAAACATGTTTATTGATTATTAAAGTCAGTCCCTTTTTCTCTCTGCTTTACTTTCCATAGTTGACGTCTTTGGTCAGTGCCCTGATGCTTCGCCTGTGGGGAAGCGAGCTGGATGACGCCTATTTGTCGCTGCTGCGCGAACTCGGTCCGCTGGCGTACTTTGAGGGTCTGCTGTCGCTGTATGGGGCCGAGATTGACATGTGGAGCGATATGTGCATTGCCATTGAGGATTTGTCGTCGGTGGGCTTTACGCTGGTGTCGTCGCCCAGTGAGACGACGCCCATGCCGCGCATAACGGGCTCGAGGCAGGCGCTGGAGGTGATGCTGCCCGCGCCGGAGCATGTGCTGGCCAGCGCTGGATGTCCAGCTATCAGCTTTAAGATCACGCCCGTATTCTTTAACATTGGCATCAACGAGAAGGCGACGCTGGGTCAGACGCACGAACAGCATCGCTCCAATCTGGACAATTATTTGCGGCTCAGCCAGTACTTCAGTCGCTATCGCAAACTGGGCATGAATGCGACAACCTCGGCAGATGCCAGCTGCGGTGATTATGATTTGCAATCGCTGCTCAACTATATGGAGCAGCAGCTGCGCGCAAATGTGTCCAAGAACGTGAAAATTTTGCATCTGGCCGAGGATGCGTGCCGCCTGATGGGTGGCCTACGCTTCACGTCGTGCAAGAGTGCCAAGGATCGCACCGGCATGGCTGTCACCCTGGAACAGTGCCGTGTTCTAGTCCGCGAATTTCATCTGCCTGCCAAAAATGTGCCCTATGCGCTCAGCACTATGCGCAGGTTTGTTTTACAATCCTTAAACTTGAACTTGCTTCCCAAAAACTAACTATTCGTATTTGTTTTTGTTTTCAGCGAGGGCACTCGCATGGATAATGTGTTTAAGAATATTGGCAAGCACAAATACGCATTCAATTTGCCTCAGGTTATAATGCTGCCGGCCATGTATAGGCCACCAGTGGGCGCCTATGGTAAAGCCCAGACCTAGGCCCAAAAGATATGAACCTCCATGTTAGAAATTTGTTCTAGGCTAGGTGAAGAGTACTTATGAGAAACACATATATATATATATAGTATATAGTATATAGTATAGTATATACAAAACAGTGCCAAAAATCAAAGAAACAAAGCAACACAAGTCAACAACATTAACACAAATACAAAAACCTATAAATCAAAATCAAAATAAACGATTGTTAAACACATTAAACGATTCCATAGATAACAAATTGCTATTTTTCTTCTATTTATGTGTTTATTTATTAACTATTATGTAATTCATGCACACGGTATGCTCGTGTATGTTACTTTTTTGACGAGGATTGATTCAATTCCATGTACTTCCAGAGTTAAGAGCGTTAAGCAAAACAGGAAACTCAAAAGAGAGAAGAATGACTATTATTATACTATTATTTAATAGTCCTGTACGCGTCCGGTGCCCAGTCGACGTTTGCGCAGTTCGGTTTTGAGCCACGAGGGTACATCGCGCAAGGGATGAGCGTTGGGAAAGCGTAGAGGCGCCTGCTGTCCGTCGAACGGATGCGTTTTGGCTAACTTGCGCTGCAGATACTCTTTGTTGACCTGTTTGGCATCGCGATGCTTGTCCATATACAGATTAAAAGGCTGCTTGAGCGGAAAGAATTTCTGATCCGCCAGATAGGGCTTTGGGAAGTCGTACTCAAACACCGGCTCCTTGATCTCTGCAAGATTTGAACGCTTATTCAGTATGTATAGTGTATGTAATGTAGTTTTGAAAAAAGCATTACTCACGCAATACATTATGATAAAATTTTGTAAGAGACTCGTCCCAGTTGGTCTGATAGAAGGCCAGTCCCGCCGGTGTCAGCTCATCCTGATGCTGACGATAGAAGTCCAGTGTGCTAAAGGTACGCCTTTCCAGATTGCTGTAGTCCTTGGAATCCAGCTTGTGCACATTCATATCGAGGTGAGACTGCTGTTTATACAGCACAAAGACTATCCGCTGATAACCCAAACCCTTGGGCGGAAACGGTGGCAGATAGTCGGCCAGCACATCGCCATCGTCAATCTTTCCGTTGGGTATATTGGCGCTAATTTGTGTGTTCATTATTAAAGTGAAGGTGGAGCGAATTAAGCACTTACATGAACCAATGCAGGCACTCGGCTGCAGGATTTTTGTAGTGTGCATCGGGATTGGTTGCCAGCAGGCTCCAGTAGCTGTCGCCCTGCGATGCCTTCCCAGTAATGGGATCCATTTGGCCATCGAAACTGACCACAGGTACTTTGGACGCCTCTGCCGGCTTAATCACATTACCATTGTGGACGGGACTTAAGGTATTCGCGTCCAGTTCATAGTGTATGCTCAACGGGACACGGGGCACAAAGTAGGCGCTGCCAAACAGATGCTCAAAGATGCCATAATGATCCGCCAGCAGGCGGAGATCATGTTGACCCGTTGTCTGCACATATGTATCCTGCACCTTGTCCAAATCGATGAGCACTACGTAAAGAGTAGTTATCAAAAACTTGTGAAATTGCCTAAGATAACTTTTTTTTCGTGTTTTTTCTATTGAGATTTTGAAATGCCATAAAATATGTGTGTACGTAATCTGTGCCGGGTCCAATATCAACTCACAGTTTTTGCTTCGCGCCAGCTGCTCCACCTCCTTTCTGGCACGCAGAGCTCGTAGGTGATCCAGGCGCGCCTTTAGCTGAGCCGAACGCGATGGTTTCAGCTGCGGAAACCCAATGTTGATGCGTGCCATCAGTTCGGGATCGCTGACGTTCTCATCTATAATTATTAAAAATTTGTAACAACTTAACAAATTTTTAGTTAATAGCAGTTGGTTACATCAACTGGAAAACTCACCTCGCAGGCGCTGCTCGAGCGTTCGTGCCACATTGGGCGGCTTGCCTCGCAGCGTGTGTCCGTGACGTATGCTGGCATTGAGTATCAACAGCGCCGTGGTGCCACGCAAGCCGCCACCTATGCTGCTGTTCATTAACAAATTGCTAAAAAACATTGAGTTTTGTAAAGCGGCCTCACGTTTTCAACAATTGCCTAGCTGATGGCAATCGATAGTCGATAGATAGAGATGGTAATATTCAGTGTTGAGCAGTGTGTGTGTTGGTGCTCCCACTTAATACAGCGGTCTGGCAACATTGACATATTTAAATTTGCTCTTTGAAAATTGATTAAGGTTTCGCTTTTATGACGGACGCACAAATATAGACTCTTCCGTTCATCCGAGTAATATCACTCAAATATTAATTGTTGCTTACCATTACCGGATTTATTACAGCGTTGTGTGTACACATTTTTTTTTTCAATTCAATCTATTGTGGGCTAACTCAAGGAAATTGCATTAGTCAATGTTAGCAAAAGCAACTATATTATTTGTTTGGTAAGATAAACCAGCTGCTTTGACAAAAAGAGTAAGCCGCTTATGACATCATTAACCTAACGGACCAACACACATCTGCATCGATTCATAATACGTATGCAATTCAATATAAAATACTGTATACAAATACTCAACACAGTTTGTCGCAACTTTAATGTACACAAACTTTTATCAGTTCAAGTGCTAACGGGGAAAAAAACACACTAGTTGCGAGTGCCGGTGACGAGCCTCTTACTCACACACACACACACGCCCACATCGGCAAAAGCTTACATATGTATGTTTGTATGGATGTATGTATATTTGTATGTATGCATGTAGAGAGATTAGTCGGCACTGTTATACGGATACAGTCATAGTAAACCAGTTTGCATGTGCGCCGTATAACAGTTGGTGCTTTCGCTACCGCTGCCTCTGTTAGCGCAGCGGTGGTTGTTGCGTCGGCGCTGGAAAAGGACAAACTCAAGGGCAATTCACGGCTGGAGCTAAATAAAGGCGCGTCAGGAGTGCCGCAATAGCTGAATATAAAGTCAAACCGACTGTTGCCACATATACGCAATTAGTAAGTAAGTAAGAAAGGAGTTCAAAAGTATAAGGCGGCAAATCACTGTTTATTTTAAATAAAAAATAAAATAAAATTTGACATTTGTGCGCTGCGCTCGCCGCCAAGCCGCCCTCATACAGGCCGACACAATCTCTCCCAAAGTCACTCACATTGCTCTCAGCGCTCTCGCTCTCTCACTCCTACTGTTCACTCACTGCTATGTTCATGCTTATTTAAACATTTTCTTATCTTATGGCATTGAATCGATTGTAGTTGTAGAATCAATGTTTGATTTTAATAGGATATTATATTCTGCATACCCTTGGACGTTTATTACCGCAACGTTTATTCCATTTTTTTTCCAGTGCTCGCTCCATTCATGGAATCCATGTGGATTCCTTCTAGCCGGCGAAGCTTTTGTTCCCTGTGTCCACTGTTGCCAGTTGCGTTTCTCACACTCCCAAAATATCAGTTTACAATATTCACGCTTTAATACATAAGCTATAATATTTCTAGGTGGGTAGGAAATAGATAAAATTGATATTTGCAAATCGTTAAAGCCACCTATATACCACAATTTTGAAGCTATAGACCCCAAATTTGGTTGGTAGGTTGTTGGAAATGTTAAAAAGTTTTTAAAGTTTTATCGAAAACCACCCCTTTCTAGGTTATCTAAAAAAAGATGATAACTCATAGTCATAACTTCATACACTAGTGTCAAGGAATTTAGACCCATCAGTCCATCATCCTTCATGTTAAAAACTCTAGAACGCCTTATATGTCTCTTTCTCACTAACTCCATAGACTCAAAGCTCATCTCTGAGTCACAACATGCCTACAGGAAGGGCAGATCGGCAGATACAGCTCTCCACTCCGTAGTCAATATCCTAGAAAATTCTCTACTCTATAAAGAGTATACCAGGGGCGATAATTGGAGCTCTGCTGGGCCTGGGGGTTGACACCAAATTAGTGGGACTGATCACTCAATTGATCACTTGCAGGATTGAATGTCTACACTTGGATCGTCAACTATCTCAAGGTATTTCAGCAGTGGTACGCTGCAGGGTGGCGTCCTGCCACCGCTCTTATGAAGCACAGCTGCCAATGTACTGCTGCGGGACATGGAGAGGGGCAGTTGTCAGATTGTCACCTACGCTAATGACTTTGCGGTCATTTTCAAAGGAAGGCATCCCCAAACACTGCGACCTAATGACAAGTAAACTAAAAAAAACTGTCATTATGGGTGGTAAAGTGTTGGCTAGGCGTAAACACCACTAAAACGGAACTAGTTAGGAGGAACAGCAGCTATAGAGTTCCTCCTTTGCTCCTACCCAGTCTAAATAACACAGTACTCTCATTCAGCAACACCGCTAACTGACGCTAGGTGAGATGGCTCAAAGCTAGAGAGCCGCTTAGTCAGAGGAATCTACTCTGAACAACTTGATGTACTTGATGTAAGCCCAGGCACTGTTAATATATATATATTGACAGCCAAGCGGCTATAAACTCCATTGGTGCGATATCGGCAAACTCGATATCGGTAACAAGCTGTAGCAGGTCTCTGCAGGAGATGGCCCACCAGCATGTTATCGGCCTAATATGGGTGCCTGCGAACCAGAACATTAAAGTCAATTGCAAGGAATGTAGAATCTTAGTCGCACGAACTGCTCTGCAGTAATTCTGGCCATAACGGGCCACTTGCTGGTTGGTATACATGCCAACAGGCTCCAGTTGCCCTATAATGATTTCTGCAGAAGCTGCCAAGAAGAGGACGAGGAAGAATCTTAGGCAGCAATTTCCGGCCAAATCTGTCAATGATGGCAAACATAGGACCAGCCAAGATAGAGAGTTTTATAAACGAAACTGGCTAGTTGAATTTTTAAATACTCGGCCTATGTGTGTCGGCCTAAATAGGCCGATAGCCGATAGCCGATAACCTACCTACCTAACATACCACTTTTTAGAGTCAAGATCTAAATCTACGATCCAAAATTGGACTTAAAAATTTTCCTTTACACTATTCGAAATGCAAAAGATCATCTCAAAAATCGCAAATAGGAACTATTTGTATAATATAAATAATTGATCGACTTTTGTTGATCTGTAAATGAATTATTTCGTATAGTTTCTAATAAGTTGTGTTTTGTTGACGTATTTTGATATTTGCTTATCACACACAAATGTGTATTTATATATGTATGTATATTTATGTGTTCATATTTTTAATGACACATTTCGCATAACAGGAAACCACTTGAACCGCCCCATTCAGCACCACTTGCAGCAGCGTCCACTCTGAAAATTCGCATACCCATTCCCCGATCGTATTGTCTATATGGCCAGCCATAAAAATGTTTTGATTATTGTTTGTAATCATAAACAAGATTGCACTTGAAGCGGTTGCTATGAATATTTCACATATAGGATTTTGAATAAGTCTGGGTGTATGTACATCTGTGATGTTGACATTCGACACTTTTGTATCTGATTCGTCTTCCGACGTGAGCTTATCAGTATGTACATATATGTATTTATGTATGTATATATACATATATATATATTTAGTTCGCTGAAATGACAATTCTCCCGTCGTGCGTCTCGTGCCTCATATGCTGACGCTGTGGCCATCGCAGTCACCGGTTACGAGCAGTTACTTTGTTCATGAACTATGCCTTTGTGTACTCACAGAATTGCGCAGTTTTTAACATAAAAAATTGCTTCCCAACCTAACTAACCTAACCTAAGCTTAACTAACCTAATCACAATTCAACATTATTCAGTTCAGATGTATTTCTTTAATATGGATGACTAAGCTCTTTTGACTTTGTAGTAGGTCAAAAAAAAAACCTAGCAAGTACAGCAATTTTGCACTCCGAAGCTGACTACATAATCCAACTGCTTATATAAGTATATGTATATGTAATATACACTTCTAAAAATAAACAAAACTATACAATAACAATTCAATCTATCATGTCAAATAATTGCGAGGTAGATCAGTTGGTTATTTCTAGATAGCACAAAAAAAAAAAAAAAACCAGTGAAAGCAATAGTCATGTTGTGGCTTACCTAATCAGATCAATTAATCGGGGTTACCAGGTATGTCTCATTATATCTGTGATCTGTGTGCTTGGGCTTCCAGGTAATTATATAGTCATTGTTGTCATTGTGAACATTCAAGTCTATTGTTGACCGACGATGTACACTGTAATCTTTGTTGCATTTGGCTCAAATCAATGCAGCTCGATTTCACCTGCAGTCGCAGACAATAACAAAATAGTTGTATGACAAAATCGAAACAATTTCGCTCAATGAACGTCTGTATACAAACAATGATAATGCATAAGCAGAATACACTCGAATTTACATACATACATATGTATGTGTCAAGTCAAAGCACTTGCTTCGTTGTATATCGAACTGGGGAATCACCTGCACCAGTATATACATACATATTTAAAACTTCAAAATAAAACAATAAAAACATTTACAACATATATAATTGAAATATTGCACTTAAAGTTTATTTCATAAAAGGAATGCATCACCAAAAATAAAAAAAAACACATTTGAAATTAAATGTAAAATTAAAATTCAAGTTACAAATTCAATTATATCAAATCAAAATTGAATAATTAAATTTAATTTGCAAATAAAAATTATATATTTAGAATATAATAAATTAGGGGCTATTAAAAAGATTCAACAACACAACAAATTTATATTAAGAAGGGAGACAGATAGCGAGATAAAGAGTGAGAAAGTGAGAAAAAAAATATATATATTGGCAACATTTTGAAGAGCTACTGAGATTATCTGGCTTTATCTAACAGCAAACATATAAGTTAAAGTAGTGTACACTAGGGTAAAAAGTAGCTCGAAGCGAACTAATTGAGTAGTATACCCCATATATGTACGTACATTATGTACATATGAGCAATGCAGAAACGTGATCTATTCCATATGGGGCCCGGCTCACTGACACTTTGCGTGGCTATCAGCCAAATGAACTTGTTGTTTTTCGAGTTGGTATTATTGCTATTGCTTATCAATGTTTATTGTTATTGTTATTGTTATTGTTATGAATATATATGCGTTCTTTTTGATTTTTATTTATAGACCTCATGCTGAAAGGTGTATAATTGCACCCCAAACACACACACACACACATACACATACCAACACACCTACCATGCAAGCAAATAGACATTTTGCGGTTGTTATTGTTCACAAGATCGCATTACATAGCAGGCCAATTGATATTCCCTAAGGGGAACTAGTGAATAAATCAGTTACACATTCTACACAAGGAAAACAAATGCATTTAATTGCAAATAGAAATACCAAATTCAGATTTTGAGTTCCAGTTCGGAATCTTAATCAAGAGTGTTTCAACTTTAAATCTTATTTTGGGAATGTTTTAATATTAAATTTGTGTTAATTTTCTCAATATTAGTATTAAAAGTATTAAAATTTGTTTATTTACAAACATCAGGTTTTAGTTTTCTTTCTGTATTCTACGAAAAATATATAAATCAAAGCATATATTCCAGAAAAGTGATCAAGTAAGAAGACAAAAAACTTACTCTAATATAAACGATGTCAATCTTTGAATATATTCCTGGCTGAAAATTCTGCTGTTAGGCTGTTGTTTAATTCTCAGTGTATGCTTACATACATGTATATATGTATATATACATCAGTTTAGTTTATATATTTGTGGACTTCACAAGAGGCGCAAATTGATTCAAGTGCTTCGTTGATATAATAAAATTGTATGCCATGCAATTCTCTGGGCAACATCTTTGAAACAGTTGCCATTAATTGAACGAAATTTGAATGGAGCCCGAGCCGCGCTTGTGGTTCAAGGCGGTTGGTTCCCTCCTCCGGTTTATGGGCAGTTGTTTCGCATCGGTAGCGAACCAATTGGCTGATAGTTAAGTGATTATGCGCGCCAGCCAATCGACTCATTCATTCATTCGCTACAATCAACATATATTTATGACCGTGATCTTGTAAGATCATGAAATACTCCAATGGTAATACACTTTGGACTCACGTCACTAGGTTATCGGTTATCGGCTATTGAACCTCGGCTTTGGCCTCCAATGATAAGCTAGTTTTGTCTGTCTCAGTAAATCCAACATACCACAACTAAACCACATCTAAAATAATACAGCAATCGCTTGAATTTCTAAGAAGTGATAATACTTAAGTCCCCTTTTTGAAGCGATAACTCAAATTCTGCGAATGCCTTGAATATCTTATTAAGCTTTGAGATATTTCATTAAATGAAAAAAAAAATATATATATAAATACTAGAAAACAATCCTATTTCGAAAATAGGTTTTCAGGCGAGAGTGCATGGCTATAAAATGTCTACATAATTCTCATATATTCTCATAGTCTCATAATTCCATTTTTACTAATTTTTAAAGTATTCCGAGCATTGAAAACTGGACCAGATCTTAAAAAGTAAGTAGATTAGTCGACTTGCCTTAGCGATTTCAGTACATTCCCTGTCCGTTGTTTGCCTCCCGGGTTTTTTTAATTTCATGTGCCAATTACTATATATAATTGACATTTAGTTAAAGTAAAAACAATTTGCAATAAACCAAAAACAACCAAAAAAAAAAAAAACCTTTTACGAAGAAAAATCTCGGCATAAACAATGACAGCGCAAGCGTCGACGCCAGCAGTGGCTCCATTAAACCCTAAAAACAACTCACGATCGACTAATTTGACAATAACAATGCTGCCATACGACATGCGACAAACAAAAAATTCACATAAAAATACCCCTAAGTGAGAGCTCGACTAGGAGATACCCTGACCCAAGTGTAAGATATAGAAAATGATTGCATTTTCTATTTAATTTGATGAATATGAATGTACAATTTCTTAACCGATCTTGGTGGATCTTTGGCACCTAATTAACTTTTGTCAATATATAGATACATCCGATTTTAGAGATATATCCTTAAAATTGAGTGTTTTTCCAGATGTTGTTAATCTATTTGTATCGATATACGAGTCACTACATTTTCAGGTTTTAAGTCTCACGCTCTTACATGCTATGAGATCGGGGTGTTCATAATGACAGACAGACAGACAGACGGAGATGGCTATTTCAATATACTCTTTTTACCATATCTCATTGGGTTCAGAGTACAATATAAACAGCATAAGACAAGAGAGAACGTTGCAGTCGAGCGTAACCGACTACGAAATACTTTGATACTATACGTAATGGGTGTAGCCAAGAAATAATGTCCAAAGTTTGCCTTTCAAATTGAGGTAGATATAAGGTAGTTATTTTCTTTCGAAGTTTGGTAACTGTGGCTCTTAAATTATGGGAGATATTACACAATTTTAAAGGCAGAATGTTCTAATTAATACACAATGCAAATTGCAAATTGTCAATGAACTCCCAAATTCATCAAGATCGGATAAGAAACACCGAAGTTATAGCCGAAAGTAGATTATCATATTGATCTCATTTCCATCAGCAGCCGCAAGCATTTTCTCTATGTATAAATAGCCGAGCGCATGTGTGTGAAAGAGATGGCATGATAATCGACGCGAGTGTTAATGTGTTTTTGTGTGTGTATTCTGCAGAGCCGGTTATCTACGATTGCCTATAAGTATGTATGTGTACGTGTTTATAGCAGTCAGTTTGGGTTAGTTCGAGTTTATGAATAAAAAAATATGCGCTGGCTTAGTTTGTTTTGTACTCTGCAGTCGCTGTGCCTGCCATAAGAAAAGATTGCACTTGAAGACCTTCGCACATTTGGGTGCAAGACTTTTGAAACGGAAATTTGCCAATAAAACTAGACTATATTTAACAACTGGGTTCAGGGTATATCGCAGTCGATCTCACTCGACTAGAGCATTCTTGTTATATTTATTTTTTATCCAATTTCAAGCATCATAATTACCTTTTGCGAGTTTTTTACTATTCTCTGTCTGCATGGCTATAGTTAATTAACAGATACAATTGTTTTTACTTGCTTTCCCGTCATGCACCGATTGCAACAATTTTCGCTCCGACCAAGCAATGTGTTAATGATCTGTGTTGCGAATTGCCTCCAACTATATCCATAATCTACTTGCACATTTGATGTATTTGCATTTTGCGCAGTGTAAATACTGAAAGTATATAGATTTGCATTTATAAATATACATACATTGAATACAAACATTTTGCAACACTTTGTGCCAAGAGCTACTGGAAATTTGAGATAAGATATGTTATCGATGATACATATTAATCAACGAGTTGAGCCAATCTCTCTATTAGCACGTAATTATAGGTATACAACAATAGGATTACCAGTTTCCAATATTGCAATGCCACTATTTGCAAAAAGCAAATGGAAAAAGCGACTAATAACTGATATATTTGTATATATTTCCTGTTATAAGCATATTTATTTTTTCAAAATTTAATATTTATATATATAAATGTACATTTTTACACACACACGGATTTATAAATTGGAGTCCAATTTGTCATTTAAGTTAATTGCCTTTGCAACATTTCGATTTGAGTGCAACAGGCGGATAAGAAAACTCTGAAAACATTTATTTTTGTCGCATTAAATACAAGTTTTCAGTTGCACACACATGTACATACATCTGTGTACACGTACATAAAAATGCAATTCGTCTCTTACTGTAATATGCGATGTGTATGGGCAGATATGTGGTTGTGTGCAACCGACGAGTGCCTGGCAAGCGAGTACAACAACAACAGCTACAAAAGCTGGCGCGCAATTTTCCAGTGCAATAATGTTGTCGGTTTTGGTGACACTCAAATGATTCGTTTATGTTTTCACACTTTCAAAAACAGCATATAGCATTTGCATAACCAGCACGAAAGTGAAGATAAACAGAGAGCGAAAGAACGGCAGCGAAAGAGAAAGAGAGAGAGAGAGAATAAAGCTCGTCATAGCAGGAAGAGACGAGTGCAAATGCCAAGGTTGCAGTCTGTTATAGTTCTAACTGAAATCAAATACAAATATCTCATAATCAAATATTGTATATGTGTCTGCATTTTTTAAATATTAACAAATATAATTTTACATTATTATAGAATCATAACTTCCAATCAGATATTAAGAAAATATATCAAACAAAAGAGAATTCAACGTTTGGTGAATATGTAATCCGCATCATCAGGCAGTGAACATACCTAACATACTTTTACTTAGGTTTATATAGTTTGTTGATAATTGGATATTTGCAAATAGTCACAGAAACGCCTGTCGCTCTTCAATTCTTCATTTCTCTCTTCTCTCTGTTTTCTGCTGCTGCTGACGCTGCTCTCCATTCTTCGCTGGCGAATTTTAAATGCGTATTTCGTTTTCATTTAATGCTTACTACAAAAAAAAATAATAGAGAATCCCAACAATAGTGTTCTTTAAATTTAGATATTTATTTTTACACATTTTCTTTCATTTTATGTGCCGAGCCAAAACAAAGTTCGAAACAAGCACAAAGCATATTTGCTAATTTACCGCAAAATTAATTCAAGATCGCCACACAACAAAATTCCAATTCCACACTATCGTGTGCGTCCGAGCAAGGATTATATGCACATATACAAAGATGTACATATGTATTTAAATGGATAACAGATTTGTACATATATGTTCATATATATGCAGACAAATATATACACACATTCAGACATGAAATCCATTTATATACATACATATGTATGTAGATGTCACGTAGTGGCTGATTTTGAAGCTAAGCATATGCGAACGTATGAGGGTATATAATCAGTTTATTAGGGTTATATACCGCATACTCGACTGAGGGGTATAGTCAAAGATCAAAACGATTTATAAGGAGGGATAGAGGAGGGGTAAGAGAGAGAAAGGCAGATGAAGAGAGAAAAATCTCTCTGTACAGGGTATGTAAAAACTTATCGTTCACAAATACCCAAATCTAAATGGGTACGGGAATTTACACTTAAAATGCCCGATAACACTTTTTATAGCAGACCGTGGTTTTTTTTTAAGAATTCCCCAACTCATTGCCAAGATCTTGTTTATTTTATTTATATATATATTAACATGCCTGTTAATCTGGTAATGCCCGCGGTTTATTTAATTGCCATTCTCCGGCTTTGTGTAGAGTATTTTCCGTCCTACACCCGCCTCCACACACACACACACACACACAGAAATAAAATCCCATAAAACTACTCATATTTGTTCATCGATATCCAAATCGAAGTCGGGATTTACATATGACTGTCAATTCTAAGCCCCCATATCACCTACGTATAATTACTTATTATTATTTTACAAGCACATAAATATTACATTTTAATCATTTTTAAAAAAAATACACCGTCGAATATTAATTAATTTAATTATTTTTAATTAATTAATTATTATAATTCAATTCACTTTTTGAATCTTGAATGCTGAAATCAATGAAATCAATTTGTCACTATCCGGAGCTGGATATCTGCAAGTGTATCTCCAAGTCTCCACTCCCTCGACCGCAGTCCACTTGCATTGCACATAGATGGTATATTAATAACGCTATTATTGTTATTGTTTTTGCTTGTTACTATAATTTTTCAATTGGTATCGATGATCTCGCATCTCGCATGATATGACGCCGCTGCTCATCAATTGAAAACGGCGACTGTAGAATATCAGCTTGATGAAATAAACGAGTACAATGATACTTACATAATCATTGACATGTGCATCATGTGATCTTCGTGCGCAGCTTTAAAGACTCGTGACCGTTACAGCTGATTCCTTCTGACTGCAGTTATAAGCACCTCCCCCCCCCCCACCGCTCCCTATCCATTTCAATCACAATCCTTAACTTTTACGAATGTTTTTTTGGTGGTTGTTTGTCAGCTTTTGTTTTTAGCGTTTTTATTTGTTTCGAAATCATTTTTATATGGAATTGTTCTTTTTTGTTTTGATTTTCATCTGCTAAATTCTGTCAGTTGTTTAGTTTCTCTGTATGCAAGCATTTGTGTTGCTTAACATAAACATTTAGCTTCAGTTTTGTCTTATCTTGACGCCGTTTTCATCCTTGTTCTCTGATAACTCATTTATCATGGCTATGTTTCGTTTTTGTATGATTTTTTTTTACATTTTCATGAAAAATAGAAACAGGTTTGCTTGGTATTTGATTAGGCATAACTGTTTTTTTTTTTTCAACAGCATGGTGATTGTGTCTTCTCTAAAAATACATCGACAATAAAATTGATTATATTATTTGATTCTTTAATTATCTTTAATATGCAATGCGTCGCCTGCGCGCAATTGCCAAAGAAAAAAAAAAAAAATAGTCCCCAATGAAAAATGTAAAAAAAAAAAATGAAAATATTGAAATCAAAACCAAATGAAATCCGCTTGCAGCTAGCAGGAAAAATTTATCAATTGCGTTCATATTTTATTTGCGATTCTTGCTCTTTTTTTTTTAGTTTTTGTCGTAAACATATGTATATGTACGGTTGTCTTGTATATTTAGGACTCTCTTCGGGGACCGTTTTTTTTTTCTTGTATAACATTTAAAACTACATAATAATTAAGCACTAAAGTAAGCAAATAACTCACATATGCAGGGTTGCATACATATATATATACATATATATATACATATGTACATATATATGCACATACATATATACATATATATGCAAGTGTATGTATGTATATATAAAAACAATATAAAACAATTGTTCAGCTGCTTAAACGTTAGTAACAAAAAGATTAAACAAAGACAAAAAAATACATTACATTATTAATCAATATAGTGGCTAATAAGCTGTATTATCAAATAACGCTTCACAATATAATATACTTTAAACATTTACAATTACAAAACACATTTGCTTATGTTCTTGTGTTTTAAGTTACAGTTTTCTTTTCTTTTTTTTGTAGTATTTTTTTATTGTAGTTTTCATTAACAATGTGCGATTTACTAGTTTCAATTTTTGTCTAGGGAGGGAAAGGGAAGTGCTTGTAGCACAGTATAACACTTTTGACGGCGCACGTTTCCCTACTTTCGACATTTCATTTTTTGTTTTGTCTCATTTTGCTTAAATGGTATGTGATTACCAATTTGCAATCGAAAAATGTACTTAAATTTTGTTTGCCATTTTAATAAGAAATTGCTTGATATATAGAATCATATGTAATAATCATTTATATATATATATGTATATTTATGTTTTTGTTTTTGTAAAATCGAGAATCGATCATTGTACCAATTAAACTAAGTATAGAAATAATTTATTTAATTAAGAGAATTACAGAGCCAAATAATGTAGAGCTGTAAACCAAATGAAGCAAAATAGTAATAATAAGAATGCTAATAATAATAATAATAATAATAATAGTAATAATAATAAAAATAATAAAGAAACAACTGCTGAAGCATACAATTTCCATTATTCATGTTTGCTTTGCTTTTTCTTCTAAGAACTTGTCTAATTTAATCACTAAGAAGCGCCATTTGGCGGCAGCCGGGGCACGCCACTGCAGCGGCGACAAAAGGAAACTAACTCATTTTCGCCTTAAGATTTTGCATTCGAAACTCGATTTAGATTTAGATTTCGAATTGTTTGATTTGCTTACTTGGCAACAACAGCGATGCCGATGTCGATGCCCATTACGATACCGATACTGATACCGATAACGATAACGACGTTGTTGAATGAAGCACCCACAATCCTTTTTACTTGCTATTGAGTATATCCTCTCGGCAGGCGACGGCAGCAACGAGCGCCGCTCCACGACCCGATCCATCCTCGGAGAGCATCAGATCGAAAGTAATGCCCGGTTTGATCAGCTGCGTTATCTTCTCCACCATCAGATTGTGGAACTTAGGATGGAAGCGATAAACGCTGCCATCGACACCCACCGTCACGTGCGGCTCATCCATTTTGTTGATCAGCGTGGCAATGCCAGCGGAGACGAGATGTGCGGCACGCTTCGAGACACACTCGCAGATGTAGCGAACGTTGGCACAATCGCCATCAGTGGCATTGGGCAGACCCAGCTCCTCGAACACCAAGCGGCAATTGGTGAAATTGCCGGGCTCATCTGCCTCAATTTCGCTCACGTATTTGGTGAAGAAGAGGCCGCGGGTGAAAAGCACCTCGGATCCCTGGCCATTAAATAGGATGCCACTCTGTGTCATTTTGGCGAGAACGAGGCGGACCAACTCGCCCATATACATGCCCGAGATCATCTTCTCAAACGTCTGCTTACCGGGATTAATGCTATGACTATCGATGTCCTTATCGAATTCCGTGCGCACAAAATCGAGTGCACCATTATCGCCAAAGGCACCCCATTCTGTATTGATAAGGACGTGCGGCTTGCCATTCTCGCTGCCATCGAAGAGTTCGGCGTCCTCGACACGCTCCACGTAGCATGCATTGGAGCCGGTGCCGACAATTAGACCGATCTTGCAGTTGTGATTCTTCCAGGCGCAACTCATCAAAGTGCCCGTCGTATCGTTGAGGATCGCACACACATCGATCTGTACGTCGCCGCGTCTTGCGATCGCATCCTTGAGCAGCTGGACAACATCCTCGTTGACAACGCCGGCACAATCGAATCCCTTTGTCCATGTCTCCAGCAGACCCTTGGTCAGGCCCAGCTGGCGCAACGGGAACGAGAACGTGAATCCCAATGGCAAACGCTCCGAATACACATTATGCTCGGCCATGAAATTGGACAGACATTCGGCGATATGATCGAACAGCTGCAGTCCTGATCCGATCATAATGTGCTGTGGTATCGCATAGATGCGCGACTCCATTTGGAAATCATTGTTCTCCTGCAGATGGATGAGCAGCACACGGAAATTGGTGCCGCCCAAATCAAGGGCAAGGAACTTGCCGCGCTCATTGCCATTGGGCAGATCTTGAACATATGTGACAAAGCACTTAACATTCGCCTTGGGGTGCGTGTCCTTTGCCAAGCCGCGACGCACCTCGTGCAATATGCGATAACACAATTCCTGCACCTGCTCGTCCGTTAGCAACAGCTGCTGACATAACTCGAAAACCATTTTCTTTTTTTCCGCTGCACTCGCACCAGCTGCCGATGTTTGTATTTGAATTGCATTTGCAATCGATGCAGCTGCTGCTGTCGTCGTCGTCGTTGCTGCTGATGCATTTGTCGCTTTACGCGTCGCACCGCCACCGCAGATGACGCCGCTGCTGCTGCTATCGCGTAAAACTCTCACATTGTCCGTTTGGTCGCAGCCGTTGTGACCATTGAGTGTTGTGGCTAGTCCATTGCTATTTATAGATACGCTGCGCATAGCGCCATTTAGCTGCTCTTGTTGGTCCATTTCGTTGCAGTTTCCTTTTAGTTTTGGCAATTACACAGGCAGAAGCAGTCAAAAGCACTGGCACCCCACCAGCCAACAGAAAAAAAAACACAAAATATTAAATTTGCAGTAGATTCTGTTTTACGCGCGTTTTACTCGCGTTTTTCTTTTAAATATTTTTTGTTTTATTCTGCTTTGTTTCTTAGTTTGCTTTTTTTTTAATTTTTTTTGTGTGCATTTATTGTCTATACCTTGATTTGCTTTGTATAGAGTTGGATTTGATTAGGTATAAGTTGACTTTGTCTTGTTTCTGAATCACTTTACTTTTTTCTTGATATATTTTCTAAATTTGTCTCTGCCGCTTTTATATTTTGTCCGCTGCGCGCGTCCACTGCTGTGAAACGTTTGTTACGGAATTATTCTCCGTGAAGCTTCGACAGTTGCTTTACACTGACGCTGCCGACGCTGAGCGGGCGCTGTCGACGTCGACGCCAGCGGCTGTGCGTCGTCACTTGCATGTAGATATAGATATATATATATGTGTGTGTTAATGTGTAGCGTGTACGTAGCGTACTTTGAAGGAACCTTGAAGGTCAAAATTGACAATTCGTTGCTGCTGGGCCTGCGTTCAAGATACAATATTCTGTACATTGGTGTGTATATCGTAACAAAATATACGAGAGAGCGAAAGAGAGTGAGAGAGAAGAAAATTGAAAGCAAGAGAGTACTTGTTTTGATTGCGCGCCTCATGAATAACATTTGTATGTATGGGCGGGCAGCGACGCGAGCAGAGGCAGTAGCGTCACCACTGCTCTCATAACCATCACACCACACTCTCCCAGAGAGGGAAATAGACAAAAAGAGAGCGGTCAGGTGTGCATGGAAATGTGGCTATAGCCATTTTGCCATCGTCAGCAACTACACACTACACCAAACGGCTTATTGAAAACCTTGAGCAGCATGTGTAGTATTGTGCAAAACATCAAAATAACTGGTTGTATGCTAAATTAATCGTTTAACAACTTTAAAACTTTTTAGTTGAAAAATAATTTCAGATGTGTATACACTCCTCGTCGTCGCTTCGAATTGAGAAAAGAAGAGACATTGGGGCAGTCGGGGACAATGCAGGTCATTTAAGTGCCGCCTTAGACTGCTGCAATGTCTTGGAATATGTCTGTGACTGTTGATAATTTCAGTTTGTGGCGTATAACAGTTTATTCTCGGAATACTTATGTACATACAGACATACATACATATAATGCGAACAAGTTTGCATAGCTGTTCACCGTCGACTAAATTCAACCAAATTGTCGTCTTTGAGTTCCTCTTTCAGTGTGTGAATGTTCGGCATGTAATTTTTTGGTTCTTAATGGTTCTTGCCTTCTGATACATTCGTGGGGCTCGTCTCGCATTTTCTGTTTGTTGGTGTTGGCCCCCAGTCTTTGCGTGTATAGATACACATGCATATGTATAAATAAGTATAAGGGTATGTGTAAGTGTACTTTACGTGGCGTCATCGACGTGCGGCACAGTAAAAACTCATCGTCTGACCGACTGTGTGTGTGTGTGTTTGTATTTGCAATTCCAAGCCCGCTTTTCTCCTACTCAGCAAACACTCTCCTCTCAAAAGCCGCTCGCTCACTTGACGCTGTCTGTCGTTCGTTTATTCAGCCATTCAAAAGTGTTTTTTTGTGCTTGTGCTGTTCTTCTACACGTATTATTAATTATTCGTTGTTAATTGTTATGTGTTTGTGGCTGTTTGAGAGTTGATAGCCAAATATATCATATTTTTAATTTACATAAATCTCAACTGTATGCTGCTATTATTGCTGATTCATTTTTGTCCAAAGGGACTCCTGTCAATCGGTCTCTTTTTTTTCCAATTGCAGCAGCTGTTATTATTTCGTCACATTTTTTCTCTCTTTGGCTGTTTTGCGAAATGAAACAACAGCAATGGCGAGACTGAGACGCCGTGATCATGTGAGCAGCACTTTGGAGGTCATTTGTGTTGGCTGGCGTTGGCATGCGTCTGTTTATGGTTAAACACACACACGCGCAATAAAGTGTTTTAAAAAGTCCACTTAATAGTAAAAAAGTAAAAGAAAAAAATAAATGTCAATAATATAAATACTTTATAAAAGAAATAAAAGAAAAGAAACTCCTTGTTGATATACTGTATATATGTATATGTGTTCACATTTAATGACGTTGGCATCGCCACGTGTATTTTTTAAAACTCTTTTTTGTTTTCAACCAATTCTAAATAACAGAAATAATATATTTGCGGAGAGAAAATGAATGTTAAGTCAACAACTCTCCAAAATGTTAATTCACAAATTTGATAATTGCCATGTTAATCATTTTCAAACTGCACATATGCACATAGGCGTGCATATGTGTGTGTGTGTGTACGCTTTACATACGTACATACACACGTACTTTTAACGTTGCCCAGCCAAATTGTACAAATATTTATCTTTGAAAAGAGAAAAAAGTAATAAAACAAATACATAGAGCGCTGTTTCGCTCTTATCTGGCCGACGGAAATTGCTCAGAAAAGAAAAAACTAAATTGAAAACGCAATAAAACGATATTTTTGTGGGCGTCGTCTGCGTCATTGCCCTGATGCGGGGGCTGGACGAGCCATGCATTAATACATGGGACAACTGGGGTCAAACAATAATACCTTGGGGATGAGTTGATAATGCTGCATACAGATGCACACTACCCTGATCACTACTCTTAAATGTTACACACATGTCAGACAGCACTCCTACCCCCGGCACTCCCCACCACTCCCCAAGGACTCAGCATTTTCGATAATGGGGACGAGAAAAGATACGAATAAGAAGAAGAATGTGATGGTACATACATACATGTACATATTTTTGTCGCAAACAAACTGAAGAATCTGAGTCTGGCTCTGGCTGCTTTCTGTTTTCTGGTGCGCAAAGCCAAGCAAATCGGCAAACCCAAAATCTGATGTGCTCCGTGAACCAATTAAAGAGCAACAAACGCCTAAAATTAAATTTCGTATTTTCCTTGTTGAATTTCGATACAGTTTGCGTTGGCTTTCCACACGCTGCAACCTCTGCTATCAACACTCAGCGTCGGCGTCGATGCTGCGTCGAGTATTTTGTTGTCCGCATTTGGCAATCCAGATTTGGGGGCTCGACCCGTCGTATACACACACGCACACACGGTTTGTGCATGTGCTTGTAAATATATAGAAACTGGTGGCGGTGTTCTGCGCTTGCTCATCGCTGCCCGTTCTTAAGTATGTGTGTGTACGTGTGTGTACATACAAAATAATTGATTTTTTTTATCGTGCGCTTCTCTTTCTTACTGTGAATGTAAGTTTTGCTTTTTTTTGTGTGCCACGCGCAGAACCTATTGTGACGTCAATGATGATGACGTCGACAAACCCAGCAAAGCCCACCCTGTCCAAGAGGTCATCAATTTTGGCGCGCAGATAACGGAAATTTTTAATTTTTGCAGGATCCTATTTGACACATTATACAAGAGGCCAAAAACAAAAATCATAAATTATGAAATACATTATGAACAAAAAAGCAGCGTATTTTTGGCAACTTGAAATTATTTCACGTGATGACCGCCAGTGTCTGTCGCCCACACAGCCCGAGCAGAGCTGTGCAAAAAATGTGCTACGGCCAAAACGGTCGGGCCACAAATCAATAGCAAATAAACAACAAATACACAAACATATAGGTATATATATATATATATATATATATAAATTTACATTGCATATTTATTTTATTAACTAAAAAAAGGAGTGAAAGACCTAGCTAATGTTCAGCCGATTTCCACCACTGGCCAAATTACTAATTATTTTAATGAATAAAATAAGAAAGATAGAAAAAACTAAACATTTGTAACAATTTGTAAGTCCGTCTTATTATCGGTCTAATCTGCGATTGCATCAGCAGGCTTTAAACTTCGGCAAGGTCAGATGCATGCGTGTGCGTGCGTATAACAGTTTTGTTCCTTTTGTTATCAAGCCCTACCCTCTGCAATAAATGGTATGACACATAATGTACATACATATGTATGTATTTTTATTCAAGATTTATGTTTTGCATTGGCTGGACAAAAATTAAGATGGGAATCTGTAAGTTCGCCTTATAAAGATTTTATTTTTAACAGCACATTTGTGGCACATGTGGCACGACCTAGTCGGATGGCTAAGCAGAGCCGTGAACTAACGGCTGAAGCATATGATGAAGTTAAAATCGTTTTACTGGCAACTCAAGATTCCAAGTACTTAATTAATATTATCAGTATGTGTGTACGTATTTTACTCGTGTGACCACATGCGCCGCATGTGCTGATGAATAATGGATCAGTCACTGGAGGATCATTTCATTAAATGCACATTTCATCACACGCATTGTGAAATTCAAATTTAAATGCAATTCAAGTGTGGCAGCGCCATTAGTGCTGCCAGACAGATGAGCACTTTTCAAAGTTGTGGCAACAGCAAAACTATCGATATATCGGAGCACAGTATGCCAACGATATAATATATTTCTTAACTAGCACTTGTCGCTAGATTGGTTGTTGCTCAGCACTGAGCAACGCTGTTTTTGTTTTTGCTCCACACAAAATACCTAAGAGAAGTTGAAAAATAATATATTGCCAAATCGAATAAGGTGTGTGCTGAGTGCAGTGAGCTTGTGCAATGACAACGTCCTCTATAAAGCGGCGTCGCTCCCCACACGATGCACGGGCATCGAACGATGGCGATGGCCTGGACAATGACAGCAATGAGAACAACGGCAACGAAAACAGTTCGGGCAGAAGTAGCAGCAGCGTCAGCGTTTTGGCCAACAACAGCGTCAACCTATCGAAGCGTGATTCCGAGGAGGACAGCTGGGCATCCAAGGGCTACAGCTATATCAATCCATTTGTGCATCGCATACAAATCGACAATCGCATAGAAGTGGCCAAGGTGAGCCAAAGTTTTATTTTTTCCTGCTCGCTTCCGCAGCAGCCAGCCAAGCATTCATTCAGTCTAGCACAGCTGCACAATACACGGCTTGAGTACTTTTGATATTGTTGTTTGACGACACACAAACGGGCATTTCAAGTACAATGCCCTTTATGCACATATACTACACACACACGCTACATACATTTGATCAACTGGAGAATGTCGATAACTTATCGATATTCCTTGACTTGTGCCGTTTATCTTTCATAGTTTTTGCAATGCCGCTGTTAACGTCAGCGATAATGTCTCTACCATTTCTGTATGTTTATACATATATATATAGATATACATATATATATATATTATACATGTTTGTAGCTGTGAAGAAACGAAAGCAGCGAAAATCGTATGATTTTCTTGTTGTCGTTTTGTATTGTTATTGTTGTTCCTCTTGATTTCGTTGCCGGTTCTTTGGCGCGTTTGTTGCCATGTAGTTGTTGTCTTGTCTTGTTATTTTTCTTGAGCACCTTGTGCTGTTCATATTGTGGCGCCCAAAAGCCGATTCTTGCGTTTTTGTATTTAAACTGTTTCAAAGTACCTCCAGTATATATATATACATGTATGTTTGCTGACCTTGCTCACTTATCTGTCTGCTTTCTAATAATAATTATCGACAAAACCATTTTTCGCACGTTGCATGTATACACCGATACATACGCCGATTCGATCATACCCAGGCTGTTGGCTGTTGTTTGGCAGCGATTGAGCGAGTATTGATCTGATCACTAATACAACAAAAAATTTGCATTGTTTATTTTTGCTTTGTTTTCAAGTGCAGTTTGTGTGAAAATTAAGGTTACAGTGGGTAGAAGAGCGTGTATAGGGGCATGTTGATCACAGGTCATCATCTGATTGTGGTGCGGTTCATTAGTTAATAGCGCCATAATTGAATATTAAACTCATGATATCGTAACGATATTTCGCCATTTTATAAATTTGCATTTACGATAAAAAAAATGGAAACTAGGTAAGCGTAACCGGAATAAAAAATTTGTTTGCTTTTGAAAATCATAGTTTCGCGATCATTAAACATATTTTTAATGCTACATGAGCCTTATAAATTGTGGCGCCACTTTTTCGAAATCATAGACATTAACCTTGACCAAGGTCTGCACAAGCAATGCGTTCATTAATACATGCACGATACAAATCGTGCTATGACTCATCCAAATTTGTTATTGATTCACGCGGAACAAGTACAAATATTAAAAATCGGAAATACTATAATGACCGCTAACGGAGCTCACCTAGTTTAAGCTTATCGTCATTAGAAACTGGTTTTAACTTGTTCGTATTGCCTTTATTTATTATATTTATTCTTGTGTTCTGCCATTAATTCATGCAAACGACCATTAGTAAGGTAAAAAAAAGAGTTTTTTTTTTACTATTACAAAATAAAAAAGTTTACACTACATAGATTATCGTTCCTGTTGCCATTGAAAATGAATTTATTTTTACCATAACCATAAGTTATTCAATCGGAAAACAAGTAGCAAAGAATAGTGTGGGTGCTGCCAAGAAATACTGTCCAAGTTTGCCCTTAAAATTGCCGTAGATATAACCTAGTTACGTTCCTTCCTAGTTTGGTAAGCTTTGGTAGCTCTTAAATTGCAGGAGATATGTGTTTTTCAAAATAGTGCAAGATATATAGTAAAGTAGGCGGAGTAGGCGTGGCCCTCCAATTCCTTATCGATATCTTAGGGGAATTGCCAGTAACATACTTTTAAAGTTCGATGACTCTAGCTAACAAATTGTGAAAGGAAGATATGCGTATTTCCGATTTCTAGGGCCGAATTAATGGAACTAGATTTTAGTAAAGCAATTAAATATATTTTCTATGTATCTGAGGGTTTCTTACTTGCTATTGTATGGTGTCTTACAATTTTAAGAAATCAATGTTGCGAATCATAATGAGTGAATTCCCAAAACACACTTATTGCTGTATACGACGCTGTCTCTAATCCCTAACTCCGAATCACTGTTATAATTCATTGCAGATCTATGTGCTGACGGTGCTGCTACTGCCCGTACGGGTTGTGGGTTGCGTCCTGTCGCTCCTATCGGCCTGGATGTTGGCCTACATTGGGCTTTATGGCATGTCTATGGCGGATATACAAGCGAGGCCACTAACCGGCTGGCGCAAGTAAGTCTACATACATAAATATACATAGTCGTTAACTTGACTAACTAATCATATAATTCTGTTATAGGAATGTGCAGTATTTTGCGGCACGTGCCATGCGTATGCTGTACGTATCTGGATCGTTTCATTTTATCAAATTTAAGGGTACACCGGCTACACCCAAGGAAGCACCCATTTTGGTTGTGGCACCGCACTCTTCATATGTAGATTCCATTCTTGTCGTCTCCGGAAGTCCGCCGTCTATTGTGGCCAAGCGCGAGACGGCGGACATTCCCCTGCTTGGCCGTATTATAAACTATGCACAGCCCATCTATGTGCAGCGCGAGGATCCAAACTCCAGGCAGAACACCATACGCAATATTTGCGAACGTGCACGTTCCACCGAAGACTGGCCTCAAGTAGTAATCTTTGCCGAAGGCACCTGCACCAATCGTACCGCACTGATCAAATTCAAGCCTGGCGCCTTCTATCCGGGTGTACCTGTGCAGCCAGTGCTGCTCCGCTATCCCAATAAGTTTGACACCTTCACCTGGACCTGGGATGGACCTGGCGTGTAAGTATTTCAATTCACTACATCATTTGTAAGATATTTCGAAATCAAATCTCATAGATGACTCTAAAATAGTTGGAAGTGATTATCGTCTGTATCTAAAGGATGTTAATGATGACACTCATTTATTTATTTTTATTAGTGATAAAAACGATGAATATTGTAAATTTGCAGCCATATATGTTCTGATATTGACTATTATATTAACCCAGAAATTTTTCTGCCGTTCCTTACAGTCTACATCTGCTGTGGCTTACAATGACACAATTCTATAACCGCTGCGAAATTGAGTATCTACCCGTTTACACGCCCTCACCAGCTGAGGTGGCCGATGCGAATCTCTATGCCAACAATGTGCGCAAAGTAATGGCCAAGTGAGTTCAATGCCAACGAGCAACTACATGAATCATCCAAGCCGCTTATAACATCACTGATTTGTCTTTATAGCGCATTAGAAGTGCCCACATCGGACTATTCGTTTGAGGATGTCATCATTATGAGTCGTGCACGCGAAATGAAAATTCCCTTTCCCGGTGACATTGTGGAAATTGAGCATACGCTCGATTCTCTAGACCTCTTAGAATTGAAACGCGATTCGGAACTGTGCGAGAAATATCTATCTCTATCTAATACAGACAAACTGGATATAATCACGTTTGCCGAACTCATCCAGATCGATCTTACGAATACACATCTACACAAGCTCTTTGCGCTGCTTGACCATGTAAGTGTGCGATCAATATATTGATACTCTTTAGATATGATAACACCCATTTCCCATCTCCCATATTATTCGATTAGCGTGGCAAGGGCACAGTAAGCCTGAAAAGTTTTTTGCTCTGCTCGCTTTTCTGCAAGTTTAAGAATAGTGATATTATAACGTTTTTGCGCGCAATAATCAAGGTGAGTGGCCAACCAACCGATCTTTGTTTTAGTTTTTTCTCTTCTTGTTACCCCAATTCACTCTTCTCTTTGTATTGCAGCTGTATAGTAAATCAAATCAACAGATTGACAGGGACAGTTTCACACGTTTGTTGCGACATGCCGGCAGCAAGCTGAACGAGCAAAAGGCTCAAAAGCTCTTCTATGCCCTGGACACCAACAACGTGGGTCTCGTCTCCTTCGGTAAGTCCTGAAATCGTATTCAGTTTTAGAATTTGTACTAAGGAGGTTTTGCGTTTCTCACAGATATGTTTGCGCAGTACACGGAGAAGCAGCCTAGCTATAAGTTTCTTTATCACAAATCGGAGCACATAAGGCGGAACAAAAGCAACGTTGCTAAAGCAACCGTCATAGCAAATTAAATAACCCACAACCAAGCATTTGGAGGCTGCAACAAACTTATTAGCTGGTTATATATTTCTATAATTGATAGCTGCGCCATGGGCAAGCGGCAACAGGCAATAGACAACACCACACAGAAATAGAGATAGAAAGAGAGAGAGACAGAGAGAGAGAGAGAGAGAGAGGCGATGGCGATGGTGATGGTAAAGGCGTTGGTGAGGGAGGTTAAGCGGAGTGTAGCGTACCACAAATAAGGCAAAGCAAGTAAACCTAAGCGAATAGCTCGGATGTAAACTATATATTTTTTAAAATTAATTTATTTATTGTGTATGTGTTGGCTATTGTAATTAGATTTGAAAATCTTGTTCGGGCAGGTCCAATGAAAATGTATTAAATCGTCTAAATGTGTATATGTATGTATACATCTATGTATCTTGATATTGGAAGTGGAATAGATAATCAACCTGTCTGCACATAACTTTATCATTTACCTTTATGTGTACTTTATGTCTTACACAAGTCATTTCATTATTGTGATTCTAATTGTATGTACAAATTATACATATAGTTATGTAGCAAACATCAAAAAAAAAACAGGCAACAAGCAAACGACAACAACAAAACACCAAACAGTGTTACATGATAATGCTACCAAGAGTTCTATTCTTACCGCAATAGTTTGTTCTTTTAACCTTATGTGAGATCTCAGCCTGCTTCGTTCAGTTAGCCAGTGAATATAACTTTTATGATAATGGTATAGCAAGGTGAAAACCTCATTTAAAATATGAAATACTTTAGATGTCTAAAAAAAAAAAGAAAATGGACCAGTTTAGTAACTGGTTTTCAGCTTAAATTGACTTCATTTAATTATGTTCCTTTTATTATTGTAACTGTAGCATTCTCTGGTCGTTTTGCAATATATATATATATATATATAAATTGTTTGTGCATTTGTAAATTATACACCAAATAGAATTTTGGGCACGTCCTTTGCACTCGAATTATAATAGCGTCTAGATGTACTTAATCAATCCATAAACTTATCTGTAGGCACTGGACAAGTACCAAGCAGCAGTTGTAACACAAACACGAACTTATTTAACATATACACAGTCTGCTCCATTATCTTGGGATATATATATTTGTAAAAATAATCAAAATTGCCAACGTCGGCACAGACACCGATGATTCTATGCTCTTTCCAAGATATTAAGATATTAGAAAATTTAAAAACAATTTTTTTTATTTACAGTTTTCAGAAATATTTACTTGAAATATTAAAACACAAATACTTCAAATCTTATATGTGTGCTTGAATAAATATAAAAAAAATATTGATATTATATATTGAAATTGTATACAATTAACTGAACACTTTGTAGATTCATAAAGTCAATATTTGAAATAATTTTGGAATATCCAGAAGAAATCGAATTTTCGTATAAACATCGATTTACGTTATTGTATATAAATATATATATATATATATGTTAAATCCCATATATACCAAACATAGAAATCATTTGTGAAAGAGCATAAAAAAGGGATGTAGTTGAACCTGGCACGTTTTGCGATGTCTAACTAAATACTCAGCTCCATTATTTTACATATGAACTAAGCATAAGCAGAAACCTACCTTAATGTAAAACCTTGTGTAACGTTTACAACAATAAACCATCCACATAAAAATATACGTATATATATATCTATATATATATATATATATTTGAATGTGCAACTATACCAGATATTATATATACAGAACAGCCTGTTGAGAAATCTGCTCAAATATATGTAACATTTGTTGCCAAAAATGAAAGAGCAAACATCTAGTTGTATTACTGACCCAACTACGAGCTATCTATGTACATCAAAAAGTGGTGGGCGTTAACCATGCCGCATGTGGCAGCGCAGCGCAGAAACGCCCCGCAGCTGACGTTGCAAGTGCTGAGCACTGACAATAGCATAGTTCGATCGAAACCAAAGACAAGTGAACGTGCAACAGGACTTGGGATTAACTTTTTTTTTATAGGTGTATAGAAATACTTGTTTTTGATTTGTGTGTCAAATGGAAATGTGTGAAGCAGTATGTTGAGTAGTTGCACACGACGTTTTCTGCTTCTGTTGGGCATACTGTGTCCAGTGCACAGCTTCGTAAACTCGTAAGTAGCAATGGCTACTCTAACGAATGTATATTGTTGTTGACCGAACTGGTGACTCGCCTGCAGACCCAAGATTATCAGCAAGGATGGCAATTTGATTTTCGAGTCTGGCACTAATCGCAACATCAGCTTCCGACTGAGCGGAAATTCGCGTTTGATCATAAATGAGGAATACGATGTGCTGCAGGCGTTGATGCCCATCAGTGGCAGCAAGAAGCGACTAACAAGCGATGCCAAGGACTTTTTGGATTTGCAAGGTTTGGCCGATCAGTTAGACCATTTCAAATCTCGGGCATTTGGGACCAATGGGTTCAACTGGACCCTGTTACAAATTACTAATCGGTGAGTTTATCAATAGACTAATGGACGAGAGAAATGTCGATTATTCGCTTGAATTAGGCTTAGTAATGTACGAATGTTTTTTAGTGGCACAAGAAATCACTATCAAAAATCGATCAGCATATCATTCTTACTTAAGCTTACTTCAAATCGAACAAAGATTGGCCTATAAGCACATTAAACCATTAAGCCAGATTTTACTAAGCCAGCAATTGATAAATGACCAATTTTTTGCATTTTCTGGTTTCCATTCGAAATTTGTCGCTTTATTTATTTATTGTTGTTATTATTTACATTACCAACATAAAACTAAAAAGTTCATTTTCAAAATTCGAATTTCAAAGAAATTATTAGATCTTTACTTTTTCATACTTGCTTAATATAAATATAAAATAAACTTACATCGAGATGAGCCACTTACAAATATACAAATATTTATATATATGGAATTAACTTATATCTTAGTTACATGAATTGATTAATTTAACACATATTTTCTTGTATTTTGTGCAGGACACGAAATCTCGTAGTCCTGCGGCGGCGCGTGACCAATGTGGATTTGAAATTGAGGAATTTAATGGCGAAACTGAAGCTGAACAACTGCCGTAGCAGTCCCTGTAAAAACGGAGGCACTTGTGTTAATAGTTACAACGGCTATCGGTGTCAGTGTCGCGCCTCCTTCGTGGTAAGCAATGCTGTCGTTGGACGGTGGGGCGTATTGGGGGCGTCTCCAAATGTTTTGCTTGTGAATTGCTGACAGCCGCTGATATCTCTCTCCCTAATCCATACAGGGCACAACGTGCGAAAAGGATGTTGACGAGTGTGCACTGTTCAATGGCACTGATCTGGGCTGCCAAAACAGTGGTCAGTGCGTGAATCAGTTTGGCTCGTTTGCCTGCCTGTGCGCGCCCGGCTGGCATGGGATGCACTGCAGCATGCGAAAAGCGGACTGTGCTTCGGCAAGCGCTTGGGAACTATGTGGCCATGGCAGCTGTGTGTCAAGTAGTGATGCTCTTGGGTATCGCTGCATTTGTGATGACGGCTGGCGTAGCAATGGACTGACGCCCTCCTGCATTGAGGATGTGGATGAGTGCAGCGCCAACGCCCACACGCCTTGCTTCACCAAATGCATCAATTTGCCGGGCAGCTTCACCTGTGCCCCTTGTGCGCCCGGTCTAACCGGCAACGGCGTCAGCTGTCGGGACATCAACGAGTGCGAGGCAGACAACGGTGGGTGCAGCCTTAGACCGCGGGTTGAGTGCATCAACAGCTATGGCTCCAGCCATTGCGGCGAGTGCCCCATCGGCTGGACGGGCGACGGACGTACCTGTCAGCGCAACAGCAACATTGACTCACAAGGCGGCGCCATTGGTCTTACCAGCTGCATGCAGCGTGCCTCCCTTTGCCATCCAGATGCGATCTGCTCCGAGATCTCCAATACGATCATCTGTAGCTGCCCCCGCGGCATGGTGGGCAGCGGCTACGGCGCTAACGGTTGCCAGCGCGGCACTGACAAGAATTGCAATGATATGCCCTGTTTGGTAAGTTGCCAAACTGAAGCTCAATAGGCTGACATGCGAATTATACTCTGCTTGCAACTGCAAGGTATTTCATCTCCAGAGCGTGAATTCACCTTGCCATCCTCAATCAACTATATCAAATTCACACCCGCAAGCACAACCTGAACAGAAAACTAGAGGTCAATTATATCAATTGTTAAACTTACAATTTGTATCATCTTATGTCGCACTTACATTAAGTACTTTTTGGTTGTATTTCTGCTCCTCTGGACTTAATAGAACAGGAGCGGTCAAAGCAAGCTCCTTTCAATCTAAGGCATTGAGCAGCTGGTTGTCCTCATCGATGTCGAAGTCCAAATTGCGACGATACATTAGTGGCTGAAAGAGCTTCTCTACAAATTCGTCGATGCGGCGGTGACGCATTACATCTGGATTCTTATCGTTTTACTTTGATAGCGCAAATTTGTTCGACACCCTTAGAGATAGGGTCTTGAACATATTTGGAACATATGCTGGTTTGTGAACGCATCAGAGAAAGTGTCCAAATTGGAGTGCTACGTCCTCTAGAAAATCGATAAGATCGATAATCGCAAATCGATAATGCCATTACTAATAGCGTCCAACAAAATGTTGTTTGGCCACGCTCACTCCCGCCTCCAAAATTCCAAAAAGCCTACATATATCTCCCGCAGTTTAAGAGCTACAGTTACCCAACTTGGAAGGAAGATTACTACAAAACTTGCCTATCATTTTTATCAGCCACGCTCACTCCCGCCTCCAAAATTCCAAAAGACAAAATCTCATGTAATTTAAGAGCTACATTTACCGAACTTGGAAGGAAGGTTACTAGAAAACTCTTCCGTCCCAAAAAAAAAAATCGCCTTCCCAATTTGAAAGGCAAACTTTGGACTGTATTTCTGGACTACACCCACCCAGTTCTTTCCTGCCTGTTATTAGCTGGTATTACTTATAGTTTCAAAGTAGTTCACAGTCGGTTACGCCTTACAACATTCTCTGTTGTTATTTTTGAACTTTTTTCAGTGTACTCAATCTGCATAAAAATATAAATAATTGAAGACATGCTTGATTATGCGAAAACAAATATTTAGTATTGGGATACATTACTATTGTATTCAGATAAATGTTTGTTATTTATATGTCAAGCTTCGATAACCAATTTTCCCAAGTTTACTGGCTAGAATTACCAAATTGAGTTCTGTTGACTTACAATTGATCTGAATTGATTTGCAAGATGAAGTCTAAATAGTTTGTAAAGTATTCAGAAAGCAGCTTAATATTTACATTTTGTTTTTAATTGCAGAATGGTGGGATTTGCATGGATAACGGTCCTTCGAATTTTACGTGCATTTGCGCACGTGGCTTTCATGGGCGACTCTGCGATCCGCTACCTAATCCGTGCACATCAAAGCCGTGCAAGAACGATGGCCGCTGCATCCCCATACCCGAAACGGACGGCTTTCTTTGCCAGTGCCAACCGGGCTATCAGGGTCGGCTGTGCGATGTGCGCTTTAGCAGTTGTAATGAGCTACTGACTGGGATGAGTGGACGACTGGGCTATCCGCCCATGGGCAATAGATATGAACACAATGCGCAATGCGTCTGGGTGATAAGCACAAATGAGTCGCTGGTACTGAATGTGACATTCCAGAGCTTCCACGTGGAGGACTCGACGGAGTGTCGCTTCGACTGGCTGCAGATACACGATGGACGCTCGACAGCATCACGATTGATTGGGCGATATTGTGGCAATACGTTGCCGAATCAAGGCAACATAATTTCCTCCAGCAATAAGCTATATCTGTGGTTTCGCTCCGACAACTCGACTGCGCACGAAGGCTTCAATCTCACCTGGCAATCGATACGCCCACCATGTGGCGGCCTAGTCGAATTCGAGACGCATGGCACTATCGCCTCGCCGGGCTCACCTGGCAATTATCCGCGCAATCGCGACTGTCGATGGCATCTTGTGGCGCCTAGCAGCAAGCGTATCAAAGTGACCTTCTTCAACCTGCAGCTGGAGAAGCACGACAGCTGCAACTTTGACTTTGTCTCGGTGAGTATCGGTTTGGTTATGGTTAGGCTTAGGGCCTTTATATTGGCATCTAATTGAGCAATGGTTGATTGATTAATTGACCACTTTGCAGATTAGCGATGCCATCTCGGATCGGGAGCTGCACAAGTTCTGCACTAGCGAGCATCCGGCGCCATTGTTGCTACCCACACATGAGGCTATGATACGCTTCCATTCGGATGAGACGGATAGTGATTTGGGATTCCAGATGCACTACTCCGCCGAGGAACGATTGCCGGGTTGCGGTGGCGTCTACACTAGCAAGGAGGCTTCCATACGTTCGCCCATCTATGCGCTCGGCGCTGATCCCATCTCCTGCGACTACGAAATACGTTTGGCGCTGGACGAATCGATTAGTATTGATTTTGTCGCATTCTCAATGGCATCGGATGCATGCGTGGAGCTCTACGATGTGGTGAACACTGGTAATGTCCAGGGTGATTTCAATGTGCTGCAGATCAAATATTGCGGAGAAGTTATTTCAATGCCGCCGAGCTTTCATTCACTCTACAATCGCGTGCGCATCAAGTTCTATACAAGCAGTTTGCCGGTTACCACCATCGACAGCTTTGAGCTCCGCTATCATATGGACTGTTCGCACACGTATGATGCGGAGAGCGGAGTGATCAAATCGCCGGGCTATCCGAATGAGACGAGCAGTGAGCGGATGTGCACTTTTAAGATCTTGACCGCACCGAATACGGTCATTGCGCTGAAGCGTCGCGACTTTCAGCTTTGGGATGAAATTATAAATTCATCGAATGAGGCCGATGACGATCCAGAAAAGACAGGTACAGGTGATTGCGTGAGTGGCACCAGCCTCACCATCAATGACGGTCTCAATCGGGTCATATTGGGACCCTACTGTGGCAATAAGCTACCCGACGATGAGTACATCAGCAAAACGAATATGCTGGTAATTAATCTGCAAATGCAATCGGGAAGCCGTGGGCGTGGCTTCCATTTCGAATATAGTGCCGTACCGTTGAGCGGCGATCAATGCGGCGGCGTTCATACCAAAGAGGGTCAAAACATCCGACTGCCTGGAGATGCGCAGGGAATGTATCAAAATGATCTCACCTGTTATTGGTTAATTGTGGCACCGCCCAGCAAGGCGATAATGCTGCACTGGGTCAGCTTTGACCTAGAGGAGTCCTCCAGCTGTAGCTACGATTATGTTGAGGTCTACGAAGACGCGGTTGTGGGCGGCAACAACAAGGCGCCACCACTAGCACGGTACTGTGATCAGTTGCCACTGGATATGACGGCTTTTGTTCACGTTATGACTATTAAGTTCGTTTCGGACTATAGCCACACGGGAGCTGGCTTCGAGCTTTCCTATCGCTTCGTAGACCCCAACAGTTGCGGCGGTCACATACACGGCTCTACCGGCACGCTCAACTCACCAGGTTATCCACTTAACTATACCAATGGGATGGATTGCATCTGGCACCTGAGTGCAACACAAGGCGGCCAGCTAGAGCTGCAACTGGATCTGTTTGAGTTGACGGAGACGCCCAACTGCAATGGCGATTGGCTAGAGGTGCGCAACGGAGGCAGCAATCACTCTGCACTCATCGGCCGCTTCTGCGGCACAAGCATACCACGTCGGATACCCAGCTTTACGCATGAACTCTATCTGCATTTTCACACCGATGACGTGGACACTGCCCGCGGGTTTCGGCTAGGTTGGCGCATTTTTGCCAGCGGCTGCGGTGGTCGTTTGTTTGGTAGTGGTGGCGTAATCACATCGCCTAACTATCCGAACAATTATCCGCACAATGCCCATTGTGAGTGGCACCTGAGGGTGCACCCCGGCTCCAATATACGGCTGGTCATTGAGGATGTGCAGATGGAGGGGCTACATGACTGTGACTTCGATTATTTACGGATCTACAATGGCGACAGCAGCAGTCACTTTTTGGATTCCACATATCAGACCATGTGTTCCATGCCTGCTGACGATAAACGTAACCTTTACATAGACAGTAACGAGGCGGTTGTAGTCTTTCACTCGGACGTGAGCAATGCGGATCGCGGATTTCGCTTTTCCTATAGTGCCGATTGCCAACAGGTCGAACTGAACAGCAACCAAGGTATCATAGAGAGCATCAACTATGGCGACGCCTTCTTTGAGAGCTCCGTCAACTGCAGCTGGCATGTGCAATCGCCGCGCGGCAATAAGATTAAATTTGAGGTCTCCCACTATGATCATCGCTCCAGTCGGCTGCCCACTCAAGGTGCCGATGGTGGCCTGTATTTATTAGATGGTGGCGTTGTGGTGCCGATTGTGCATCTGGGCATGTACAATGTCAGCGGCGACACCTTGACCATTATTCACAACACGAGTAGCATTAGCTTTCGTCTTGAGTATCGCGTTGATGGATGCGTGCAGGAGTTGAAAGACGATAGAGGATCCTTTCATTCGCCTAAGCATCCACTCATGTATCCCAATGATGTTGAGTGCCATTGGCTAATACATGCACCGATAGGTCAGGTCATTGAGCTCACCGTGCTGGACATGGACATAGAAGAAAGCGCGAATTGCACCAAGGACGCTTTAGTGGTCAGTATATACCCTTTACTTCTACTATATAGCAGAAAAACATGTTTGCCATCGCCCCATTACAGATATCGAATAGCTTCCCAGAAGCCGATGCTCATGAGCGCCACTGTGGAAGCAATCCCAAGTTGATTCACACCAGCGCCGGTCACAAGCTGCATGTGCGATTCATCAGCGACGACTCGCACAATGGGCGCGGTTTCGAGGCCTCCTACCGCATCTTGAAGAGTTGTAAGTCAAAGCTATCTGCAGTCCTACATAAAACTATGCTGATAAACAAATTGTTTAGATGAGCGGCATAACGACGATAATGACTTGTTGGATTGATAAACTGATTGACTTGTTTAAGGACGGAGTTAAGAAAATTTAACTTATGGTTTTTTTTTTACCCATTTATCGCTGAAAAGATGAATTTTCTTAGTTCCGTTAGACAAGTATAACAAAAGTTAAAATAGTAATGAGACCAATAATTACCATCTAATCTCTATAAATTTTGTCCTTATATCTTTACTGCAGCTTGTGGCGGCAAGGTGAGCAGCAAGAGCGGCACCATCACCTCGCCAGAATATCCGAAGCCTTATCCGCGCAATAGCAATTGCGAATGGATTATAGAAGTAGCGCCGCACCATACGATCAGCTTCGATATGGAGGATGTGGACATTGAGCCGAGCTTTGGTTGCTCCTGGGACTATGTGGTTGCATATGATATGAGCGCCAGCGATAGCCTGGACGACAATGAGGGTAACCAGATCTTCAAGCTATGCCGAAGGAACGAGCTGGGACTCAGGAATTCCGCCTCTAATCGAGCGATCGTGCGTTTCGTTACTGATAGTTCGGTGCAGCAGCGTGGCTTTCGGTTGCACTACCGTGAGTCCTGCGGTCAGACTGTGTCCATCGATGAGACAGATTTTGAAAATTTGAGCTTGATTAGCCAGATGGCTCGCAACGAGACCTGCGTCTGGGTGCTGCAGGCCGCCGATCCCAGCAAACACATCATTTTCACACCCACCCATATTATGCTGCATGCGGAACCCTCGTCAAGATATTCGAGCGAAACTGACTGCATGGCGAACGGCATCAAGATATATGAGGGCGTCACGGCCACCGGTACTCCGCGCCAGCAATTCTGTCATACCCATCCACCTGCGGTAATTTCACGTGGTCTAGCGCTAACGATAAGTCTGCCGATGTTGCTGGTTTCTGAATTCGAGGGTCACTACATGACTATGGACACGGCGTGCGGCAGCACATACAACGCGGTTTCGGGTCGTTTCTCCTCCCCCAACTATCCGGACAGCTATCCAGTGAACATCGAATGCGAATGGATGCTCGAAGCGAGCGCCGGAAACTCGTTGGCGCTCATCGTTGAATCGCTAGATATGGAGCAATCCGACGGTTGCAACAATGACTATCTGGAGCTGCGCGAGCAGTCTCAACGTGGTTCACTCATTGGCGTATATTGCGGCAATGAAGTACCGGCCGCCATTAGCTCCAAGGGTAGCATTTGGATAAAGTTCAAAAGCAGCAACGATGATGTTGGCTCAGGCTTCCTGGCCAGCTACAACTACGGTTACTATTTAATATTATTCTCTATATATTTCTTTCCAATCCCTGTACTCTATCTATTTCAAGTAATATATTTGATTCACATATTCAATTGCAGAGCGCCACAACGAACTGAATGGCACGGGTGGTAGCATCGAGTCACCACATTATCCAAGCACCTTTGAGAGCAGCGAACCGTATAGTTGGCGCATCACCGTCGACACGGACTATGTGGTGCTGGTGAAAGTGGTTTATTTGCTGGATGTGAACCATCCGCACGTGCGTTTCTACGATGGCTATACGGATATTGGCGCCCAACTGGAGCCGCAGCCCTACAAGCCGCTGGTGTCTAACACAAATTTCCTGTATATTACAGCGACTCGTGGACCCTTTCAACTGAACTGGGAGCGACTTTCAAAGGAGGCGTTGGCCTCCAATCGCAGCGCCGAGCTGCAGACCCGACAATGCGGTCAAAAGTTGATGACGTTAAATTCCAGCTTGATCAATTTCAGTTCTCCTGGCTATCCACAAGGTTACGCCCCGAATTTGCACTGCAGCTGGATTTTGGTACCTGCCAGTTCCGCAATGCATGCGGCTCTGCGCCTTGTCACCGTTGACCTGGAGCTGTTCACAGATGCCTGCTATGCCGACTATGTGGTCGTTTCCAGCAGCAGTGACATGCAACACTGGACGGAGCTGGCGAAGATCTGCTCACAGGCGAATGTAACGTCGGATTTGTACCATGGCAAGCCATATCTGCGACTGGAGTTCGTCACAGATGTCAGTGTGAACAAGACGGGATTCTCCAGTTTGGTGCGCACCATTTGTGGCTCCGAGCTGACCGCTTCACGCGGGCTGGTCAACATAACTCAGCTGGCGCCCAACAATGTGGAGTGTGTTTGGACGATCCGTGTGCGGCAAGGCAAACGGATACGCATCACGTTTCCGGAGTCACAGCTCAGCGCTTCTGGACAGGGCAACGATTTGACGCAGTGTCGCAATTTCTTTATGGTGCGCAATGGTTATGCGGAGGATTCGCCATTTCTACAGCATGGCAAGTACTGCGAGAACAACATCACTGATGTGCTGGAGACCAGTTCGAATCGGGCTTACATCAAATTTCAGAGAAACTCATTTTCCCGTTTCCGTGCTTCCTTCCACTACGAAGAGATTAGTGACGCCTGCTCTGGTCACATTGTGCTCGAAGACGGATCGATTAATAACACCGCACGCCTGATCAACTCACCCAACTTTCCCAATTTGCCCAATCCGCACTCGGAGTGCGTGTGGCAGATTAGTGCACCACCCCAGCATCGCATTGCTGTGGAATTTATTAGCTTTGATCTTACGCCGAGCCGTAGGGAGCCGAGCAGTAAACCGGACGACGAGGGCGATGATGGCTGCGATCGCGAATTTGTACAGATAAACGACGGCAGCACGGAGCTGAGTCCGCAGCTTGGACGCTTCTGTGGTGGCCGCAAGCCGGACACAGTATTCTCGTCGGGCAGTGCGCTGCGCATCAAGTTCTATACGGGCGTTCTCGAATCGCACCCGGGCTTTCAGGCGCGCATCAAATTGGCCGATTGCGGTGGCAGTTATTATAGCGCCAGCGGTGTCATTCGTTCGCCCATCCCGAATCAGCTGGACATGAACTTGCTATCATCAAAGCTCAAGGAGTGCGTCTATACAATTGAGGTGGAACTAGGCAGCACCATCGATCTGACGTTCGACGGAATGCATTTGCCGCTACTAGAGAATGGTAATTGCTCGGGACGCACCCATCTTCAGTTGGAGGAGATGGAAGCGTTTGGCAATGAGAATGAGGAGCGTATCAGCGATCGCCTCCAATTGTGTGGCACCGAAAAGAGATATCTACAAGTCGAGACAAACAAGATTGTGGTGCGGCTACGAATGCCTACAGGCCAGTTGGGCACTGACGAGTCCTTCCAGTTGAGATATACGGCACGCGGATCAGGCTGCGGACAGACGATCATAGGGGATCAGGGTAGACTGCAGACTCCCAACTATCCAAATGAAGTGACCAAGCCGACGCACTGCATCTGGCGTATCCAGGTGACCAAGGGTCGGCGCGTCAAAGTCGAAATACTTGACTTCGACGTTGGCGGAAGCCGAGCCAATCGTACGTATTCCAGATTCCGCGGACGCATCGTATTCACCAATGATCACAAGCTGTACTCGGTGATTGGTCGATATGGGAATGATCCACCTGCTGAAGTCATATCCACGGACAATACAATGGCCATTGATGTCTTTCTGATGCCATCGCATCGCGGCTTCAAGCTGCGCTTCAGTGCTTATGGCGAGAGCGAGTGCATGAATGTGAGAGGTTCGATGCTCTTTGAACGTTCAAATACCAGTATGGTGCACTGTAGCTACAAGCTGAGTCCTCCTGCGAATAGTACGATAATGTTGCAGGTGCGACGCTATAATACAAGCAGCATCTTCATGAGCAACATTCACATGTGCCGCGCTCTGGCGCCCCTCAAATTCCTACTGGTTGACGATTCTGAGCCTTTGCTTCCCTTGCTCTTTTGTGATGTGGAGGGGGCAGTTACATCTTCCGTTGAGACGAATCGCACGGTGCGTCTACCCTTCCCTGTCGAGATGATCGTGACGGGTGATCGAAAGAATGGAATGAATCTGCTGGAGTTGAGCTACAGCGTGCAAAATTGTGGTGGCATTGTGCCACTGGAACTGGGTGACAATCTCACCATTACGCAGCCAACTAATTTGCTAGCGGGGGCGGCGGTGGATTGTGCCTGGGTTGTTGGTCCCGATCCGGATGCGGAGGATCCTCTATCGCCACTGGATATACAATTGGAGGTATCGGTCGCGGTGGATCTCGATGGTGACTGTAAGTTCCATTACTTGAAGCTGTACAGCGGTCCGAATCAGAACTCACCGCTTCTGGGCCCCTATTGCAACCAGGCGACAGTCATTAATCTGGTTGTGGAGCGTGGTCTGTTCCTCGAGTACCATGCGGCATCCACAACAAATGCTCAGCATAATGCCACTTTCAATGTGACGGTTAAATACGGAAGCGGTTGCGGAGGCCGATTAACTTATCCGTATCGTCTAATTGACTTTAGGGAGCAGTACAAAAACAATGTGGAGTGCATTTGGGAGATTGAGGCGGAGCCGGGCTTTCACATCGGGCTCACATTCCTCAATCGGTTCTACATTGAAAACAGCCCTACTTGCGACAAGGACTACCTGCAAGTGCAGCAGCGCAACAGCACCGATGACAGCTGGACTGATTTGCAGACGCTGTGCGGACGCAGTCCGCCTGATAACATTAACTCGACCACCGCCGAGATGCGTCTCATCTTTCGCTCTAATGGCGACAACACTGGCGATGGTTTCACAGCTCGCTTTGATCGCAACTGTGGCGGCCTCTTGTACGCCACTGCTGAACCACAGCTGCTGAGTAGTCCAGGCTATCCGAAGGGGTATGGCAAGAATATCTATTGCAATTACACGTTTAGTCCGCTAGATGAAAGAGTGCCTGGCGTCCTAGTGAGCTTCCTGGAATTCAATCTTGAGCCTTCTCCACCCAATAGTTGTATGTACGACAACGTTACAGTCACCACCAGGGACAATGGAGATTCGATGCAAGAGTCTGTAATCTGTGGAGTTAAACAGCGACATGCCTATCGCGCGCAGCGTTCCATTAGCCTCCTGTTACGGTCAGATAACACATTTTTTGGCCGTGGCTTCCAGCTAGAGTACAGCACCAACTTGTGCGGTGGAGTCATTAGCACCTCACAGCCTGTACAGTCGCCGAGACAGCATCAGGATAATATGATGCCGCCAAACAGCGATTGTTATTGGAATCTGACGGCGCCAGAGGGACATAAATTCACCATCAAGTTCGAGCTGCTGGACTTTGAGGCCGGTAATTTCCTGTGTAGCTACGATGGTGTCGAGGTCTTCGACAGTCCCGTGCCTGATGAGAAGAGACGCATGGTGCGGTACTGTGGACACATCACAGATGATTTACCCACATTGCATATATCTGGCAACCGAGCGCTAATCCATAGCTACTCGGATGAACGGGATCCTTCGAGGGGATTCCGGGCGCTGGTGCGCGTCATGCCCAACTGTGATGAGCGTATTTTTCTGGGCGAACAAAATTCCAGCTATACGTTCAATAAGTTTATTGGCACCTATGCGAACAATCTCGACTGCAGTTTTGTGTTCCATGCGGGAAACGGCTTTCAGATAAGCGTAGAGTTCCGCAGTTTCCACGTTGAGGCATCCAACGGCTGCACGGCTGACTTTTTGGAGTTGCGTGACGGCGCTGGACCCTTCGCCGATGAGATTGGTCGCTTCTGCGGCCAGGATCTGCCGCCCAAGCTAAGCTCATCGCGAAAAACCCTCTTCATGCGCTTTGTCAGTGATAATCAGGTCAGTGACACTGGTTTCGAGCTATTTGTCACGGCCCGTCCGCTTCAGTGCGGCAATCCCCTTATCAAGCTGGACGGCAAAGAGCCTTTCGAGATACACTCGCCCGTCAACGACCAGGGGAAGTATGACAACAACGTGTTCTGCCTCTGGAAGATCGTCAGCGAAATACCAATACATCTAAAGTTCATTAGTCTTGATCTCGAGGCGCCCAATGCGACAGACAGCTGTGATTCGGACTATATTAAAATCTACAACAGTGAGGTAAGAAATATTCCAAAAGAGACTCGTTTCCTTCAACTGTATGCTTTCATTTTTGAATGTGAATTTGGTCTGCTGATTCTAGAATTGATTTGTTTTGTATACAGGATGCACAGGTGGTGGAGCATGGCTATGGCAATCGGGCGATCTTTAACGGACAAAAGAACTCTCACTCCTTCCAAGACTATGCCACGGAGCACATTTTTTGTGGCAACTCCCTGCCAGATGATTACTATCCCAACTCGAAAAACGTGTATATTAAGTTCCGCACTAATGAAGCCGTGACAAGGACCGGCTTCCATATCCGCGTAGTGCCAGATTCGACCTGTCAGTATAGCTACGGTGGCTACCAGGGTCGCATCAAGATATCTGAAACAATCGATTGCGATGCGACGATTGTGGCGCCAGTAAACCACACGCTTAGCATCTACTATGCCGAGGTGATCTTTGGCACAGCCGATTGTGATGTGGAGTACGTGGAGGTCTTTGATATGGCTAACAATAAATCGCTGCAACGTACCTGCGCATATTTAAACGCGGGCAAGAGCATCTTTACCACAACCAATCAGCTGCGGTTGCACTTTAAGACTGGTAGCATTTTAACCAACTTTGACATGACATACATTGCCACGCCTGTGGAGAATGGGCCCGGCTGCGGTGGGCAGCTGTACAACACCGAGGGCATCTTCTCAAATCCCTTCTATCCGCAAAACGTGCGCAATAACTCCGTTTGCCAATGGAGCGTCCGTGTACCAAGCAACACCCGTGTTCTGCTAAACATTGAATGTGAGTGCAACAAATCGATTCATATTCATATGTGCATATTTATTTACAGAAACATATTTTTGCAGTTTTCGATCTGGGCTCGCAGGCCACCTGCCACACGGATTACCTACTGATTAAGGAGAAGCTCGATGATGGCGCTTTGCAAGAAAAGCGTCGCTTCTGCGGCGAGGATAAGCCCCGCATCTACTTGAGTCAGTACAGCCAACTTTATGTGGAATTCCACAAGTCGGTCAATTACGATGGCATCGGCTGGGTCATCAAATTTACCGGTGTCTACTCAGACTATCAGATTCCATCGTACATGCTGGATTAAACGCCTCATAATTTTCAAGCCTAATAGTAATCCAAATAATGATTTGATTTGATTCGATGCAATAAAACACTTGATATATATATATATATATATATATATATATATATTTGAAATTTTATTGAATATATTTTCAATTAGTTATCTATAAAATAATTACAATACTTTATAATATAGTATAGAATTTTCTTCTGTTTTTTTTTTCTTCAACATTTGCTTTTCTCCTAACACAAAAAGTAAATTAAAATTACAGTATTTCACATATTTGTTTTTTTTTTCCTTAGCGTTTTGTTTGTTTTGTTTTTTGCTTATTATTTTGTGCTGCGCTCTTGCATTTAGCTACTAATATACAGTAAACGAAGAAAAAAATTATGTGGTATAAGGTTATTTAAATAAGAGAATTATGTTTACACAATTATTCAGTTGTAATCCAAATAAAAAGCGCTCGCTTACTCGTAATCATTATAAATTAATTATACTCTGTAACAATTAACTGATCATTGTCGACCACACAAAAAAAAGTTACCTAATAAATACAATGCATGCTCAACATTTGCTCCAATTGATGGACACAAGTATATATTCTCTGCAAAAATAATTTAAATTAAAGATTTACCGCGCCAATTCACTGCCTGTGGTCTTAGCGCTGAAATATATATGTACAAAACCGATTGGCTTCGAAGTTTACAATTAAAAATAAGGTAAGTATATTCCGATTGGGTGTAGTGAGAGGGTGGGTAGCAGGGAAATATGAAAGAGCATGAGAAAAGGGGAGAGAGGGAAGGAATGTAGGTGGTAAAACAATAAAGAAAAGTAAATGGTTCACATGGGCCAAAACTCCAAATGTTTTGTTAAACAACATTTCTGATATAACAAAAATATATTTAATAAATTTGTTGCCATGAATGTTTGGGGCATGTGCCAAGTATAGGGTATATTTATAGTTGACATTTATGTAATAAACACACACAATATTAACAATTTAATTAATTTCCATATTTTTATCGTTTTTTCATTTCTGATAACATTCTCTATATGTATGTATATATGCGTAACTATTGAACAATAAATTTTCATATTTATTTTAATTTTGTTGCACTACCAAAGCGAACCACTGTGACTACGTACATATGTATTTATGTGTGTGTGTGCATACTCCTTTGGTTGTAAGTGTATGTATGTATAGTGTATTATATTATAGGTGCATATGAATTGAAATATGAAACAAACAATTACCAAATGGCGCTCAACATTCTGTAAATTTGATTTCTACAAAAAAAAGCAGCAAGACATTCAGATCTAAATTACAATGCAATGAAAGTTCTAACAAATATTGTTGAATTTCCTTTGCTTTGATACCTTTTCATATATGTTTTGTATGTGTATATAATATTAAGTTGTATAATTTATTTAATTTGATTTATGCTATGCAAACTTTCTATATTTGCTGCCCAGAATTGACGTATTTGAATTCATTGAGACACGAACAACTTTTCCTATCGATTTCAATAAACAAAATTTCACACACACGCACACACACATACAGAACACAACGGCTGATATGTCTTAAATCTTCATTATTTTGTTTTGTTCTATTAATTGCAACTTGAGGAATAGGTTGCAATCTTTGCCTTTGCATCATGTTGCTAACTATACACACTCGCTCTCTCTCTACCTTTGTAAACAAATACACGCACACACACACACACACACTCTCTCTCTCTCTTTCATTCGTTAATTCTTTATAGCTCTATCGCCAAAACTTGAATCATCATTAATTTGATCGTTCACCGCACAAATCCAATGATATCGCCCACTCTTTCACAACACTTGATATCTATCCATCATATATTTGTAAGCACTCACACATGAGTATGTGTGTATGTATGTATGTATGCATATAATCTTAAACAATTTATATAGGTTACTTGGGGTAATAGGTTGGGTTAGTGGTAGAGTATGTGGTACAGTGGTGTTTAGATCAACTGGTTGCTAGTAACATTAACTAAGAAACTCAAATCAAAATCAAACAAATCTTCCCCGATACGTGCAAGCGTTGGCATTGTGGCCCATTTAGCAGCTGCTGCAGTTGCAGCCACTAGTTGCCCTACTAGACCAGCTAAGGCGCTGACCACGCCTACACGTTTAGGCACTGTTACATGCAGCAAAGGAAGCGGTGAAAGAAACTTTTGGCATTGCGGCGCACACGATTGGCCCTTAGCTAACAAATGATGCCCTGGTCCAAGCTGATGTTGTTGGTGGCAGCAGCAGTGACATTCTTTACAACATGATGATGATGATGGTGGTGATGATGGTGCATATGATGATGATGCAAATGATGCGCCGATGCCGGCAATCGGCCATTTAGCATAAGCGCCGTGCTGCTCCCGCTACTGCTGCAGTTGCTGCTGCCAGCGGCTGCATTGCAGCTCGATCCAGAGCTGTTGCTGTTGCTGGGAATGGAGTTTGAGCTGATGTTGTTGGTGTTCTGCTTCTTGTGCAGAGCGGTTACCGGTTCTGAGGCGCGACGTCCACTGTTGCAGCTACCGCTGCTGCTGCTGTTGCTGCAAGTGCCGCTGATGCTGCGACGCATATTGCTGCTATTGCTGTTGCTGCCGGTTGTTGCTTTGCGCGGCTGCTGCAGTTGCAATTGTTGCGTATTGGCTGACGCGTGCGCTATGTTCGAGTTCGATCCATTAGCGTTAGGTGAGCTGTGCGCCTCGAGCTCTTCCAGCTGGAACTTCTTGACGAGCGCTTTCACCGATGTGGAAGAACTCGACTCTGCTGCGGGAGTCTTGCGTATGACTTTGGGCGTGGTGGGCGCATCCGGAAATAGTGTCAATGTGGCAATAACCGTTGCATCCTCGAGACCATTACTGCCAATTTGTATGGTTGCCGTGCTAGCTAAGGGCTTCTTCACAAATGTCGCCGTATATGTGTTCTCCTTATCCGAATCAGAGGCACGTCGTGTCGGCGTCACAATCTGTGTGGGCTTCGGGGACGGCGTCGTTGCCAGCGACATGCTCAGCGTTTGGGGCAGTGTATGTATGGCTGTTGTTGTTTCTGTGCTCGGCCCTAGCTTACTGTGGTTAGTCGCAATTGGTATTTTGGAGCTAGAGTGTGCTCGATGACCATTGTGCGTAGATTTGTTGGGTGGAGTTGTAGTTGTTGTTGCTATTGTTAATGATGCGGTTGTTGTGCTTTTATGTTGATGTTTCTGCTGCTGTGAAATATTCTGTACTTCTTCCTGCACCTCCTCATCCTCCACATTCACATCATCATCATCGTCCCCATCATCATCATCATGCACATAGTCAGCATCATGCTGGGACTGCAAATAAATTTGTCTATCCAAGGCGCACTCATTCTTTAGCCAGACATGCTCCAGACAGCCGGTGGCATTCATGCGATCGCTAAAGTCCAGACAGAGAGAGAGAGAGAGAGACATATTGAGAAATGTCATAGTTACAGTGAGAGATATATCGGCGGCTTGGGACTCACTTTGGCTTAATTCGCAATGCGCGACGTATGAAATCAATTGCCGCCTGAGAGACGCCTCCAAAGAGATTGTCGGGAAAGGTGAGAGCGCACTGTGATATATTGAGGAAGGTCTCCTGTTTCGTATCGCCGCCAAATGGTGAGAAACCCGAGAGCAGCACATAGGCCAGTACACCTACTGACCAAATGTCCGTAAGCAGTGACAGTGGTTCATATTGCAGGACCTCCGGTGCCACATAGTCCGGAGTGCCGGCCATTTCGCGCACATTGATTCCCTCACAAACGACACGTGAGATGCCAAAGTCACACAGCTTGAGGCCATCTGCAATAAAGAAGAGAGTTATTGAAATTATTTATGTCAGTTTTGCTTATGCAGCACTGTTCAAACTTACCCTCAATGCGTTCGCCAGCTAGCAAAATGTTTTGAGGCTTTAGATCCAAATGGGCAATAGAACGATCGTGCAAGAATTTAAGAGCCTTGAGCACTTCCCGCATGCAATGGCGCGCCTGCGCCTCGCTTAGGCACTCTTCGTTGTCCAGTATCGTTTGCAGTTCACCGCCAGTGGCCCTAGCAAGAAAAACAGCACAAAATTAGACTGGACCCTTTCAATTTGATTTCCACTATCTTAGGCCGAGGCCCATTTATCCACCTGACCGATCGGGCTAGTGTAATGGGATCTAAACCTTCCACTTTATATCAAAATTTGTGATTAGCTGGCATGGATCTAAGCAAATCGTAAGCAATAAGCTGTGAAATTGTTCGAAAATGAATTTTTGAATAGTTAATCTTTGAAAAAACACGTTTAAAGGCGAACAGTTAGAAAGAAGAAGAAACCACTGTTCAAAATGTAGTTGCTTTGCTCATATGGGTTAAGCTATGCATCAATCAGTTTTACAGAAATTTGGAGCGGAATTGATGAGGAACCCCGTGTACTAACCAGTGCACAACTGTTGATCTGATGTGAAGTTCTTGTCAAGTTGTTTAACGTGAGCATTTGCCGTAAAGGCTTAATCTCACGGTGCAAAGCACAAGAATTAATTTAAGCATCAATTAATGCCGCATTGGAACTTATATGCCGCAGTTACCAATTTGAAGTCATTACGGTTTAGTCGTGAACTTCACCTTTGTTTGGAGGGCCGCCCATATAAACGACGACTTCCGATCTATGGGTATCATGGCGGCAGCCTACCCGCATTTGGGTGCCGAGAACACGAACACAGCCACCACGAGATACTCATCCATACATATGAGAGAAAATATACAATCTATACTTACAGCTCCAGCAGCAGCGCCGTATCGGAGCGTGACTCGTGCACGGCATTTAGATTGACAATGTTGTCCTCGCCCTCGCATAGCATTAGGACGGCAATCTCGTGTTTGATCTCCTTGTCGCTGCTTTGTGCGCGTCGGCGGCGCTTCAGGAATTTGGCAGCGAAATGCAAACCGGTATTCTTGTGTATTGCCCGACGAACAGCCGCAAATTTGCCTCTGTAATGGAAAAGAATGAGAAAAAAAATAAACCAGAAGTAAAATGACAACGGATTAATTTTGGCTAGCAGCAAACCGGACCAGCTGCAATTGGCAACATTGGCAACTGTGCGGCCCACACGCGCCTTTAGTTTCATTCATAAAGATTGCCCAATTGTCGGACGTCGACATCAACAACAACTACGAGACAAATCCAACATGACTCAACGACTAATCGAAGAACGGAATGGTAAGACATAATAAGACTCTCGTGTCTCGCGATGCAACCTGGCTGGTTTTAAACGCGGGGGGGGCATGGTGGGGCGAAGCGGGACTGTTTCGGACGTCAGTCGCTTCGTCGAAACGCCTTTGACAAAGTACGTGCCATAACGAAGCAATTGCGCTTCCGGCAACCACAAGCAACAACAACAACATTGGCAAGCACAACAAAAGCGACAAATCTAGCATACCAAATAAGTCAGTAAGCAGTTGGCCAGAAGCAGACCCCCAGTTTCAGGTGCAGCTCAGGTGCCGCGACAGACAGCGCCAAGACAGCTGAAGATGCATCACGCTAGCCTCCAGACGACATCTCTCCTAACTAGATTGCGAAACGAAAAGAAGCCTAACAACATTTGCATACCCTGTCATGCAACAAAATATCCTTGTGTTTTTTTACGAGGATAAACAAATTACAAATTACTTTTCAAAAATGGAAAATTATTATCCGATTCGATCAAATATTTAATTATTATGAATCGAGAATTATCAACTATTTGTGGGGGGTTCTTTTCTCTCTCTGGTTCTTGTACTTTTCCAGTTATCAATTACTTTCAGCTGTGGATTGTGGAACATGCCAAGTAATTCAATTCTATTGAATCCCAAAATTAACAGCAGAAAAGGAAACTAGTCTTTGGAAGATCATATGTAGAAAATGGATTGAAAATAAATGAAAGTCATATTGGTTTTCATAAATAGAATTTCAAACGCTATACAAGAGCAAAGCGAATGTATGCTATGCTATGTTCAGCTATGCCATAATGAACGATATATGTAAGAATCAGACTGTCGTCGCCTTCACACGGACTGGTTTCTAATTGTTGCGTTGCGCCCCTCTCCACCGCCACCCGCAAAATATTGACGACAGTCAACGGCCGATGCGACGTCTTGCAGTTGTAGTTAACATTTGCAGTGCGCGAGCGAGCAGTAGCAGTAGCAGTAGCTTTTGCAGCAACATTCACAAATTGTCAAATGTGTCGCGTCGTCGCTTGAGGCGAACTTGCGGCTGCCTGGCTTATGGCCATTAAAGTTAAATATTTCGTGCTTGCCACGCAATGAAGACGCAGACCATACATACGATACAAAACAGGCTATCTAGCAGATTGCAGACTACATCATGTTGCAACTTTATTCAGGACTATTCAATTAGCGCCTGCAACATATGCATCTGGCTTTGGCAACATGTTGCCAAGCCCTGTCAGCATTCCGTACAGGTTGCAGGTGCACTCACAACAGTGCTGGTGCTGTTGTTGCTGCTGATTTTTAATTTAATTATACAATTTTTTGCAGTACTGCGACTAATTGGGCAAGGTCTTGAGTGTTGCTGTTCGTCTGTTTTGTTGTTGCTGTTGCTGATCGTTAATAAAGTTTAGTGGCTCGCTGTTACGTAAGGCAGTTGGCACGACTTTTGTTTCTGTTGTTGTCACAGATGACGTAGCTGAAGCAGTTAACTGAAGATGTAGTCAAAGGAGGCAATGCTGATGGTTTGGGTGTGCATCAGCATCAGTTCTATGCCGCAGTAGATGGTTAATGAACTTTTAAAGGTTAGCCGAAAAGCCTTGTCACAGGGCGCGCTTTCTGGCTAACGGGTTTACTCTATATGCATAGATCTCTCAGTGTGTGTGTGTGTGAGTGTGTGTGAGTTCATGGTTGGTCACCGTGCGTTGCTGTTTTTGTGCTGTTTCGCCGGCCACTCCCACGCATATTGCCCTTTTTTAATGGTTCATTAAATCGATACAGCGAAACGAAACAATCTTAAAAAACAAAATAATAAATAAATAAAACAAAAAAAAAAAAAACCGAAAAACTTCAATGCTTAATAGAGCTTCTAATTGCATGTATCAATTTATATACAGTGAGAGACAGTTCAAGTCGACCAGTGCCAAAGAACAAAATAATTGCCTGCAACTTATTTGGACCAGGTACATTGTAGACACCTGGGTGCAGGTGGGGAAACCTGAGTTTATTAGGGTCATACATTCATATTGGTGGTTAATACATGTACCTGGTCGACTTGAGCTGTCGCTCACTGTATATTCAAATGTTTTTACCTAAAATAGCAGATTGAAAAAACAAAAATGTTCAACGATTTAACGCATTTCATTTTTATTCAAAAAAAAAAAAACCATTCAACTGTTTCCACTGTGCTCGTGTCGCTTTGGTCGAGTGTGAATTTGACTATCGAGTGGATTCAAAAATGGTCAGCTTTGGCAGCGACAGCGATCGATCCAAACGAGATTCAGATTCGCAAACCATCTATCTGTCTTATAGTACAGACATACAAGGCATTGTTTGGTTCAATCTTAGTGACGCACAAATGTCAATTCGCCAAACTTAGTCGACCAAATAAGGTGGCGTTTACAAACGCGCACAAAACGCGCAGCTCATGCACGTGTCTGTGCCGTTTTTGGGAATATGGATAGGTGTAGGTGTATGGGGTAAGGGGTAAGGGGTAAGGGGCTCTGGCAGTGGTTGGGGGTGTTGGGAAATGAAAAGATTTGCGCAAGTTACTTCAATATTTACATTCGCCTTTGCCGCCGCTGCTAGGCATCGAATGGAGCAGCAAAGTTATTGCACAATTTTCGTTGTTTGTTTGGATGTCCAGTCGAATGTAGCAGTCAGTGACAACGGTGACGCAGGGAGGGGGGTGTCGGTGGCATCGATTTTTTAAATAGCAACAAATTCTTCTTGTTGTTGTTTAAAAGCAGATCGAACGAATTTGAACGACGACACAAAGTAATGGAAAGTAAATTGTGCGGTTTCGGGCGACAAGAAGACAAAGAGAGAGATATTAAGAGAAAAAGAAAAGATTAAGAGAGAGACAAAAAAAGAGAAGATTAGAAGAAGAGTTGTAATTTAATTGAATTACAACAATTTATAAATTCAGATTGAAAAATACAAGTCATGATGCTTAAGTTGTAAGATTATCAAAGTTCAATTTCAAACAGGATTTGATAAGTTAAGTTTGCTATTTTGTTTCGGCTAACAGAAAGAAACAAACAGTTATGTTCGAAACTTAATTTCGTTCAGTTACGCTAATACTACTATATCTCTACATGTATATCTTTTGTATATCTCGTGTCTCGATCCGATATTGACTCGCTTTGTCTTTTTCGCTCAATTTTTAAGTGTAGCGCTGGCTGCATCTTCATCTTCATTTTCATTTTCATTTCCACTTAAAGCACCGACTTTTGTTTACTTTTTCAATTGAATAAACACTCTCCTCCTCCCTCTTCCCTCTTCCCTCCTCCCTCCACCCTCCTTCAGCTGCGACCCACACCGAGCGCCATCAGCTAGCTTTGAAGTCTGCGCGTTTAGTCCGTGGATGTGGATGTGAATGTTGTAAGGCCTCTTTTTATTTTCAATTTCATATTGTTCTTTGCACCAATTAAATTGAGGCCAAATCGCATTTGGCTTGTTAACGCATTATTGTGTGGGTCAGTATTGGATTTTATTTCCTAGCCACAAAAACAAACAATCTCAACACTATTTTCATGTTAAGTTAATGCAAATTACCCATATAAATATTTAATTGTATTATGCAAAGATTTTATTGCTGAACAATGCTGACGACGGCGCCCACCCAACAATCGGAACAGCAACAGCAACAGCACAGCAACCGCAACGCAACATCAACAACAATGTCACACTACGCAAATTTGTGTATGGCAAATGAGAAAACAAAAAATACCAAATTGCGTTTGTTAACAAGGTGCAACAAGGTGCAAATTGCTAGGCGGCGGGTGTTGAACAACAGTTGCTGCTGCTGTCAATTAAGTTGCCGAAAGGTTAGCGAGTTGAAGCTCCAGTTGCCCAAAAGCGGTAGCATACATATATGACATCTCACAGATGAGACGAGACGAGACGAGGTTGACGCAAAGTGAAGGTGAGACACAGGCAGGCACGGCGAATGAAAAAGAGTCAGCGAGAGCGAGAGCGAGAAAGAGGGGCGGCAGAAAGAGAAAAACGGTCCATTTGGCTTACGATAGTTATCCGTGTGGGTGAAAAATGCATTTGCTATTTGCAAAGTGCACTCATAGCTGTGCACACACACATACACACACACACACACACACATAAGCACGCACATATACACCCTAATCTCAGCGCCTTCCCTATATATCTATCCTACCTTTTCAGCGCACAAAATAACATTTTGCAATGCACCACTCTAAGAACAACAGGCGGCGAGAGCAAGCAGCTGAAGAATCTTTTTGCCTTTGACAGACGATGATGATGATGACGATGACGATGACGATGACAAGGATGTAAAGACGACAAAGTGCAGTTTAAGTGCTTGGCTGCTTGTTATTGTTGCTGCTTTTTGTGCAACCGAGTGCATTGAACCAAAGAGTGTCAGCAAGTCGCCCCAAGACTGCTGCGTGGCTGTGTGGCGTCCGTGTGTACACTACACACATGTGGAGTGTGTAGTGCCGAGTAAAATCATCTGTCGGCTGTCAGGCAGGCAAATTGTTGCCTTTAAGGTGACTAACTAGACATGGATATAAGGCCCAGGCCCCCAAGCAGTGTCGCTCATTTGATGCCTGCTTGTTGTTCTCAGCAATGTGACAATTAAATTGGCTATACCGCGTCGCTTTGCGAGAAAATAACTACTGACATCAGCAATGGCACTAGCAATTGCAACTGCAACATTACGCTTAGTGACAGGGCAGTGCAGGGCAGTGTAGTGCAGTCAATGCCTCCGTTTCTACACATTTTTATGTATAACAAACAACACAATATGGCATCAATAATTTGAGATCACCTAACATTTTGCATTTTCAATTGAATCTGAATAGAATAAAGCAACTTTATGAGAAATTATGACTCGAATCTGCCACCTTTTATAATAAGAATATTTTTTCATTAATCATAGAATCATAGTGCTTTCATCTAAGATAATTGTCTAACACATTTCGATTATTGTTTCTTATATATTATTTATGTAATTGGTGTTTGTGAATGCCAATGTCAAAGTCCGTCATACATTAGATGTGACTGTATTCAAATATTGTGCATATTGGCAGCCTTTTTCGAGATTGTCATTAAACAGCTTTCCCCATTATTTTACAAGTTGACATCATTTAACTTCCGTTAAATGTGCCAATTGTTAATACGTCTTAGCAAACACACACACGCACACACACACACAAAAAAAGCAAAAATTTTTGACGATTGCTACCTTTTTTGGTAAGTTAAAAAAAATACGAAATCCAAACAAAAAAAAAATAAAAAAAAAAATGACAAGCCGGCACACAAACGCGCTCAAAACGCATGGGCGTCGCGCTCGCTTTGTTTTTAATTTGTGAACAAATTTGGTCAGCGCTTATCGCAGCAGCAACAGCCACAGCAGCAACAGCAGCAACAGCAGCAGCAACATTCGCTAAATGTATTTAATTAATTGAATAATTTTGTGTTTTGCCTGCTTCAACGCTTTTTTTTTGTTTTGTGTTAGTTCTGCTCGCTTAAAGGCAAACATGTACAAATAATTACTTATGCGTTGCTTGCTGCTTGTGCCAAGGATTTAGCTGTGTTTGCTTTGAATCAAATGAGGTTTACTTGCAAATGCTTGCTAAATGCAAAATCCCATTTAAGGCAACAAGAGTAACAAGAGCTTTTGGTTGTCTCCTTTTCTTTTTCAACAAAGAGAGCATGTCAAGATATCAAGGCACATCAAGGGGGGGGTTGTCGACGCCGCCACCACCATCGAACCAAAGGTGTCATCGACATCCAAACGCAATCCACTGCGCACTGTGAGTGGCTCAGCAACATTCTATCGCATTGTTATCCACTTTGGGCGCCTTTGGGCGGCTTTCCACACTTGACACCATTTCTTTTATGCGTATCTAATCCATACAGCCAAGCTAGCTGTACTACAGTGCATCCTAATATCATTAGGAAGTAGAAAGGTTTAATTGGTAAATCCTTTTTTAAAGACGTTAAGAATTAAGAAGAAACCCCTCTGATCGCCCTATTCTATTCATATATAATGACTAAAAATGTTTAATTATTTATTTAGCTATTTAGCGCACATTCCAATTAATTATGTACAGCACGAGGGAAATTCATGAGATGCAGCCAACCATTTCATTAGAGCAACTACTACCTTGTGAGCGTATTTTTCTGATGCACTGTAGAGTGCACATTCTATGCCCCGCCCCCCCACAACAGTGTGTTGTCCTGTTATTGAATTCCTAAAGTTCCACTCCTCCCACATATACACAAAGGCGAAGCCGACACTTTGTTGAAATTGTGTCAGGCTCGATAGCTAAGTTGAGTTTCCTCAACCCTTTCTCCTTGTCTGTCTGTCCGTCCGTATGTCTGTCCGTCCGCCCGTCCGTCTGTCTGTCTTCCTTCCGTTCTACCGGATAACTCGAGTGCTGCCTTATTACTTTAGGTGCATTTGTAAAACAGCTTTAATTATGATGAATTACCAAGGCAATTCTCAGGCGGCAGCTGGCACTACTTAAAGATAAAGTTGCTGCTGCTGCTGCTGCTGTTGTTATCCTTGAACTGCCAGCCAGCCAGTTCTTGTTATTGTTATTGTTGTTGTTACTACTGCTGCTGCTGCTGCTGGTGAGATTGTCTGGCAAGTGATAAGACGCATTCCTCAAGCTTTATAGCGATTGGCAACGGCGGTAGACAACAGCACACATTCCCTACGCTCCCATGCTCCTTGCTGATAATGTATCGCGGCCACTGGGGCTCCTTGCAAAATGCCAATGAGTGCTACATGCCTCATGTCCATAACTTGCCGCACATGCCACCATTCCAGTCAAGAGCCGCAAATCGAATTTATTGGCCATTGACAGCTGCTGACTGCTGCCACGAATGAGATTTGTTTTTGAAATTTGGCCAGAGATTATGAACAGGTGAGTGTGTGTGTGTGTGTGTGTGATCACTGCTGTGCGCTGAGTCATTGACGCAGGTGACGCGGTCCAAACGCGCATCAGACAAATAATTTTGAGATACCAAGCGTTCGGAAGAGGGGTACGTTGGATAAGAAAGAAGCCTTGCCACATGAGTCAGAGGCTGCTAACTCTTTAATCTGGCACACACCCAAAGTGGCAACTCTCATCATTTTCGTGCCTGTTCCGAGAAGCAGCATTGCTTACTCGTTTTTAAGCCCATGATGTAATCGTTATAGGTTCGTGCCAAACTTGAAAGGGTCGTTCAAGGTCGTCGCTGCTTCGTGTTCGAGTTTTTCTTATGTTTTTGAATTTTTTTTATATTTTGCGTGGGGCCTGATGCTGCCAAATTGAACCCAAAGTCAAAACTAATGCGTCTTGCGCCTAGCTTGATGGCTGCACTCAACCTTCCACAATCCTCCCTCCCTCTCGCCCACCCCAAGAACTGTGCTCAGCGTTTGTCATGTAATTCAACGCTTTGAACTTTAACGCTTCGTTGAGTTTCATGCATGCAGATTTCAAATGCTGCCTGTGTGTATTTGGCCGAGTGTGCGTGTGCGTGTACGTGTGTGTATGTCTGTGTAAGTGTGTGTGTGCTTGTCCCAATTCTGTCAATCAACTGCGTTTTTTGTGGGTGCCAAGCGTTTTGTTTGGATAATGTAAACCGCAAAAGGCCAAAGTCAGAGTATTATTAAGAACATCAACAATAACAATAAGCAACAACATTAACAAAACAACAACAAGAAGAACACAACAACAACAACAACAACGTAAAGAGCAAAGGAAAAGCCTCCTCCACAGTGCAAGTGCATCAAATTGTTTTTAGTTGGCCAAAATGTTAAACAGTTAAGTGAAGCAGCTAAAAAGAGAGGGCGAAAAATGTAGCACACGCCATAAAAAAAAGGAAAAAAGTCATCATTCTGAATCATTATTGTAGCAAACCAGTTTGGTTTAGCAATAGCTAGATATATTTATATATGCATATGATAATATGATAAATGTGAGTGCCACCCCCAACACAAAGCTTTCGTTTCATTTCTGCAGCAGTAACTAAATCTGAAGCTGGAGTTGGAGAGTTGGCAACTAGCTACGGGACAGGTCAAGAGTGCAGCGCTTGCAGTTGCCACAGAATTGGTGGTTAGCAGCGCTGCTCTGCTCTGCTCTGCTCTGCTCCCCATTGTTGCAATTATGCTAATTTTTTGTTTAGAGGCCTGGGAAGCACAAAAATGAAAATAAAGTGGGAAAATGGAAATTAAATGTTTTTCACACATGAATGCGAATGCAGCAGTAGTGGCCCGATTGATGATGTGTGGGGGAGCGGCGAGCGGGATGGGGGGAATGACGACGTTGGGTGGCCATTAAATTTTTTTTTTTCTGCTTCTTCTTATTCCACTTCTCTGCTTGCCCCGCGCGCCAGCATTTGATGGAAACGAGTTTATTGTCGTTGTTTCGCGGCCGTCGTGGAAAATGTGGGAACTTCATGGAAACAAATTTTCGTTGTTAAAAGGCTTTAAAACTCTCTGCTCATTGCATCGCAATCGGCCAAGATTTATTTTATCGCACATGAAATACAATGCGCGATTTATAGAGTACACCGAGTGACTGATAGGGGCATATGTAAGAGACGAAACACATACAGGTACAGAGATAGAGATAGAGAGAGAGAGAGAGAGAGGGACAGAGACCTCCCTTCTCTCTTACCCTTCTTCACTTTTGACTAGGCTTACTTTGTTGGCGCTGCTCGTTAATTGCTTAGCCATTGGCCCCGCGCAAAAGGTTCTCACGTCTCTGGACGACAGCGACTGCTGTTTGAGGCACACAGTCAGTTTGGTTGGTTGGTTGACTGGCTGGCTGGATGGCTGGCTGGCTGGTTAGTTGCTTGGTTAGTTGCTTGGTTAGTTGAGCCATTAGCGCGTCTCTATGGCCAGAAAAGCCCTCCGCTGATGCACAGCCAACTGGGTGGCTGCTTAAATAGCTATGCTCACAACATCGTGGAGACAAAGGCAACCGCCGATTGAATTGTTGACGCTGCAATCTTAAGAGCCGAGAAGCAGCCAAGTGAAAGGGGTGTGTAGGGGGGAGGGATATATTGCAATGTCTTCCAGGAAGACCAGCTGGCCACTTAGATCGTCGAGCTGAGCTCCATTGAGAGCAAGCAAAAAAATCATCAATTGATGCCGACAAGAAGCCAAAACTGCATAAGTCAATCATTTCTATCTGGATGAACATGCTTTAAATGTTTTAAGCATATTTACCGGGTGAACGGACTCTCCCTATCCTTCCGCCGTACTACTACTGCTGCACTTGGCACTATTGGCCGTCATAATAAACTCAATTAATGCCGTACAAATCAATGAAATGGCAGTGCGAAATGAAAGAAAAGCAACAACACGATAGGACACACAAATAAATAATATTAATCAAAAGCGCACAAAATAAACCAGAGTGCTTAAGGCGTAGGAGCTCGACAGACCAGGGAGTTACCATAATCATCAAAAATTTGCATATGTACAATGCTTGAAGCTGAGGCTGAAAAATATGTTCTCAATTTGATTTGTACCTCAATAAAGTATCTCCGGCTTTGGCTGAGTAACTGACTCACAAACTAACTCACTAGATGACTGACTGGATGGCTGTGTGGCTTGGTGAAGTGAAAGAAAGAGTTAAGACTTGGGTGCTGACATGTGGTGTCGGCCAGCGACTGCCTTATGACCAGTATTTGCCCTGTTTGGCGTTACATGCTAGCCAATTGCCTAATACAAACTGTGGCCTGGCTGTAATGCGAAATCATTAATCGATATGTTATCGATATGTTTGTATCGCTCAATTTTTCAGATCAATTCATCTCTTCAACCAACAAATCTCAGGCTGCCACTTCTACTGGGGCAATAACAACAACCTTCCTATATATATTCGGATCAATTGAGCGGCCGTAGAAACCGCGGATTGAATCTTAGTTTTTACTATTTTGACTAACATATGAAATGCCACGCCCCATGAAATTAAATTTATTGTTCATTAATTATTTACTTCTTGTGTGGTTGCGTTATTATTATAACTTTTAGCTGACAATGAGGCGGCAAAGTCAGAACGGTCAAAGCCGCAACAAAGGCACTGACCAAAATCATGGCCAGAAGCAGCTGACCTAATCTGATCAGATGGTTCATCATTATGATGAAAACGAAAATGACGATGTCAGCTAGCCGGGCCATCATAGAGGAGAGTTGCACAGCTGGTAAATGGGTTAAAGCAAAACATGTGTGGCTGACCGACCGACCAACCAACCAGGCCAGCAGCTTTTACTTTACAACAACAAGTGAAGTTTTATTTCGGATCTGGCGGCAACTTTTTCCCAGCAAAACGACGACGGGCTGCTTCAGTTCGAGTTCGAATTCGACTTCGAATGCGAATTCAAATTCGCAAATTACGCTTTGGCGGCGCAAGGGCGACTCGTCGAGGAGATGCTCACCTCCATTGCACTTCATGATATAGTAGTTCGTTTGCAGCTATATCATATAGTAATTTTATCCAATGCAAAAATACGGATATCTGACAAGTTTTGAAACCGAAGGACTAGAAGAATATATATATATATATATATATATATATTTTGAGGAGTAGAAAGCATCTGACTTTGTGCGTAATATTCCCGCAACAGTATATATATAAATAGGGATAGTTTATTTTTTAGATGTGTATTATCAATCGAAGGAGACTTTGCTTATCGCTGGTTATTCAAGCGAATGGATCATTGATCATTAATTATTGATCAATAATTTTCTGTCACATATGTACATGCATGATACCTAATGATGTGTGTATCTCATTGCTGCAATTGGAAATTGATTTGTTTTTATTTATGCTTGTGTATATAATTCATTCATTGAGCCACACACACAAACACACACACACATACACACGCACACACACACACACACACCCAGCATCAAATTAACAACATTTTGTTGGCGTCCACCACCTCCCGACTGCTCATGTACCTCATGTGCCACATTTTTTCTGTTACTTCCGTTTCTCTTCTTCTCTTCTGCCACGAACTTCTCGTCTTCCATATTCATTGTCCATTCATGCGCGCACGATCTTTTCATTCATATGCACAATTTAAGCAACGCACAATTTATAGTAAATTTTTGTTTTCTTCTCATTTCATTTCCGTAGCTCTCTTGTTTCCTTTTCCTTCTGCTTTTGTTCTTTTTCTTTTGTGTATTTACATTTTGTTGTTTTTTTTTTGTCCACACTTTTTCGATTGTCATCGCTATTTTTTCAATTACATTTCAATTTGAGTTTCTTGCGTTTCTTCCTGAACCTCTGCCTCCGCCTCCGCCTCGCCTCTCCACGCCCACGTCGTACCAATCACCTATCCTATCCTCCACACAACCCTGATATACAACATTCTGTTTGTTGATTTTATCGCCACTGAGACAAGAAACCACAACTTGTAAGGCGGCGGCACACAAAACTTTTGTTGTTCTTGTTGGGTTTCAACACGTTATTCAAATTCCCATATGGTGTATTATTTTAACGAATTTGTTTGTTATGGATTCCTCTGCAGGGCTGGGGTGGGATGGGCGCTCCCCTTCGTAGCCCTGATTCGATATTTTTCGCTTCTACACTTTTGGTAGATGCAATTGTTGACTTTGTCGAAAGGGAGCTAAACTGGCTGACTGGTGGTTATCTGGCTTGTTGGTTGGTTGGTTGGTTGGCTGCTGGTTAGTGGCTGGCTTCGTAAGGGAAGACAAAACGCAACACAAAATATATACAATGGAATGCTGTGGCCCAAAATGGAATTGGCCAACAGCAGCAGTGGCACAGGCAGCATAAACAACAATAACAATTGGCAACACTTTTGCTTTAGTAACTGTGCTCCTCTCTGCTTGCCTGCAATTGTATTTTGCGGGTGTGAAACGTGTTGCGATGCGATGCGATGCGATTCGACTTCAACGCGCAACTTTCGCAGCAGTGTCCGCATTTTTTTCTATTCATAATTATCATCATGTTGCTCGCTTTATGCTATTGTTGTTGTTGTTGTTGGTGGTGGTGGTGGTGGTGGCATCTATCCGCTTGTGGCTAGCCCAGTGTTTGCCACCGTTGCAGGGCCTGTTTAAAAGCATCGAATACAAACAGTCAGCAACTGACTATACTAGCAACTAGCAACAACAACAAAAACAAGAACAACAACAACAATAACATCAACATCATCAGCAGCTCTCATTGCAAGTAGGAAATGTTGCATAATTTATGAGGGAAAATTGTTACAGTTTTCTTCTTCGACTTGATTTTCTTTGTCATTTGTCTGTCTCTGCTTTCATTCATTATTTTCAGCGGCTGTTTGCTTCAAGCGGCCTTGAAGTGTGTACGTGTACGTGTGTCAATGTGTTTGTGAGTGGTAAATAGATAGGGTGATTTATTTGCTTAAGCTCTGAAACTTAATACATTTGTGCATGCATACATACACACATACATACACACACATACATACACACACATACACATACACACACATACACATACACACGTACATGCAAAATGTATGCGTGCACGTTGCTCACAACTCCAAGCCAAAAAAATTGGTATTTGAATTTTCTCTTCAGTTTTGATTCCTAACTCACGACTTAGATACTGTTGTTATCGTTCTGAATAATAATTGATAAATTCTCATTTAGATATACACTTTCTGTGAATCATTTTATCATTATTTTCACTCTTTTGTTTTGCAGCATTTTTATTGATTAATATTTGTACGAAACTGCAAATTGGCTTTAAGACATCGTCATATTTATAAATCTTTTTTTTTTTTTTTTTGTACAATTAGTAACCTGTATAATGAATCATGTGAATCATTTCCTATGGCATACACATGTATTATGTGTTAGAATATATGCACTTATCTTTGGCATTCCATTCTAATTATCCATGCGACTGATATAGATCTATGTTGGAAAGGTCTTTTAGCCTGCTGCGTGATTATTTGGCTTACGTTTTGTTGCCATTCTAATCGAAGTGTTGGCATGGAGACCTGCGTTGCAAATAACAACAAAAGCAACTGCAAATCTCTGCCCAAACTTGCGCATATTTCATAGATAATCGATTTGTATTTTGACATCTGCTGCTTGTCCTTCAGGTGCCGCCTGCCGAATACCTTTCCCAGCCAACACCTAACCCCCACCCCCACCCCCAACCCCCCACACAGCACACCACACACACAACACACACATATCACGACTCTGCTAGACGTCAGATTAATTATGTTGCATCGTAAATAAATTGTGCATGCGGCAATTTAGTTAACAAATTAAAGTTGTGTGTTGAGTGCTGTGCGCATGTGTGTGCGTGTGTGTAAGTGTGATTTGCAGCTGTAGCAGCGCTGTCCAAGTGGCGCCAGCAACAACAGCGACGCCAACGCGTTTTCTGCGCATTGTTTTGTCGACACTCTTTCTCGCTACCTTTGCTTCTCTTTACATCTCCTTCTCTCCTTCTCTCATTCTTCTATTTGTCTCTTAGCTTGCGCAGAGGCTTTCGATTGAATGGAAGGATTGGGAAATCACTAAACGAATGACAGCAAATAAGCGGTAAACGGATAAAGATTAAAAGGACAAATGAAATGCAGAAGAAGTTACAGTTATTAATCATTTCCATTATTATGCCAGTGTGGCTGGGAAGGAAGGGAAGGGAATGCGTAAAGTGCGAGTGTGGCTGGGAAGGAAGGGAAGGGAATGCATAAAGTGCGAGTGTTAATTGGTCAGTTTAATTAAAGTCTGGCGAAATGGTTAAGGGTTCACACTGCATTTTGAGGAAATTGAAATACCAAATAGTTGAGTCAAAAAATCTGAAGAGTATGTTTTGATCGTATATCCTATATTTTGCACTTTAAGTTCTGATTTATTCATAATTGTTATTTTTTTTTTAAATTGTAATATTTCAACTGAAGAAACCCCACACTGGCAATGGGGCAATGCATTGGGCTGCATTCTTCCTTGACAGCTAATCGCCAGCAATATGCCAACCACTTAGCCTAGCAACCTGAGCAACAGATCTGTGATTGTAAGTGCAAATGTTTTGTTTTCTCTTTGGGTCTGATCACTAAGCAGACAATTCTATATGTTTGGAATATTTGACACCTTATGCTTATACCCTGTATCTCTAAAATTGTCGTGTAGACGGACTTAGTTTTTTTTTTTCAATTGTAGTCTCCAAAATATTTAATTTGTGTTATGTGTTTTGTATACGAACGCTTGCATACGAACTTTGGCATCTTTAACTCTTATAATCTCTGAGAATTATTTAGTAAAAAGTTGCGGGTGAAAAAAATCGATATGTTTCGTATACTTTATGGGGTCGAATTCCCTTATTCCGCCAGTTGCATACTTATATGTACAAATTCTCTACAAACTTGTATCTATGTATTATTCTTGAATGTCTAAAATCTAAAAAATGTCTCTGAAAACATACTGTAAACACCTTAAGGCGGCAAGCATGAGCATAATGGCGTAAATTGACAATGTTGTTGCACAAAGAGTTAATGACACGAAAGTCTCTTGGAAGTAGATCATTAGTAGAAGTACGGCGTAATGGAGTACTGTATTTCTCTGTTTTGCCAGCTCGTTGCTATTGAAATCTCTCGCATCTTTCGCGTCTGGCTGCCGTATACGGTTGGCAGTCAATACAAGTCTGCCGTCTTCTGGACCCCCCCCCCCCCCCCTCTACAAACAGAAAGTTTTCTACGCGATTTTGATGCTGATTTTTTTTTTCTTAAACTGCATACTTTCTTTTTTCGAGCCATGCGAATTCCACATGCAGTTCGTATCCACTATTTGCCTGTCTCCCTCCTGCTTTTAACCCCCCCCCCCCACCCCATCTCACTAACCTTCCCCCTTGTTAACGTTCGTCCTTCCCTTTTACGTGGCGCTATACATTTCTTCTGTTGTGGTCTCTTCTCTCTGTGCTTTGTGCTTTCTGTTGTTTCTCTTTGACTTGACGACTTTTTGTTGTTCTCATTGTTGTCAGGCCATAAGAGCGCACAAGTTGTCAATTATTTTATAATAAAAAGCGCGACCGGCCACACATTAGTCGACAAAAAGGGGCAAGAACGGAGTATAGAGGATGAACAACGACGCCAAAACGACGGTCAACAGCGAATGGCCTAAAATATTTAGGCCAAGAACTGATAAAGTTGAACGTTTCAGGTGTTTGTGTGTGCTTGTGCACCTCTTAAGGTATTTGCTAAAAACAACGACAACAACAATTGGCAACTGTTTGCCGTCAGTGTAAGTGAAAAGCGCTTCGACGACAACCCCAGCACTTACGTCCTTTCCTACTCGTCCCCCTGCCCTTTTTCGCTCCACGCCAACTGTGTGACTTGCCAATTGATTAACTGCAATTGGTAAGATTTTTTAATTTCCGCTGACCCACAAAAATGTATATATTGCAAAATGAGAGTTGTAATTGAAGAACAAAAGTGTAAAAAAAATAAATTTGGCTAGATGACTAATTTTGAATACCATTAGCCTGGTAATTTTTCCTCGACAAAGGCAATAAGAATGGAAGGATTCCCAAGAATCAATGGAAGTGGGTGGAAGGAGCGTTGGCTGTCCACTGTTTTAATCTGATCATGAGTGATCCTGGACCACCAGCACCATGCAGAGTTGCTGGTTGGTATCAAGGCAATATAAAAGTTATTGCCTGCGATAATGCTCGCTCTGTCAAGCATTAAAAAGTGGAAAAAACGACCAACGGGGCTAATCTGGTCGCAGTTGATTGGAGGGAGGTCCCCAATAGACATTGGGCACGTAGTTGGATACCGGCGGCATTAAATGAGCCGGACCAGGTACTCCAAGACTGGAGGGTGGTGAAGATTGAGGCCTCACTGGGTCCCATGAATCGTCAAGGTGTACAGGTCGAACGCTAGAGAAAAGTACCGCCAAACTATATGTAACCTAATGACAAATAAATTGATAATAGTGTCATCCTGGGCAAGTAATTGCGGGTTAAGCGGAAACCCCGTCCAAACGGAACTAGTCTTTTTTTCTACAGGAAGTGTAAAGTTTCCACACTAGTCCCCCTCCCAGACTAGACAAAACCAACCTTTCCTTCAGTAACAGTGCCAACATCTGAGGGCTGTCACTGGGTTAAGAAAGCAACAGTCGCTCTATACACTTGTCGGAAATCCAATAGATTTCCTTAAGTGAGATATTTCCTATCAATCGTAAGGACCCATCCTCTTATGTGGGATAATAGTGTGGTGGCCTTACTCAGAAACAATTAAACTAGGTTCAGCGTACCAATAGCACAACTCAATAAATACATCGATGTCAAAATACAAAATATAAAGAATAATTTGTTATATAAACATTAATCAATTATTTCTTTCCTCGTAGTTTACCTGAGGCAGTGCACCAATATTTTCAATTTGTAGATGCTTACCTGTAATTAAAAGAAAGAAAGTAATATTAATAAAAAAGTGTTACATAATTGTGTTGTAATATTCCAAAAAGAGAACCCTACAAGTTAGAACAAGCCCTTGGCTTGGCACTTGAAAGTTGTGTTCCTGTCACAATCACACTATTTCCACTCGAATTGTTGCTTCGCTCTTAATCATTGCAAATGATACGTTCTTATCAAAAGCAAGAACTACAAATACATCAAAAATAAATTAAAAATGGAAGGAAAGAAAACATCCGCATTGCATGCGATTGTTGTTGTTGCTGTTGCTGTTGCTATTGCGGCACTTGTTGGTGTTGCTGTACTCAATTCGCATAAAATGGCACAACGCAATAAATTAAAATGCAGCAGCCGTCGCGTCGTCGTAAGAGTCGCTGCTCCGACAACCAAGTCACTAGTTTCCATTCATATCACATGCACGCACACATGCACACCACACGTGTGGTGAGACGGGTATAAGAATACCACCACACCGAGTCATAGCTTGCCGTATGAGGCGACTAACATGACAGGAGGATGACACTACTCGGATAAGTACCTCTAGTAGGCGAAAAGTTTCTGGGCTGACGGTGATAGCATTCCAACATTTCAGTAAGCAGAGTGAAATCCTGCTAAAATACCGTTCGGCAAATGCTAAAAGCACCACTATCCCGATAAAACTTAGCAAATCTGGTACGCTTCCTGGTTGTTCGGCATTCAGTTGTCAGAGTAGGTTTAGTTCAAAGTTCCTGATTATCGCAAATCCAGCTCTGAACGTCCGACCTCATAAGGGCGGGTGTCAACCCTCGCATGTCCTCCATGCTTGCATAGATAACCATGGGATTTTGAGGCAGGAATAACGGCTAGGAGTTGGGAACCAATCAAATGAGAACCATAAATAAAAACAACAACTGTAGTACGGAGGAGAACAGCGATGAAAAATAAGCGGAAACAAGGCCCTGTAATGCATACGCCTCAGAGCAAGAGGCAGAAGGCCAAAGTCTGTAAGGAGCAAGCGACTCTAGCCTCCAGCGTGGACTAACCCGAAAGTGAGACCGCGGAAACCGATCAATGGAAGGTGGTATCTTGCAAGTAGAGAACCTTAAAGCCACCAAAGCCAAAAAAGCCCAGAGTCTTAAAGGAAAATGCGAGGCCGGACACGAACCTGATCTAGGCGAATGGCGAAACGTTAGACGCGGAGATACTGCGCAGGGTAGGGGCAGATAAGAATCTGTGCGACCTTTGCAAGGCGGTGTCTAAGATATGGAGAACACAAAAGGGAGAGCTGTGCAACACATAGCCCAGTGGATGAAATATGCGAATGTGTAACTCGCAGGTCACAAAACCGAGTACAAGCCGTAAGGCGATCGAGTATAGATACGTGAAAGTCAACGACATCACTATAACCTCGATGGAGTCCATAAAATGTCTTGGAGTCATACTCGACAACAGGCTCAGATTCAGATCCCACGTAGAGTACGTCTATACTACAGGGTGCTCTGTCGCGAATGCCATTAAATATTGTGGGACCCAAGCTAGGTGGGCTATGGCTATCCTATTATCAAGAGTAGTGGCTTCGGTCCTGCTGTACGCGGCGCCAATATGGGCGTCAACAATTGTCAGCAGGAAAGGACTACGTAGAAAACTATCTGCACCCTGCAGATTGAGCGCGCTGCGAGTGATCTCGGGCTTCCGCACGGTCTCGGATGAAGCAGCCATAGTCTTGGTCGGAATGCTCCCACTCGATATTGTTGCCAGAGAAATGAAGCTCATAAGAGCAAGGAGAAATTCACAAGATGGAACAGTTTCGATAGCTGAGATTAGACGATTGGCGAGGGAAAGCCAGATTGCCGAGGGAAAGCCCGATAGCCACATGGCAGTCGAGGTGTGACGCAGCCAGTGCCCCCATTAAAGTCCTTGGTACGGTACATAACGTTACACACACGCACACACACAGAGCTAGGAGGTAGGGTTCGGATGGGCTGCTGATAGATTCAGTTCATAACTGCAACAATAACAAAGTTACATTGTTATCGGTGCCGTAAAATACGCTTCATAAGATCTGAAACCAAAAGCGCCTTAATTTTATTGGCTTGCATAGAATGTCCTGGAAACTTTAACGACTTAGGTTCAGATCACTATTTTTTGAGGGCTGTGTAAAACGTAAGCCCATAATCGCTAGCGCTAAAAGAGTTGACGAGCCCAGTTTATTGAGATCGGTAAACACACTTTGATATAGTAGCAATCAAGTTTGTTTTGGTTGGCAAGCAGCCCGTTTGAGCTGATGTACCCATAGACAGAGTAGTCTCGAATGTGGCGTGGTCTTACAGAAGAATCAGCTTGTAGCGACTCGGAGACATAATTGACAGAGTCGATTCCAAGTTGGGTGTTGGTGCAGTCTAGTATTGGTGTGATAACATGTCCATATGCTGACTGCAACCGTTGAATACGCCTCCCTCCCCTACCCAACGTAGTCTCTGGAAGCTCGTTTGTTTTGTGGGTGAATTGTTGTTGTTGTTGTTGTTTTGGTCGTCTTTTAATTTGCATTTAGCAACTGCTAGCGAGCAGCAGCAGCAGCAGCAGCAGAAACAACAACAACAGACAGAAATGTCTGCTTCGCATGGCGTCGGCACAACTTCAAAGCGCATTTGCGCCTTTTTTGTTTAGTTATATTTTATTTTGTAGTAGTCGTTGTCTTTGTTTATTACGTTTTTATTCTTTTTGTTTAATTTTAATTTAAATAAAATGCGCAACAAACCAGAAACAAATCTAAACGAAGCGAAGCTATGAAAACGGTATGAAATCTTTTTATTGACAGCCCCCGACGGACGACAAAAGCGGCGACGAATTGAAATTACTTTTTATGGGTGACAACAACAACAACAAAAGCGGGGCACCACTCGTTGCGGAAATCAACAGAACTTTTGCCGACAGCTACGTAGACCTTAAGGCAGTGCCACGCCCTATGTTTGTGGCACACGAATGAAACAACAGTAGGAGTTGCAACAGTTTCAGTTAAGACTTGAGTTTCAGGAGTATCCAATTTATTTCCCCCTCACTCAGCAATCTGATTACCAAATGGTCAATGCTCGAAATGCGGCCAAAACGCAAAAGGGGGCTTTAGTAAGGACAGTCACCCAACAACTGTAACGTTGTGCAATCACATTTAGTATGGACACCAACCACTTAAGGTAAAAAACGATCAGCCGCTAAAATGCGTGGGCGCTCAAGAGCTAATCGAATAGTTAAGTATGTTAGGGTTTTAGCGGGATATTTAGCGTGGCAAAAATATAATTAATGACACCACTTTGTTGCAATTATTGCATAAATATATTGCCAAGACAATAAATTTTGCATCTATTTGCTATTTCTGTTGTTGCTATTGTTGTTCGCATGCATTATTCTTGTCGGCAAATTAACAAAGGCTGCTGCTTGTTAGACGCCCCAGCGACCTTTGTAGCCTGTCACGCTCCTTTGTCCACTTAAGGACCCGTCACTATCTCTCTCTTTCTCTCCCTCTCCTTCTCTCTACCTATATATCTGTCTATCTCTATGTTCACTAGCTCACTATTGGTTGTTTATTTATTTACTCTGTGCAGCTTAAACTCATTTCTTCTAAACTGTGTGCTAATGCTGTGGCGTATATTTGGTGCTTGCCTAACAGAAACCACTCAAGATGTACTTATGTATCTATCGATCGATTTGGTATGTACATACATGTATATGTACTTTTCTAGTTGAGATGAAATTCAATGTTAGCTGTAACTATTCTAACTTAGAACACCTTCAAGGATTATGAGAAAATAAAATAAAATCGAAGAAAAAAGGCTTCACTTAAAAATGAAAACTTGCTTTGCCACTACTGTGGTGGCACCACACATATTCACCAATCAATGGGTCAACTAATGTGCGGCGGGCCCGCTTGCGAAATTTCAATTTACCCGCTGTTAACCCGATAATGTTCATAACTCAGTTAATCAGTCAATCAGTGTAACTCTTAAAGTGAAACTCTCTTTGGGTTCCGCCTGAAAATTCGAAATTCGAAAAATACATTCGGTTATACCCTAGATTACAGTTCAGATCAGCTATTGGCTAAGTAATTCTCAGTTTGCTTAGACTCGCTTTGCATGCATTAATCACCAAAGTTAGCGCACTCTTAAATCAGTCCACCCACCCCTTCTCAACACGAAACTTGTTTTGCGTCAATTGCGGAATTTGCTAAGCATGAGTTGTAGTTACTATTGTTGTTGTATTGTTTGGTATTTGTTGTTAGTTAGCCTGCAAGCGGTTCCAATTTATTGTAAGTCAAATGCTAATTGAAGTTTGAGGCAGCAGTGCGACTACAGCTAGACTACAACTACAACTACAACTACAACTACAACTGCAAATGCGACTAGCTAAGCTGCAATTGCCAATGGCAACTGTGAAGCGTTTTTGTGTCGCGCTCAATGCAAATGTCGCGAGCGCGGTTTCAGCCGCGCGGCGCCAGGTCGTCAGTATCTTTTGGCTTTGCCCGTTTTTGGTGTGTGCTGTGCACACAAACACAAACACAAACACACAAATACACACACACACAAACATAAAGGCTATGAGAAACGCTTGACAATTGGCACAGCGTATCGCTAACTTGGATCTGGAGAGACGCCGTCTTTGATCGCGTTTTGTTGTGCGGGTGGCGCGCGGCCGTCAAGCCAAAAACGCGCGAGCGTTTTTATTTTGTTGTTGGTTTTCCTATTCGTACTGTGATTATTATTGTTATTGTTGTTGTTGTTGTTGTTATTGTTGTAGTTGCCGTTGAGCTTGCATTGCAATTACAATTAAATACGCTGCTGTAATGAAAAGCGTTTATTGCTTATGATTTATCATCGCTTTTGTTATTGTTATTACCCACGCCTCCTTTCCCACTCTTTCTCTCTCGCTCTCTCTCACTGTCAGCAATTCTGCCCCCTCATCCTCTCACTTCGCTCCGCGTTTATTCTTCATAATGAGGCTAATTTGACACTGGAACAGCAATCGTCGCCATCTCAGCTGTCAAATCAAACTTTGAAGCCACTCGACACATTTCATAATGACTCAGTCGGTCCCTTGCCCCAGGTCGGTCGGTCTCCTTCTTTGTTACACACATTTAGCCACCTGGTTGTCGTCTCATTCTATTCAGCTTTTGCTTGTAAATTATGCAAATTAAAGCTATACAAAAACACGTTAATAATATTGGCAAAGGTGTTGGTCGCGCTGTCATGGTGTGCCTGTTTGACATGGTGTGTGTGTGTGTGACTGACTTGGTCGACAAGCTCTGCTGGAAGAACGTAACTTTTATGTATTGAGTAGTGTAGTTATCAATTGACTCAAATATATATCATCATAATCATAACAGATTATTCTATAATACTGCCAGCTTACTTCGTTATTAAAAGACAATTTTTTGTTGTATAACCTTTGCATGGCACCGTGCACATATTGGTAGCATGACTAACTGACTGACAGCTCCAAAAAAAAGGAAAACAATCAATTTTTAATCTATATATACGAGATTATTTAGCGCTTCTTTTTAGCGCCGCTTTTTATATTCTTTTCACAATTTTTGATTGCTAAATCGATGCAAGCTGTTTGACTTGCTTGCCATAAAAAGCGTCAGTTTGTCAAGCAGTCAGGTCAGCCAGTGGGTTTTTGCTGCTTGTGGAGAGAAACTAATCCTCGCAATCCGGCAACATTTTTGATATTTCCCAAATATTTAGTCACGATTCTGCGTTTCAAATTCCAAATCTCCACGTCGCCACGTAATTAAATTTCAAATGCAAGTCGATGTCGATGCTCCGCGTCAATCTGAAGTTCAATGCCAAATATTTCTGCTGGCATCGCTAGCTGTCGCCATGAAGGCGGCCTTTTCTGTGGCGATTTCCACAATTTGTTTTTGATTCTGACAATTGGCAAACATTTTTAAGCATGTTTGGAATAAGCCACTTTTTTTTTTGATGTATTAAATGTTTCGCATAGAAATTATAACGGGTTTCAATTGGTTTGCTTGCTTCGCTATTGTTGTTGTTGTTGTAGTTGTTGTTGTTTTTGCTTTGTGTGTTTGCCATCTCTAAAGCGAAAGCTGGCTAATATAATATGTATATATGTGTGTTTAAGCCCAATATAATGGCAATTGATTAACACAATTTCATTCTGTTCCGGACACCGTTACAAGTCCCATTCACAAACGAATTAATAAAAATACAAAAAATGGAAGAAAACAAGTAGATTGGCTTTAATTACAACACGCAACACAAAAACATAAAAAAAAAAATCAAATTTGGGCAGAGAACTATTTTGAGAAGAAGCTTAAACAGAGTTAACCCACTTACTGCTACACCGTTTTATTCCTAGATCTTTATACATATATCCATCCTTCACCATGTATTGGCTGTCGCACTTTGAGGCCCAAGAACATAATCAATTTATTGATTTAAGAGCAAGATTTGATTTGCGAGAAAGTAGTAGCAAGGACGTATCTTGGTTTTGAAAGATTGAATGAGTGAATGATTTAAACGATTTATATTTGTTTAAAGTGCAGCACAAAACAATGCTCACTTGTACAACAACAGAAGAGACAAAGTTGCGCACGTGGGCGCCGCCAGTCTATGACAGTGTCAATGATGACACCATTGCCAGAGCTACGACCACTGCCATCTCCGTCTCCAACTTCATCTCCATTTGCATAGCCTGACGACCGACCTGCTGGCGACCAATGCGTCCCACACAAAGCACCATAATGACTGGAGCCGAAACTCAAATCGATGCGTAGCTAAATCAACAAATATTCAAAATTAAACAACAGCAGCAGCAGCAGCAGCAGCAACAACAGGTGTACAGATAAGGCTGAGCAATCCAAATCGAATGAATCGATTTAAAAACAAAAAAAAAAAACAGCAAAAAAATACCTAAAAACACAAGTTTTTAATACATTTTGACCAAGTTTGACTAAAGTCGCCGACAGTTAAGTGAGACGCCTTAACGGCGCCAAGGTCGTTCAAGGTAGTCCACAAATGTTTTATGATATACAAAATAAACAACAAAAAATTATACTCAAAATAAATCTCACGTCGAAGGTACATATCGAGTCATACATCAACAACAACGTGCGACATCGCACGATGCGTATGCTCCATTGAAGGGGGATTTGAGAGAAAATTGAGAGTGCTGCTCAGGTTTTAGTGCAATATTATTTGTAAGAGCGGGCGGCCCACAAAATTCCACAGACTTTGAATATTAAATGGTCGGTTCCCATCCATTTAAATCGCGATGAAGTAAGAAGGCTCTAGTCGAGAAAGCTGCTCAAGCAGTCAAGACTAGCTAAACGAAACTGTGAAAAATACATTTGGTCTTATGATAATACGTTTTGGCTAACAAAATCTGCGCTTCTTATCCAATCTTAATAAAATTTGCTTTATATGTATATGTCAGACATTACAATACAATCGATATCCTCGAAACGGGAGTAGTGAGAAACAACGAAATCAACTTTATCTGCCATAACCTTGATGTAAATGTATGTTTTCGCGATAGGTAGATAGATTGGCGATCATTCAAGATTTGGAACTATTGAGACCTGCTCATTTTTCCTCACTCTCTCTCTTTATGTGCATATCTATCTGTTAGCTTATTCCTTTGAAACTGTTTTTTACTGCTTTCTTTTATTCATTTTTTGTGCAAAATTCTCAAACGATTTCATATTGTTTTTTAACTTTTGGCCCCCTCCTCTCCCTAAACCAAGCTGTGGACAGTGGGCTCACATATTGCGTTATGGATCTCTCACCTTGGCCTGTCTGTATTTGGCCGAGTATTTGTCCGTTTCTCTTGTGATTATGTTATTGCGATTATTTCCTGCTGCTTTTGGCCTTGGCCTGGCCCCCTTACCCAGTCTGAACGAAAGGGGGCTTCCTTTGAAAGATTGTCGTTTTTACATTATTTTTAAGTTAGTTTTCTGCACATTGGTTGCTTGCTTTTGCATGCTGGTCTTCATAGACAATAATATATATATATATATATGTATATATATATATATATATACAGTTACTTTTTTGTTTTGCTTCTGTTTAATTTTTGGGTCAATGGAGCGGAGTTCCGTACACTTTATTGAACTGTAACTGAAATGTCACCGGCCCTACAGCGGTTCACTTCCAGTTCCAGATGCAAAACGTACAACTTCGTTTTTTATTCATTTATTATTATTTGTTTTTTTTTTTTTAAATTTTGTTTGGTTACCTTTCACAAGATTTGGTTTCGTATGGTTATGCAATATGGCTAGCTGTGGGGGGCTCATTATAATGACTACAATTAATTAATAATCACACTGCTAATTTCGCAATGAAATTTAGCGACAAAAGTTAAAGCATTTATGTCACATACATACGTACATACATGTATATATATCTACAAGATCATGCAAGAGCCGCAATTGACAGCCGATAATTGATTGTTGCATTGGGTCGATTGCGGCGCCGGCACGCCCACAAGCAAGCAACTCGGCAAATATTATGGGATAAATCTTGTGCGCTGAAAAATCACAGCTCGTAGGTCGATAAAACTATATAAACACAAGAAATACAAAATTCATGTTCATTTGCATATGCGGTATTGAATCTTTATTATATGATATAATAATGTTTACTATAGTAGATGATGTATGTTAGGAATAAATATTAATATCGCACAGTATTATTATTAAATTTTTATAAATTGTTTTTATTGTTGCTGTTAGCCTTCAATCATTGCAGCTGGCATTTAATTTCACATTTGATTTTTTTTTACTCATTTAATTATGAAATGTAAGCGCATTTAAAATTGTCGTACAATTTCCTAGTTCGATAAACGCACAGTTGCCGCCATAAGGCAATAAATTGAATTTGTTTTGCAATCAAATTATTATTCAGCACTTCGCCGGCTGTGCTCTCCCTCCCTCCCCTGGCTCCATCAAACTCCCTTGTTGTTCGCTTTCTCAGCTTTGTTGTTATTTTTATGAATAAAATAAATTGATATTTTAGACAAAGGTCAGCAGCAGAACTCGTTGTTGATTCATTTACATCTTTCTGGTGTACTACCCCACTACTACTTCCCCACCCCTATCTTTGTCCTGTGACTCTTGCGAACGACTTCGCCAACTGTACATTGTTTTCATATACATATAACATATAACCCCTGTACTTGTATAGTCGTTATCGCGCCTTATTATTAAATGCTTGATGTATTTGCTTGCTTGTGGTTGTTTTGCTTTTAACGGATCATTCCCAATGTATATGTGTGTACATACATACATGTATGTGTTCAACTTTTATCTGTACGTTTTGTTTACTTCCACGGCACCAAAAATAAATCTGCATAAATTTTCGCTAATCTGAATTAACTAACGACTTTTATGACTTGTTAATCTTCCTATATCAGAAGAAAAGCCCAAATGTAGTGAATGAATCTTAAAGCTATGCGTTTTTTCAATATCAGTTATACTTATGATGGTACAAATGTACATACAATTGATGGACATGTCCCTAAGTTCGATGTCTACATAAATTTTGTGTCGATTGTGTATATTAAAATGCTTTGCATTAGTATTCATGTAGGTTACCCATAATGTGTGTATGTGTGTACATGTCTGTATTTATGTGTGTGCGCCTATGCATACCTCCCTAACGCACCTCCTCTGTCTGTCTGTCTGTCAGCTTTCTGTCCAGTCGGTCAGTATAATAGGCTATTGAACTAAACGGCAACGCACAGCGGTAGCTGCTGATGACCGGGGTTCAGAGGCAACTTTTTTTTTTTTTTGTGTGTTTTGATTTTATTTATTTTTTTGGGCCACTTTTGTTTTAGAGAATAAATTATGCAGGTATATGACCTCTTAGCTGCACAACATTATGGGAATTCGATTTTTATTTATTTTATTTCTTGGACAGTAGCTGCAACAAGTAGGCAGCAAGCGTTGTGTTCTACCAAGAACATGATAAAGAAGAAGAAGTTATTTAATTCATTTAACATGTTGATCGTGTGTCACATGTGCAGCAACAACAACAACAACAACAATAAGAGAACTTAAAATTCTATGTCAATTAACGGTCTTTTGTTTACTATAAAAAAGCGACTGGGCTTTTGTAAGGCAGTGCTGTGGCGGCATGCACACAAACAAACAATCACACATACACAGAGACACCGCGTCAACAAAATTGTTAAAAAAGCAGCCATTGTGAAAACTCCGCTCTCAGCTGTCCGCTATTCTCACTGTGCTCTCTTTCGTAGCAAAGTCTTTGCTCGATCTCGAGCCACTATTAATGTTGTTGCTGCTGTTGTTGGGTTTTGAGTGCTAAGGTCACTTGGTGGTTGCATACATATGCATGTGTGTGTGTGTGTGTGTGCGTTTATGTGTGTGTATTAATTTATATATGTGTGTGTGTGTGTGTGTGCCCAAAAGCAAGTAGTTAGGTAAGCTTCTGCCTTTGTCTGGCTGCTGTTGTACCAGAGAGAGAGGGAGAGAAAGAGAAAAAGAGAGAGCTTTGAAGTGAGGGAGAGAGAGAGCTTTGAAGTGAGGGAGCGTAAGCTGGTTACACTGGTAACTGGAAGCTGGAAACTGCCGTTTGTCTTCCTTTCCATTCATTCAAGTGTGTCAATCATGCAATATATCAAACAATTGATCACCACAGTACAAGATTCGATGACACGGTAAATGAAAAAAAAAAAAAGAATTGAAATTTTAGGCAAGTGCTAATAAGCGGACGTCGCTCACTTGCTATCTGGCCGGCCATTAGCAAAGCGTGCGTCGGATGATCCATTCGAAGCCGAGTGTCAAAGTTCATTGCCACATTGTCATGGAAAACCTTCACTTACTGCTAGCTCACTCGCGCTCGCTTGCCACTCACTTGCGTAGTATTCAGTTTCCTACATATGTACATATTTAATGTGCGAGCGTAGAGGGGAGAGGCAGACCGAAGGGGAACGCTGCATATCAAAACTTTCTAAGATTACATCGAGTGCTCAGTTTTATGGATGGGGTGTTTTGGGTCGTGCCATTCACTTGCTGCACACATATCTTTGTTCTTTATGGCCATGGAGACTACTACTGTGTGTGCTTGTGCGAGCGAGTGTGTGTGTGTGTGTGTGTGCACAATCTTAACTCAAACCGATCGATAAACAAAAACCGAGATGGTTACCATTTCCAATGATGATTTTGATGGTGACTTCTAATACGCATTCGAATGTCGCGTTTTGCTGGCGCGTTTTTTCGTTTTGTCGTCGCCGCCGGCTTGTCGCTTGCCGGTGAAAGTTAATTTCTTTCGATTTTTGCTAGTCGCACACTCTCGAGTTTCCAGCCAGCGATTACTTTCAGCTACTGCTGTTGCTGATGCTGCTGCTGCTGCTGCTGCTCTTACTCGCAGATCTCATATCTCTGGAATCGCAGCTCATCAACGTTAATGTGACAGTTGTAGTTTTAAATGTGGCCGCAAGGCAGCCGGATACAAAAGTCAACAAAACAAACAACAACAGCAGCAGCAACACAACAACACACCGTTCGACTAACTTCCAAGCTAACTGACCTTACGGAAGCTCAGCTTTTGCAACATATAAACACCAAACAACATTTTGATTGATATGGATGTAAGATTCTTTGGATGAGCATGTTAAATGTGTTTTCTATTTCAATAATATTGATAATCGATTTATCGGGATGAATTGAAGTTTTCAAAGAGGACAATTATTGGCTACGTTTGGAAAATTAATTTTCAGTTCTTACTATAATTACAATTTGTTATATAGGCATTAATCAAATATTATAATAAAAAATGCATTTAAGCCAGAGTTTGACATGTTTGGTAATTCGGCAAAAATATGTGTATTTTTATAAGATGGTTTGTATTTGATCTAGGAGCGATTCAGAACTGGATTTAAAACATATTTAATTTTCAAATCAAGTTAATCAGGTTCGTTCAGTTTTTTCATCTTTTAAGAAGTTTTCGTTAAAATTGTTGCTGCTTATGGATACGATTCTTTTTTTTTTGTTTTGTCTCTCTTTTAAAACTGTTTCAACTGCTGCTGCATGGCCAACAACCAACAACCAACAACCAAATGCCAATCGTTTAAATTCAGGAGAAGTATATTTAGCTGCGGCTATTGTATATATGTAAATCAGTATTTGTATAGCAGTATCTGTATCTGTATCTGTATCTGTATCTGTATCTGTATCTGTATCTGCATCTGTATCTGTTTTAGTGCCTCTGCGCTTTTGTGTGCTCTCTTGGCGGGTTTGTGCACATATTTGACTTTTATGTTCGCCTTTTGAAACTCGTTCATAGTTCGCTCTAATTACATTCTCAACGCAAAAAAATGTATGTCTTCTCTGTTAAATTTTTGTCGAGCGAAATGTATCCTGAACACTATTTCAATTCTTGCCGATTTTGGTTTACCATGTTGTTTACCATGTAGGAGGAGGTGCGATAGACCGACAGATTAGAGAGGGGAGATCAGAGGAGCTCAGTGCTCTCCATCTGGGTCTAGTTCTGTTTCTGGAATAAACATTGACACTTTGTGAAGTTTGTCAGTCTGCTTGTCTGTATGCATATTTATTAGCATGTATTTGTTCTCGTGAGAATGAAAGATTACAGAACTATTCGCACCAAGCCGATGTTTCCTTGCTTACAACTTTTAAATTGCTTTGTGTTATACAATGATAGCTCTGAAATCGTCCCGTTATATCTGTAAGTGAGGGCACAGAACTGCACATATTTCATATACTGTTGATTCTCGTTTTGTGCAATTTGTATGCCCGTTTTAACTAAGATTTGAAAACATAATTCTCAGGCATTATGCTGAACTGAAATAAACTGAGCTGACATCAAGGGCCTTGCAAGAGTGTGCATGTTGCACAACCTGTATAAACGGCAGCCGACTGACTGACTAAGTGACGGGTTGACTGCTTGAATGACTGGAGCCAAAGATCAGCAAAGCGGCAAATGCATTAAAGATGATGTACGAGTTCTAAAGAACCGGCAGAGAACCCAACAGCCCAAAACATGAAAGTCAGTTAAAGGCTGCAAAGTCAGCTGGAAGAAGTCAACAGAAGAACGAAACACGGAAAGACAACACAAATACTGTGGAAATGACTGTGGACTGTGGGAAGTCAAAGCACTTTAAAGCACTTTGAACTTAACTTTATAGCATACACACATACACACATACACACACACACACATAGACACGCATACATAAATAATGCTTGTGTTTATGTGTGCAAGACAAATTGTGAGCACTTTCTACAAACAGCAACAGAACGAACAGCAGTAATAATAATAATAATAATATTAACAACAACCCAGTTAGTTAGTGAATACGAAAAATCTTGACAAAACAAACAACAAAATAAGTACAAAAATCCAGAAGAGAAGTCATTGAAAAAAAAAAAAGGTAGGAGAACTTAACTGACAGCAAGCGGCGTATAAGCAAGTAAATAAATAAATAGACAGTAAATAATAAATAAATAACGGTAAATCATTTAGCCTCCAACTATTGCACAATTGAAATTCGACTTTCGACTTGAAGCTGTAGTTGAAGCTTACATAGAAGCTAAAAAGCCTACACATGCTTTCAACTCGAACTCGAACTCGAACTCAAACTCTTGGAAAACTTTCAATGGCGGCGGCAATTGATAGAAAAATATGTGGCAATAATAATAAACAGTTGCAGCTAGCTATCGGATCGATCCATCAGTTTGTAATTTCTATAACCTTTAAATTTCTTGACTCGCTAGCCCTTGGTACGCTGTATGATGCTTTGTGTGTTGCAGGCTGATACCTTTTGTTTGATTTTGTTACCTGTCAGTCAATGACTTGTCAACTCATGCCAAGCCGCATGTCAATTATTCTAAACACCCCCTCCCCCTCCCTCCCTCCTCACACAGCTTTAAGTTATTACTGCTTTTCAAAGAGCTTCTCATTGCAAAAATCGCACAAATAAAAAAACACAAACCACAACTTTGAGCATAACGGTTTTTTTTTTTTTTTTTTTTTGTGGTTAATAATGCGCGACAATTGTCAAAACGTTTTGTTTTCGTTTTGTTCGTTTGGTGGAAAATTACGCACAATCAGAACTTCAATGTCAAGATTTTCAGTGCTACGCAAAAGTTTGTTGAACTGTTGTGTCCGCTGTAACAGTACCAAAAACCAAAAACAAAAATCAAAAACCGTAAAGCAACATTCAATTGAAATTCGATCAGCGGCTGGCTTGCCCATTAACAGATTTGTGGATTTAGCAGCATTATTGTTGATCGATCAGCTTATAGGGCGGCCCCAAATAGAAACGGCGACAACATGAACAACACCGTGACGATGATGTTATTTGAATAGGATATACGTAAAGAAAAAAAAAGATAAGCATAATTGACAGGTCATTGTTTTTGCACAAAAATTGAGGTATTGAGCGATGCGATCAGATCAATCAACAATATTCTATATGTCTGCAGAATCGTCAGCTTATATGGACATTTGAGATGGCCCCTTTGTTTCAGCATTCAAGGGATACACTATTACTATTAATAACAATGATAATGATGATAATATAGTTTTAATTTATGCAATAGCAAAAATCAAACAGCAACGGCCCCAAATCTAAGCTGCCTTCCACCCACCTACAGTGCCATACCTCCCGCACGTATATATATATATATATATATACATACACATATATATATATATATGTATATATACGACTATAAATACTACGCACAAAGGCCGTCCATGTGGTTATATTTATTTATGTCGATATTCTGTTTGCTTCAGTTTTTTTTTTTTTTTTTTTTTGGTGTGCTCTAAAATTAAGTCATCTGGCCAAGTGGTGCCCCAAAGGTTTGAAGTAGAGTTTTGGTTTGGCTTAAGCCAGAACTGAATGTTCTTGGCCCTGGATTGCTTGAATTCCTTCTAGACATTAACAGATTAACAGGGTACAGAGACGCTCGCAAATTGTTGCCGTTTCAGTTGCAAGTTAACGAGTTCAAGGCATTTGTGTTCTGTTGAGCTTCGCACACAAATTAAAAATCAATAAATTTTAATAATTAAAAGGCAATTAGCTTGTGTTCTCATTGTGGTTGTTGTTGCCGTTAAATTAATTAGCTTTTAAAGCGCTTCCACAAAAATAAAATCATTCAATAAAAGCGTCGACCTTCGGACCGTAACTAATGCAACTAAGGATAATAATAAATGCCATTTAATGAGTTTAAATCAACAACAAAACAACCTCCAAAAACTAAAAACTAAAAAAAAAAATCAACAACAACAGTCAAAAACAGTCAACAAGTTCCATGTGTAAGTAGTTGAGACCGGTAAAAGATTGACAACTAACTACAATAGCTAGAGCTGTAGTTGCGCTAACTTATTGCCTTGTAACTTTTCAATCTCAAAACTGAACCGATCTTGCAAGGGCTTGTCTAAAAAACAGATCTTATTCGTTAGTTGTGAAGATTTCAGTTGCAGGAATTTCAAATACATTGATTTGCATTCCTTAAAATTGTTTTCAGATACATATTTTTACAATTTGTTTGACTAAGATTCCGGTCATGTGTACATACTTTCGTACATATGTATATACTTATTTATATGGCATGCTGCATCTGTCAATCACACAGACACAGACACAGACACACACTTGCCACAGCAGCAGACATCGGTTATTGAACTGATGCCTGCTGCCTCTGTCCGTGCGACTGTCAAAGGTTTTTGTTAGATGTCTTGATACAGGTAAGCAAAACTGATGAGACTACAGCACATTACGCTGTTTGGGAAAAGTTCATGAACCTCCCTCAGTATAAATCTGTGAAGCGTGGAAATTATGCAAGAAACAACAACACATCAATAAAAAACAATACAAACAAGAGTATAACGACGCAAAAAAAAATGAAGCAAGTGATTTAAGAAGATGGATCGCTTCAAATTTAAAGACGCATACCAATACCTTTGGGTTGCTTACTGTTTTTAAATCTTTTATTATTAAGATTTTCTTTTTTGCTAGCAGCGAAAAAAGAAATGGATAAATCCAGGTACGCACGTAGCGAGAGAGAGAGAGAGAGAGAGTTCTGTTCGGCTTGGATGCATCGTATCTGCAGCAACAGAGTCTGTGGGCAGTTTGCTAAAGTTCCATTCGCTCGACTCAAGGCAACGCTTTGCAAACGACCTTGACAGCAATGCCGACCTCGTTGCCAGATCGCTGTAACGATGGCATTGATCGTCGCATTTTGTGGTCTCTTTTTGTGGTCTGGGGGTTCTGGTTTTTGCTATGGCTATGGCTATGGCTATGGCTTTGGCTTTGATTCTGAAGTGGAATTCGAATTGGATCGTATTGGTTGGCAAAGCTGCATTCCTTTGATGCCCATTTGATTGTGATTTGATTCGCTTTCTTTTTGCTGGCTGCTGCATTCCTTTGGGCGCGGGTGTGGCAACGCGATTTCAATATTTATGCATACACACTCTTATTCATTCACCCCCACTTCCAGCTCACACCCTTTCTCTTTCGGTTTGAGCCGGCGGCTGCTATCTAGCAGCTCCTCTGCTCTCTGCGCACTTGAATACTCGACATGCCGCAGCGTTTATAGTGCGTAACGTGAGTGCGTGCGGTAATGGGACAGTGTACAATATGCAGATAACCTTCCTTTCTCATGTGCGACCCCAACTATCGATAACATTTTGCTGTACACATTTCTATGAATTTTGAATAAATTTTAAGTAATTCACCAATTTTTAACTGCTCCAATTACGACCTTAATTACTTGTCAAAATCGAAAGCAATTTAAATTTGACTGAATTACTGAACATAAGTAGATAATTTTAGTACATACTAATTACTTTTCAGGCGTTTTGTGAAATATAAATAAATAAATTTAACTAAGAACATCATTTTTTAAGCAAAGTTAATATACACTTAATAAGAATTGAATTTTGCACCTTAACCTCACTTTAAAAACCAAAAAATGTATAAAAAATGTTATGTTCATTTTAGAAATTAAATTTTTTTATTTGACTTGTATTAACTAGCTTTTGCAAAAAAAAATTAAATTTTTACAAATTTATTTTAAATTTTAGAAGAAAAAATCAAGTGCCTTTGATCGAATTTCGCGGAGTGTATCTGTATATATATATTTATTCTTTTTCAAATTAAATTACTCAAGTAATTGTAGAGAATAATTATGTTACTTACGCCAACATTGCCTTTACAAAACTGCCACCACCACTAGCAACCGCTTCCACACAACCTTCCCTCTCCTCCGCTATCAAGCCCAACGCTTTTCTCTGTCGCCCATGTCTGTTATGCAAAACTACAGTGTCTCACAGCTTAATAGGGTACTTTTTACATAACCACCTACCTAGCCGGTGGGGAAACCTCAGTTTATTAGGTTCATATATTCATATTGATGGTTAATATATGTACCTTTGGAATTTTTTTGAAAAATAATTAATAATATATAGTTTGTGGCAGGCAATTACATTTTTACTTGAGACTTTTCCAATTAAGCTGTGAGACACTGTACATATGCAAAAATGCCAGCTCAAATACAAAATTGCATATAGTACTCAAACAAATTGCATAAAATAAAAAGAAATAATTGAAAAAAAAAAATTGAAAAACAACGAATCAATTTATTTTTCTTTGCTGGTGGGCAAAAATTGCATAGAGAATGAGAATTGAATAAAATTTGAACAAACAAGTGCAACAATAATATAATATAATCCGCTTAAGAACCAAAACAGAATAACGAGAATTTTCCACGCTGGAATGACTTTCGACTAGAAAGTGAATGATTGACGGCCAAGAAGTGAGTGAATGAAAACAAGTTAATGAACGATTAAAACCACATTTGTAATCCATTAACTGCATTTGCAACTTTCGAGTCTTCAAGGCCGCAACAATCAAACCCACCCAACCCCGCCAATCCCCGCCCACTGTTACAACTGCTGCTCTCACACCCTCTGGCTTTGTCCGTTTCTTATTGTGCCGCTTTCTTTGTGCATCACGTTTGCGGTTGTCAATGGCAATGCCAAGCAATTTGGCATTGCAAGCGGCTCAGTTTGATTCTCGGTTGTTGTAATTTAACGTTTGATGTTGTTGTTGTTGTTGTTGTTGTTGCTGCTGCTGCTTTGACTAAAATGGCAGCATTAACAACAGAGACAAGAAAACGCTTTGGTAATTAATTCAACGGAAATAATGTTCTCGAAAAGCCAACGACAATGGCGACAACAACGCAGTTCATGTGAATGCGTCACACACACAGCCCATGTGATATTTTTTTTTTTTATTTTTTACTGTTGTTGTCTAAGTTGCTGTTTATATTGATGATGTTGTTGTTGTTGTTATTGTTATTGTTGCTGGTGTTCCGTTGCTGTCACCTTTTGTCGCGTGCTTTGGCCATTTTTGGCTGTCAATTTGGGTGAGTGCAATGCGCAGCTTTCACAAAAACGCAAAAAATCATCAAAACTGCTTTAATCAAAAGCAACCGACTACGTAATACCCTGTGCGCATATATCATTTCTCCTTTAGCTAGAGAGACTAGACTTTAGAGAGAGTACTTGAAGAAATTCTTCACTTGTCAAAACTATTTTGCCATCTTATCAGATCTGCAAGGTCTTTATCTAAAATCGAACAGTTTAAACCACAAGTTTTATAAATTTGAGGTAAGAGTATAGAAAAATGATAATAAACTGAACTTTGCCGCATGATACTTTCATATGCTAAGTCGAGAGTTCTATTCAAAATACGAAGAAAGTCAGTTGGGCAAAAACTAAAATATATACATTATCTCCGTCTTCTTGGTGTGCCACACCACAACTGATATTGCACAACTTCTATGTTAGCCTTATTTGAACATTTTAATGGACAGAGGGTGGTGCATATAAAAAGTATACGTATATATTTTTCATATATTTGCAGCAAAATGTGATTGATCGATTAATCGCTGGATTATGTTGACCTTTAATTGCGATGTAACAGGTTGTTGTTGTATTTGTTGTTGTTGTTGTTGTAGATACCATTACACTATGTTATGTTTTATTGAAGGCAATGCAAAATTTTCGTGAAGCTCTTATCTCTCAATGAGCGCACTGATTAGAAACGTGTCAAGTACAAAGTTCAGCTGATGTTTGACGACAACATTGTTGCAATTTTAATTGTCTTTAATCATTCTTGCAATCTACTATTGCAAGTGTACTATTGCACAGAAAATTGTATACACAAGAACTTTATAATATATATATATATATGTCGAGTTGTATTGTAGACAAGTTATATATAAATTAGGTTAAGACGCACAAAATATAATAATAATAATAATAATTCGAACTCCGGAATGGTCTGCAATCTTCGGCATGCCAAAGATAACAAGAGAATATGTCATGTTATCAAGTTTAAGCATAATGTTAATAATTACGTAAAAATAACTCGATATTTGATCAAACTCCTAATATCTCAATTAAACAACAACAAAATATACATGTGTGTGTTTCGCATAATCACTTTTAAGTAGTAGTTCACTTATTTGAAATGCATTCAAATACCAAATATATTTTTCAAAAAATAATTGTCTTATAAAAATCCATATATTAAAAAAAAAAATGTGTTTTGTGATCGTTGCTATGAATGCAAACACAGACACAGGCACAGACAGGACGTTTGACGTTTACTAGGTAAAAGTAGCCACTGCCCAAAAATCAACACAGAAAAACAAAGAAACAACACAAAGTAAAACGTGACATTGTTTGCTGAGCAGAGATGTGAACGTAGATATATAGGAGACGGTTGGGCTGGCTGGCTGCTTGTAGCTGTAGTTGTAGTTGTAGTTGTGCTTATTGTGTCGTTGTCATTATCCAGGCGGCTTCAACCCATGTTGACCCGAGATTAACTGTTTGTTGTCGTCATCGTCTATTGCAGTTATTTTCACATTTTCGCACACACAGTAATACATACAGTGGCGGAAAGCTTAAATGATCCAGTGTCAAAGAAAAAAAAGTAATTGCCTGCCATAAGCTAATTATTCATTATTTTTTAAAAATTTTTGCGATAGTTTCAAGCTACTCATTGCCAAAAATTACAACTATAAGTAAAATCACTAATTTACTCGTTGTTGTCTTTATACGATACTCATTATTGAGTTCGATTGCTTTGTGGTTCGATGTTTGCTTCTGGCTACATGACTATGATAGGTATGTTAAATATTATTAGGATAACTTTCGTTAATCGCTACTCGTCAAAGTAAAGTACTGTAAAGATATATCAATTTGATTCGACGATACATAACAAGTGGTTTGAATTGAATACCAGCTAATTGTGATGTGAAGTTTTACAAATGCATCACCAGTTTCCTGGGCGGATTCAAAAAAAAAAAATTAGTAATTCTTGAAATGCAAAATATGTTAAAAAAAAATGGAACGGAACAAAAGGGAATATTCTAGATATGTGTATCACATATCTACATATGTAAATATGTATATGATTATATATGATCACGAGCGATGTACGTGTCAAATACACCAAAAAAACATCCACGGTGAGAGAGGGGAGCATGTAGTTCCAGCAACCGTGCTGGAAAGGGGGACAGTTAGGGTTTACTGTGGATTTGACAAATAGGTAAAACGTAAAACAAATCGTTCTTATCTTATCGGAGGCATTTTGGTGAACCACCCTACTTCTAGTTCCCAACTGAGAGGGAGCGCGGGTCGGGGACACACCATTGCCAAGATAAAATTCCACTGCGTAACAGCACATCAAGTAAACTTTAAATTATATAAACTTGAACAAAGCAAGAAACGACCTTAAAACAAAGATATGATTTTTTTCTGTTGGTTTTGATTGAATGCATTTGGCCATGTGCCTCAGAAACCTCTGGCTTAACTTCATGGGTGGAAATCTGCAATCGAAATGTTATTCAATTTGAAAAGAAACGAAGAAATGAATCTAGTAGAAGCCATCACTTTTCACCATGCGGCCACATGGCTGCAAAAGAAGATTAAAAAGAAGAAAAAAAAGAACACACAAATGCCATTAAAAAATGATACAAAAAATAAAAAAAAAATCCCGAAATAGATGGCAAGCAGTTCCAGGCAGCATGAGGCTTTGTGGCACTTCCGTTCGTGCACTAACGGCTTCATTTACAGTCTGTAACCACGTTTGTTGATTTCAAGGCCGCTGTACAACAGTTTATAACACTCGACAACTCCCCCCTTAAGCCTGCCTCTGCCTCTCAATAAGCGCTCATCATAAGCAAATTAGCTGAACAAATGGGGCTCTGTGGTTTTGGCCTGCCCAGTGGACTGATATCGCTTGCCTTGTGGCCTTGACTAACACTCACACACATACACACACACACCAATAATAATATACACAAATGTTAAAAATGATCATCACATCGAGCGGAAATCGAAAACGAAAAAATTCAAATGGAAATACGATTTCAAAAATAAGACAAGCAACAGTAGTATCCAAACTAAAAATTTAACTAAACCAAGCACTCTAATGATATTTGAATTTCAATACATATAATTAAAACCAAAAAAACAAAACAAATGATACTTAGAATTGTAAAAAGCACACTCTGAACCTTGACGAGTTGTTTTTTCCTTTTGGAAAGAAAAATTGCACTTTTAATGTTTTTTAAAGTAAAGTAAAAAAAAGCCACTATTCTCAAAATATATTTTCTACGCGAAAATGAATATGCTTTAACGTGATATTGACCATCCGTACAAATTACATTAAGATTGATACAAACAGTATTACTTACTATGTTGGTTTGAATATCTAAGAGGATATGTACAAATGTGGATTAAGGGTATCTCACATTGAAGCTATCCCGACTTAAGATAAGACTTAATAGAGCCACAGTTGAATCAATACGAAACGTTTATGAACTAGAGAGGATTTTAAACACGATTTTCTATACAAATTCTACTCTGAATCCGTCTTTCACAGTTTCAGTAGTTTTTTTTTTTTAAATTTAACCAACATGTTCGTGTTCGTCTGTCTATGTGTCCGTGTTGACGCGTCATTTAACCGTAGTTTAAATTAAGCTGTGAATTGACCCCTCCGTGGGTCATCACGCAGCTGCATTGATCGCGTTTGTGTGGGTGCTGTGAATACGCTCATTCAGAATAGGTAAGCAGAGAACATTTTCAGCATTTTACGAGCGCAATTAAAGGTCAATGCACAACAACATAACAAAACTGTCAAAAGCCACCAACAATCAAATATTTATTTGGGATGGAGACATGGAGACATGGAGAACATGCTGCTGGCAGTTAGGGAGGTTAATCGAGGCAACCATGAAGACAAAAATGAATTAAAAATGAATTGCGAAATACATTGATACCAAACATAATGCCAGCTGACAACAAGCAGCAAAGAACAGGGTGGGTATAGCCAAGAAATACTGTTCAAGTTGGCCTAGAGAATGTTCCTACTAATATTCCTTCCAAGTTTGGTAACTATAGCTATTAAACTGCGGGACATATAGGCTTCTGGAGATTTTGGAGGAGGGAGTGGACGTGTCCAAATATTTTTTTGGAGTACGATTTTAGTAATCTACCTACCAACTTTGGTAACTGTAGCTCTTAATATGCGTCAGAATAGGCTTTTTTCATGTTGGGGACAGAAGTGGGCGTGGTCAAAAATTTTTCTTCCGTAATTTTGAAGAGTATTACTAGCAATATACCCTTAAAATTTGGTGACTCTTTCAAATTGTATGAGATATATATGGTCTTATCGATTTACACTATCAGATGTATCGGATTAAGGAGTCAATCTCTTAGGGGAATTACCAGTAATATACTTTCAAAATTTGGTGACTCCAGCTTATAATACATACAGGGAGGCCGCGGAGGTGGGCGTTGCATATCTTTTAAGGACATCGGCAACAACCTACCAACCAAATTTGGGGTCTGTAGCCATAAAATTGTGGGAGATATGCGATATAGATATGGATTTTATAGATTTCCTAGCCTCCTAGTGCTACGTCCACTTTCCAATTTTTACAATTTGTCTGAATCGGTTACATACCAGTATATGTTTCAAGTTTCAAATCCCTATCTCTAAGAGTATCGAATAAAGTTGCGTATAATATAGACGGAAACACGGACAGACAGCATGGACATGGACGCACATTGCACAAAACCAATATACTATGATACCTTCAGTATCAAGGTATACCGGGACAAAGACGCGATCGCGTTTCTAAACAGACGAATGCTGCTGCTGCTTTTTGGTAAGCCGCTGGCCCTAACAAAGAAACAGAATGTGAGTGTAAATATGAATGTGAATGTTGTATGCGAATGTTGAATGGGTTGTGGAATAGGGAATGCGTGCTGCTGTTGGCGCTCTCTCTGTGTGTGTGTAAGTGTTTGGAATGTGGCTGGATTTTTCATTTTCTTGTTTAAAAACAAAAAAAAAACAAATACGAATACCATTTCGAATACGGATTGAAACGCGAATGCCAATGCAGATGGCAAATTAAACCGCAAAATGAATATGTGTATGTGTATGAATAAATGAAAACTGAAATACCTCAGTTAAGTGTATAAGTTTTCGAAATTGGAAATTGAAAAGAAGAAGTACAGCCCATTGGTCCCTACTCGAATGCTACAAAAAAAACAAGTAAGAATGCTTAGCAACAGATATTATTACTGTGTCCTTTGGTTATCGGAAAACGATTTTAATCGATATTTCCGTAACACATTAAGTTATCGATCTAATCTTTGTGTGAAAATGAATTAAACTTGATTTGTGCATGCTATACGACAGCCAGCATTCCGAATTTGAATTATCTCATCAGAATCAGATATCTTAATTGTAATCTCATTTTTAAGACGTATATTTTATTTAATACAATTTTCTGCAAGTCCCAGAATTAAAAAACTTATTGAAATGTTTTGGACGTTGCAAAATGTCTTAAACCAATTCAAGTCGAAATTGGGCTGGCATTGCTCGTAATACACACGATGGCCCCATATCACTGACAATTCATTACACTAATGACCACACAACACACACGCACACGCACACGCATGTTGCAAAACCTACTAAAAAAAGACCCACAACAGCCACAAAGCAAAATGCAAGATTTGACAATTGCAAACGTCAATCAATTGGGATACCACAGAGTATAGTTTGTTTCGGAATTGGATTTGGAATTGGAATGAATGATGTATTGAAGCCAGTCATTGGTCGCTTGTTGCCCCGTTTTGAGTGTGTTGTTGTCGCGCAGTTGACGTTGGATTACGCCCCAATTTATGTGGCAAAAAAAAAAAAAAAAATGGCAACGATGAACATTGACAATCGAACAAATAAAGCTGATTTGAACAGTTAAAAGTAGCGCAGGTAATTTTTTTTTATATTTTGTTTTTGTATTTTGGAGCCCACTTTGAGCACGACTTTGACTTGGCATATTGTCCAGTTGTAGTCAGTTTGCATTTGATTGCTTGTTTTATTTTTTTTTTCCTTCCGTATTAAAATTGGGAATTAGGCGCATAGCTCTCGCTTGGCTTGCATAATTCCCATTTTACTAGGATATGTTGTTTTACACCAAATTACAATTTAATTAGCCGTCTGTCTGTCCTTCAGTCTGTCTAGACAGACCTAACCTCAAAGAATAATAAAATACGTATACCTACGTCACCCAAGACGTAGGTTAACCCAGTCACCAGTTCGTGCCACAAAATGAGACGCACTCGCATTGCGAACATGTGGTGTAAGTGTGTGGGTGTAAGCGTCTCTCTCTCTCCCTCTCCCTCTCCCTCTCTCTCTCTCTCTCTCTCTCTCTTAATATTTTTCGGGGTGGTGCGTGGCAAACAAATGTATGCGTGGGAGAGGTTCACAGCCGCCCACGCTTCAGCTAACGGCATCAACCCTCGCTGGCGAAAGTGGATTCGTTTGGTAATCTTCGATGCCTGCTGGCGGGTGTTCACAGCAATAAAAAAAATAATACAATTCGAGTTGTATCCGCTTGGAGCAGATCGCATCGCATCTCTAGAGTCAGAGGCAGAGGAAGATAGAAGAGGGAGAGTGTCACAGCTCCCTCTATGGGCATCATTTGCTGCCCTCAAGAGCATCTTACCAGAGGCTGACAAATAAAAAAACAAAGAGTCAACAAAACTAGTTTTAGCGTCTTCCTCCCTCTTTGAGTTTTTTTTTGTGTATTTATAGATTGATTTCAGTTTGGTATTATTGTTAGATGAGCACATGCCAAGATACATGTATGTCCAGAAGTCGGCTATTGACTGTGGGCATTGTCGTTCAGCGACCTATGCGTATGTTTCTATGTGTGTATGTGCACACAAAATCCGAAAGAAGAATCAATATGTTAAATATGAGAGGGCAATATGTAAAGACATGTTTCGATTAATGCACTCAAATGACACTAATTTCGTTTCGATCTAAAGAAAACTTTTCTAAAGAACAAATTTAAGGACTCTTTCTCTTTGTCCCCACGGTTCGACCAAGTCTTACTTTCAACTTTCAAGATCGAATTAATTGTAGCCAGAAGAAAGTCCCTCACTTTGTTATGTTTGACTTTAACCAAGAGTTTTTCCCTTTTTTTTACTTTATTTTCTCCTTCATACTTATTTTTCTTTACTTTAATTATAACGTTTAAGCATTATTGGTCTCATTTGGATATTTTATGGGTTTACCTAATCCAGAATGCAGTATTTTACATTTTAATACTTCTAGTTATATTATAGACTTCACTTTATTTCTATACTTTGATAGTGACGGGATCACAATATTTTGGTTTTGTGCAATGTACGTTATGATGTCTTTCCGTCCGTCCGCCTGTATGAACGCGACTTTTTCGACAACGTTAGAGATAGAGACTTAAAACTTGGAACATGCCCGCGTCAATGTGTAAAAATTGGTGTGTGGACGTAGCTCTAGGAGGCTAGAAAATCGATAAGATCGAAACTCGCAATACGTTTAACCCATAAATCTTTTTCTTTAACGATAGAATCACCAACCTGCTGGTGACCTCCTTCAAAGATTGGTACATACATTTGCGCATATCTTCCACAATTTGTAAGCTTGTTACAAAATTTAGAACGTGTGTCACTGGTAGCTTCCCTAAGAGATCGGTACAAATTTGGATGGCCACATCACCTTAGCCTCCTCAAACCGATACACCTTTTAGTGCAAATCGATAAAACCATATACAATCTGCGAAATTTGATTAAGGGACATGATTTTTTCCTTATAAAATTTAAAATAAACTTTTTAAATTTATTGCTAATGAAATGTTTAGATTAATTTTCGAGAATTAATAGTCAATATTTCGACTCATATTCTTCTTTATCAATTTCTACGGATAATTTATTGTTTTGCTGAATATTGTAATCAGTGCGATTATATCGTTGTCGACGAACTTGCTTACAAAAGTAAGTAGTTGTTCATAAATCTAGTGACCTGTGAGCAAATATTTCCATCGCACACACACACACACACACACATTTTCTAATCGTTTTCATACCAAGTGGCGTATTAGGCATTTTCATGTTAACTGTTAATGTTGATGTTGGCATACAAACATGTATGGATCATGCCACAAATCAGTCGGTTAATCTTTTGTTTTCGCAACTCTGCCCAACAAAAAAACCTTTCCGCTTTTAACTATCGCTCTAAAAGAGCTACTGCCGCATTTATTATCGTATTCATAGCCGCATTCGCATATACATATACACGCATATAAATATATGTATATATATATTTATATATTATTATTCTTATCATCATGTTCTCCTTCTTCTGTTGCTACTTCGTTGTCTTTATTATTTGCTCTCGTCATTATTCGGTAATCGCGCAAACTGCATATTCTTTATCTGTGCCATTTATGATCCATTTGGCCGTTTCGCCGTAAAAAGTTTAAGGTAAAACTTGAACGCAAACTTGGCTAATATAAGTTCGCTGAATGCAAAGCATAAAAGAATGAATAGAAAAAAACCTTCTCTCTTGTGCTTATCTGCAACAACAAAAAGTGCGATAAAAAGTGGCACAGTAAGTTGGCCCATAGGTTGGAGACCGAAAAACAGAAGGGAAAAAACGAACCTCATAAACGCGACATTGCCGCAAAAACAATCGATGCCCAAATGAATATTTCTTTTTTTCTTTGTTAATTTTTACCCTTTTTTTTTTTTTAAGCAACAACACAAAAATGTCAAAATTATGCAAAAGAATCGTGAGCACAAATAAAAACAAAGCCAACAACAGGTTGCTGTGCAGCAAAACAGAAATATAAAAGAACGAAAAACCGTCAAAAGAGAACTTGATTACCGTTGGGCAGAACATTGATAAAGAGGCGAATTTAATGCAAATGAAATTATATAAAACTGGAACTTGAAGCACAACGAATCGGGAAAGTGCAAATACACATGTACATAAGCATGTGTGTGTGTAAGCAGACGGAAAAAAGTCCTACATAGTTACTGTTGACAGTGACTTGACTTGTCTGTTTATTGTTATCAGTTGCTGATTTTCCAGTTATCGAATGCATTGTCCGATTATTAACGGTTCTTGTAATACGCATAATAATACACATACATATGCACACATTTATGTGTGTGTGTGTGTATATGTGTAATTTATGCAATTGCTAGTAGCAATGAGCAATCAGCAAGTTACTCGCAGCTGTTTAATATAATTAACAAATGTTAAATACTTAGTGTGACACAACTGTTTCAAAAATAAAATGCAAATCGCCTGTCGACTAGTCAGTGTTCAAATTATACTTTTAGCCAAAACAATATTTGAGTTTTTAATTAAATTTGAAACTTGCAAACAATGTTAATTTCAATCAACACTGGTTGATAATAAAAAGAATATTTAAATGGGTAAAAAGCTACTAAGTACTTAACGGTCACTGTGCCATATCTATTTGCACCTGTGTTTTTACTATTTTGGAAGGTAATCGGAACGAAATGATAAGAGTTGAGTTCAGTGTTACAAAAAAACATTGTGATATGCGTGTGTGTGTGTGTGTGCATGTTGTTTTGTATATATTTGTGTGCTCAATTCGCTGTTCACATTTCGTGATTCGCTTATGAAATCAACTCATCGATAGCTGATTAAATTGTTATTTGTGTGTTTATCAGTACAGCTATAAAAGCCGCACGAGCTGCCGATAAACACAGATGACTGTTTATATTTCTATATAAACAAAACTGTTAAAAATAAGTGGATGGGTATCATGAATTTATGCAAACGTATGTTACAGACATACAGAATGCTAACATTTGGCTACTCATCTTGGTAGGCAAGAATATATTTTAGAGGCAACAGGGTACGTCAAAGTTCAACTTTATGCAAAGTTATATTTTCAGCTTGCAACTTGCAACGAAACGAAGCAAAGCGAATCGAACGACCTTCACAGTCAGTGAGAAAAAGTTAACTTGAGTTACTTCTTCGACAGTTTTTCCAGCTGTTTCTGCACTGTGCAAAGCAGTTGTAAAGAATACAAAAGAATAAGGAGAAGAGATGGCACGGGCATGGAAGTGGTAATCTAGCACCTTTAGCCTGATCTCTCTCTCTCTCTCTCTATTTCTCTCTCTCCGTCCCCCACCTAACTTACAGCTGTCAGGATAGTTGGAGAGAGAAAGGGCCAGATGGAGCAGCAATAAGGAAGCTGCGCTGCGGAAGCCCAGCTAAATAAATGCAGAAGAGAGGCAAAAATATTTATGGAAATTCAAGTTGATGGGGGGGGGGGGGGGAGGAGGAGGAGTTTGGAGAGTATAGATAAAAACTAATGAGCGAACTGGACGGAAAAGGCATAAAGCGAAATGCAAAATAAATTATAATGAAGGAAAAAAAAATGAAAATATAAAAAAACATCCAAGCAATAATGCAAATCTAGCAGAAAAGGTAGGCCGACTAAGGGCAGAGCAAAGGCAACAACAATGCAGCAATGCGAGCGAGCAAGACCATTGGTAAAATGCAAGGCGAAGGCGAATTTAATGCAAAATGAAGCCGAGGGTCAGTTGACGGCGGCAAACGGGAACAGCTGCTTTGTTATGTTGTTGATATAAGGGCAGGCAAAAGAAAGCAACAACTATGTACAACAACAAACTGCGCAAGAGAGTATGCCCAGAGCTTCTACCTCACTCACTCACACACACGCACACATATATATATATGCACACACACACACATACACACACACACACACACACACACAGAGCTGCCAGACTGTGCACTTAAAAATAAAAACAAGTTTTTTTCGACTCGCTGCTGCTGCGCCTGCGCAGAAGATTTCAGTTTCCAACCATAAAAAAGGAGAAAAAAAGATGAAAATACAAACACAACTGCTGACTGCTCACTGCTGACTGACTTTCTTTAAGCATTTTTGTGCTCACAGCTCGGACAAGTTGCAGACGCAGTCGCCGTCGCAGTTTTCGCTTTTATTTATTTATTTTTTTTTTTGGCAACTTTTCGAGGCAGTCGTCGTCAAAGAAGAAAACACGTTTTGTGCTCCGGTTTCGGTTTCTCACTCACTCACCTGGCAAACGGCGTCTGTTCCACCTCGTAGATCTCGTTGATGTCATGCGACACCAGTAATCCCTTCAAGCGCTCGGCATCAACGTCCAGCAGGCCATCGCCTATGGGAAATATGCCCTCGTCGGTAAACATGTTAAAGCTGCTGCAGCTGCCTCTCTCTCTCGCTCGCAGTTTTTATTTTATTGTTTTTTTTTTTAGGTTTTTGTCTTCAGTTTTGTCGTGGGCTTTTATTTTGTTTAGTTTAAATATGTTTTTTGATTTAAGGGGCAAGGTATTTCGGTTGCGTTGAGACGGCGGCGCGAAATTAAAACTGTGGCACATACAAGGAACAACAATGAGATAAAAAAAAAAACAAAAAAATATATATTTGGCAAGCATAACAAAGAGGAAGAGAACTAAACAATGACAACAACAGCAAAAACAACAACAACAACTGCAAAAACAACAACAGCAGCGCGCGCGCCTTTTGCAAAGCTTTGGTCACACTGACTGCAGTATAATAGCAGCAGCAGCCGAGAAATTCGAGAGCCCTTTTGAGCTCCGCTGCCGACGTCGGCCAATGCAACAGCCTGTGAGTTAGAACGTGATAGCAATAGGGATGCTGCTAAACAATGCAGCAACAACAACAAAAACGACAATCGGTCACGGAAATTTCTTGGCTGTTTTCTTTTTCGCAGTTTGTACTTTTTGATTATTAATATTTTTTTGTTTACTGTTTTTGTAATTGTTTTGTTGAGAGCATTTAAATTTGAAATGAACACGCGGCACACGCACAAAAATTTCACACAATTACACACAACTCATTTCACGTTAATTTGTCAATGCTGCCGCTCTATCTGAATCTGTGCCTGTATCTCTGTGTATGTATATGCTCAATGCTGCTTGTGTTGGTGTATGCCGTCGCTCGTTGTTGTGTTCTGCCCAACTTCGGCTTTGTTTGCATGTGTGTGTATGTGTGGCCAACTTTGCACTTAAAAACACACACGAAAAAAAGAGAAACAAAAAAACGAAATAAATAACTTTACTGCTTACGCAGATTGCTTTTTATTTTTGTTTAAATATTTAAATTTATTTCGACTCTTAAAGCTGGCAGGAAAAAAAAAGTTGTTGCAGCATGCATTCGACTTGTATGATTTGAATTTGTACTTGTTAGTACGACACATATACACGGACACACACACATACAAACAAACACACTCGTGGTAAGCGGTAGTCAGCTCGTAAACGACGCGGTAGCAAAAAAAAAAAAATAACAAACCCAGCACACATACACCAGGCGACAACGAATTACAACACGTCCGCCTCGTTCGGCTTTGTTTTTGCTTCTAAATTATCGATGACAAATTGGTTTGAAAGGCGCGTCTTATCGATAACAATGGTCTGTTAGCAGCTGTTAAGACGCTGTTATGCCACAGCAATACATCGATTTATAAAAATATTAAACTGTTAGCGATTGTAAAAAAGTGTTTTACCACATACAAAAATAGAAAAACGAACAATAATTTTAGCAATGTTTAACGCATATGAAATCTGTTATTCATTATTTAATTTAAATGTTAATTAAACCCAATTCGCACAAACTTAAGCAACTGTTAAACATAAAATTATGCTATTCATATTAGCTAACACTAACAGCTGACGTTGCAATAACGATAGATTTAAAAAGTTTGAACGCATGCGTGCCAACCTGTTGTAATTTTGTCCGCTCGAATTTGGAAATAGCAACACTGCGTTTTGGTGCGCGCGGCCGTGGTTACGGCTTGAAAATTTGAAGCACGAAATTACGGCAAATGAAAATTGGAAAATGAAGCGATCACGGCGCTGCACACTTGACGGAGTCTTGACACGCAATGGGCGTTTGGCAACGGCCTAAACATAGCAGCCGGCCCCTTTAGTGCTTTGGCGCCGCCTATAAATTCTTAATTTAGACATTTGCATTTGCATTATGTTTATATTTACATATATGCTGTATGCGTGTGTGTGTGTGTGCGTGCTCCACTTGTGCTGCATTTTCATGAGCAGCAGCCTTCGCCACACTTGCACCCCCTCCCCTCACCATCCGGATCTCTTGGTGTGTCACCAGCCGAGTGTATAATTTAATCACTCGACGCTCATTGCCGGGCTCAACGGGGAGAACGGGAACAAAAACCGGCGGTGCCGGTATTTCAGGAATGCGCACGAAAATAGCCAAAAAACCAAGTGCAAAAAACTTTGCAGTCACAGAAACAGAAACAGCATTAACATTAGCATTCAGAATTCGGCATCAGCCGCCGGTGCACATTAGTCTCATTTGCTTTATATATTTATGCATTTTTATTAATAGGCGCGCAATTTGCTTTGCAGCTCTGCCCAGAGCCGGCCGATGATACTATAATATATATATATATATATATACATATATATATATGTATATATGTATATAAAAGCTGAGTATTTTCACAGCATCATTTTTTTTAAAGCAGATATCATCAAGGAAATATGATCGAGTACTTTCATTAATAAAAAAACTGAATTTATATGTTGTTATTAATTTTAATAACTTTTGATGATTTTTTCTTTAATACTTGTTTATTATAATCGGAGCAAAACAATACAAAATGGCAAATATTAAAAATTAGATGAATTTGTAATTTGTAATAAATAAAAATATTTATTACTTAGTAGAGTTCAGGTTTCTGCGCCTCTTCAACTTAATTTAAAAACTCAATTTATAACAATTTAATTAATTTAATTAATAATTATTTTAATACTTAAGGCTACATAAAGCAAAATGATTTATCTGACTAATTAATTAATATCAATTTAATATTTGCTCTTCTTTTTCAGGATTGCTTCCAAATTAGATTTAAAATCAGTTTTTTAAAGACACGATATTATATATCCACCTCAATAACAGTGTTGCTTAGTCCATTAATATATAATAGATTGAATGGCTAGTGAGAAAAGTTTTGGGTGGACTGCTGGTGGACCAGCCTTGCCAGTGCACCCAGAAGCTGGAGTTATCGGCTATGTGTTCTGGAACTGGAAAACACCTAAAACCAATTAAATGTGAACTCAAGTTGTATATGAAAATCATTTGAAATTTCTTGATTCTTATATCATATCATATCGAAGCATTATTTTGACTAAAAAGTGATCCAAAAGGATATCTAGGCAAGATGAGACAAGGCTCGATGAAGAAGGATCCAGCATCCAATTGCGTTCATGAGCTTAAAATCGCGAATATTAGTTTTCTTAAGTGGAGAATGTCAAAGAGAATGTGGAGTCGAGAGTGCCTTTATTATTACAGATAATCCAAATGATATGCAGAAATAGTGCTACTTGGAATACAAGGATACATGCGAAGTTGAATGATGAGCTGCTGAGATGTCGCCTTCAGACTGATAACCTCTATTTGGTGCAAACTTGCTGATGGGTTTCGGTATCGGTGTCGGTGTCGGTATATAAGGGGTTTCCTTCTCTCAATATGCACGTGGCCAGTGCGCTGAACTCAAAACGCCAAAATGAACTTAGCTCGGCTATAAATAGCTGATGCACTGCATCATTGACAAAATGTCGCATTGCTATTGCTGCGATTGTAATTGGAATTGAAATTGGTATGTGTATGGAGATGGGAATTGCTTGGCAGCGTTTTAAGTTTAGCAGATCGGGCATTTGACCTAAGCGACAGTTCATTGAAAATAGACACATTTTATTTGACAAAAGCATTCGCGAGTGCAATCCCGGAGTTTCAATTGGCGCAATATTGGCATTTTGGTGCCGTTCGTGACGATGCCTCATCATCGCTGTCCCGCTTGCCGGAGTCTCTGGTGTCGCCATCGTCACGGCTACTGGTCCGATATTCATCGATGATGGCCAGCAGCTCATCCTGGGCGTCGATAAACTCCTGCTCCTCCATGCCCTCGCCGGTGTACCAATGGAGATGGGCTTTGCGGCGCAACATGATTGTGGACAAATCCAGCAATCGCATGAACAACGTCTGTATCGATGTCGTATTGCCAATGAATGTAGCGGACATATTCAGGCCACGTGGCGGAATATCACAGATGGCCGTCTTTATGTTATTCGGTATCCAGTCGACAAAGTTGTCCAGATTCTTGTTGCGCACGCCCGTCATCAGTTGGTCGACCTCGCGCGGTGACATCCGTCCACGGAAGATGCCGGCAGCCGTTAGCAGTTTGCCCTTGCGCAAATCGATGGCACACAGCAGATTGTTGCTGGAGAAGATCTGTTGCACCAGCTCAGCGACGGTGCCCTTGCTAAATTGTTGCTCCTCGCACGTAACCAGCGGCGCAAAGCCCGGTATGAGGAAATGTAGGTGGGGAAAGGGCACCATATTCACATAGATCTTGCGCAGACCGGCATTCAATTGGCCGGGGAAACGCAGGCAGGTCGTTAGGCCGGACATTGTTAGGGCGACAATGTGATTGATGTGCTTATAGCCAGACATTTGAATCTTCAGATTACGATTGCAGATCTGAAAAAGTGCCTCATTGTCCAGGCAAAAGGTCAGATGCGAGTTGTTCACCAGCGCCGGTATGCTGAGCAGTGCATTGTATGGCTCCACACTGGATTGTGATAGATTCGGGGATGGTATGGTCACATAGTTGCATAGCAAATTATCCGGATACTGATCGACAAGTGCCTCCATGATACGTGACGTCAGACCCGAACCGGTGCCGCCACCAATTGAGTGCAGCAACTGAAATCCCTGCAGTGAATCCAAAGATTCCACTTCGCGTCGTGTACTCTCCAGCACTTGATCGAGAATTGCGGCGCCATCCGTATGATAGCCACGAGCATAGTTATTGCCCGAACTCTCCGAGCCAGCCACAAAGTTCTCCGGCCGATACAGATGACTGCTCGAACTCAGACGCTGTATGGTGCTGGCATCCGTGTCAATGATGATGGTGCGCGCATAGAAACGCTTGCTGGCCGTCGCATTAAAAAACACACTGATCCGTTCCAGCTGCAGCGGACTAGTGCCGCCGAATCGACCCGATCCATAATCCACGCCATGCTCGTGCGATATCAGATGCCAGAACTGCAAATAACCAGAGAAACCAAATCAGAGATCGCAAATGATGCATGATATATGCCTGATTGATTTTCGCTGATTTCTCAAAAACCAGATGTCAAGCACAAAGCTCTCTATCTGTCTCTATCTTTCGCATTCTCTCGCTCACTCTCTGCGTGTGGTCAGCTACTTACCGCATCACCAATGGCATTGCCAGCTCCGCCAATCTGCAGAGTCACAATCTCTCGCATTTCTTACGTGTTCCGTGGCTGTCGCGTATTTATTTGTTTATTTTCAATAATACCAGAATTTTAAATCCTTATGGTGGCCGAAAGTGGGGTTTGGGATTTGATTACTCAAATGCCTAAATGAGCTGCATGCTGTGGCCCTACTGGTTCCTTCCAGGCTCTCTAAATACTAATAAATCCAAAACAAAAATATATTCACAGGGAATAAGTCCGAAAGAAGTAATTCTCTCTCGCCACCTTCGATTGTGTCGGCACGAAACTAGTTTCGTTGGCACATGATCCTGACAAAACGACCATAATAAAATACTTTCGTGCCCATCCCTATGGGAGTTACATATTTAAAGATTGGCGAATTAATTTAATGAGACAAATTTAATAAGGCAAAAAAAAAAGAATTATGATGGAAAGCGCAAGAAGAACTGCTTAAGCAACCAGCGATTGCTGGTGCGGTTGCTGCCTATTGTTGCTCCAGCTATTTGTTCTTCTTTTCGGCAGCCAGCGAGTTGTACAAACGATTGACCTCGTTGGCCACCAGATGATCCAAAATGATGCCATTGCTATCAATGAAGGCGGCACAGGACTTTATGCTGGTCTGCTCGCGCTGTCCCCGCGCATCCCTGACACAGAGGGTGAGCATGTATTTGTCATCGTACTTCTTCATGTCCGAACTGGCCTCCCAGGTGCGATTCGTCTTACCGCCAACGGCCTCCTTCTGCACGGCAACAGCAAAGGTGCCCTTCTCGCGGAATGTTGTGTGTAGCGTGAGCACGCCCATGAGGGCGAAATAGGCCAGCACACTGAACAACAGCACCGGTCGTGACTGCGGAAATGGATGGGTGAAGTCCCAGGCGTGCGCCATAATGGCGACACCGACGGCCAAGGCACAGAGCAGCAGGCGGGTGTTTACCAATCCAAATTGCTCCTTTAATTGAGGACGATCGCCAAGCAGACAGGTCTTCACTGCATCATCCAGTGCATGCTTCACCGCTGATCCATCCCATTTATTTACCTTGACCAGCTGTGGATTGCAATCATTGATTTTATACATTAAACACGATGCAGACTGACGTGTAAAAAAAAAAACAAGTGGAAACCGGCGATTTCGAGCCGGCTCAGTTCTTTCTATTAGTTACCTCATCAGCGGGCTGTGATTTATCCTCTTTTTTAGACATTATTGCTACTCGTTACAGTCGATTTGGCTAGCGGTGAAATTCGAGAAACTCTTAAAACCCTGCTTTTGACAACGCGACAGATAATTCGTACTACTCTGTTTAATGTACAGTGTGACCACAGAGTCAAAAGAAGTCTATTTTTTGGGTATTACGGTCTGAATATGGTTGCCACTTAGTAGAATTTATTTGCTCCTACCCAAATCGATAAATTCAAATAAAACACAAAAACAAATTTATTTTAAATAATATATTTAAGGAGTGAAAAAATATATGTGTGGAGTATAAAAAAAAACAAGTAAGAAATTAAATGTTTGATTGAGATTTTGATGCAGGTTTTGTAAATTTGCCCCACGTATGCTACTGTTAACGCTTGCTAGATAACATTTGTTATCGATAGATTATTAAAAACAAAGAATGGTCTTATCGTTTTAAAAGAAAATTGTTAATATATAATTATAAGTAATGGAGTGCGTGAAGTTGGTTTCAGCTGTTTACATCGACTTCATTTGCGCCATCAGTTCTTCCAGACTCGCCTCCGGCACCCCATCACCAGCAGCAGCCGTCGTTTCTGATTTTTCAGACTTTTCGGGCGCCTCATACGCCAGACGCAAACCGATAGCGACATTTGTATTTTCCGAGGATTTGGTCGCCGTTGTCGTCGTACCAGACACTTGTTGCTCGGCCGGCACATCATCCGCAACTAGCTCAATGCCCCAATCGTTGCAGGCATGCAGCGGTTCATCGGACTCCTCCACCTTCACCAGCTCCTTGACTGGCTTCGGACGCTCTTGGAACTCTTTCTGGCGCACCAAACAATTGCGATCATCGCACTGCGTGTTCGGCCTGAGGGTCATCTTGGGAAAGAAATCGTTTAGCGCATTGTATCCCAAATAGTCAGACACCTCGCCAAAGTTCAGCAAATACTTGAGCGCATTCTGAACAAGAAGGCCAGCCGTAATGCCCATCGTTGTGGGCAAAGAGGCAGCGCACACTCCCTCACGCTTTAGCGTCCGCTCGTCAATGTTCTCGGCGACAACTAGGGGCGGGGCGCAGGCAAAACATGCCGTATCACCAGGACGTATGAACTGTATGTGGCCGGAAACGGCATTCTCCGAGACGCCGGATTCAAACCAGTACATATTTTTCTCATTGCAGGCGGCATTAATCGCCATGCGTGCCTCAAAGTTGTCCACGCAGCTGAGCACCAGATCGACGGGCTGGCCAACCACAATACCGCGCGCAGAGATCGTGGTCAGGAATTTATCGAAGTTCTCCACTGTTGTAATGTTGTAGTTATGTGTCTCTATGCGCACATCGGGATTGATGACGTTCAATGTACGCGCCGCTGCCTCCACTTTGGACAGGCCCGCCTGGTCGGGTGTGAAGAACAATCGGTTCATATTGGCCAGCTCCACCTTATCGTAGTCGAACAGTATTAGCTTGCCAATGCCACAGCTGCAAACAAAAAAAGCAAAAGTGTCCAGATTAAACAACCAAAAAAAAATACAGTCTTGTTCATCTTCTGTCCACTGACCGCGTCAACATGTCGGCGGTGACACTGCCGACGCCCCCAACGCCCACAATAGCCACCGCCTTGTCGCGTATGCGCTCGTAGTCCTTAACAATGTTCATGCGCTGCAGGGCCATTAGGCGGCTGTATGGATTGGAATCGACGACCTCGGCAGACATGCGTTCAATACGCTCGCGCGCACTACGCGCCGTCGCCTTCTGCTCCTCGAGCTCCGACTTCAGCTCGGCAATGATGGCCTGCAGTTCGTCAATGGGAGAGGACATGGCAGCAACAGGCGACTCGAATTAACAGTTAAACAAAGTAAATCAGTCAAAATGTCAAAGTTTCGGCTGTCGTCGTGTCACTTTCATTACCACAGCTGTGCCGGCGTTGCCAGACGATTTACACATTGACTTGTCCAACGATGATTATCGATAAGCGGTAGTCGTGCAATCAGCTCGAGCTGTAATTTAATTAATATTTATAAGGGTAAAAGAAAACGTAAAATTATTCAAGCAATGTATAGTTGTGACTGATCTGTTTTTAACAAACTCCATATATATACAAATGCACTAAAGATAATACAATTTATTCGAGTAATTAACTTCTATCGAATCCTATTTCTCAATAACGGCTTACAGTTGCTTTGGCTTTTTAAAAATTTAATTGTCCCTTGTATGCAAACTACAAATAGTGTTATTATATTTAATTAATATTTTTTGCCTTTTCTTCATGTGATTCTATCTTTTCGATGGACTATTACTACTAATACGTTCTTTGTATATATTCAATACTCACTTTATGCAAAAAAGAAAAATCACAATTATTATAATTATTTATTATTATTGTTGGGATATATGCACTGCGACCTGCTAGATCTATTGTGCCCCATTTTGAGCCTATAGCTCCTTCATCAATCCTAGCTCATGCACGAATGATAGAACCTCTACTTCAACTTTCCTAGATATTTCTATTCATCTGTCCCGATAACTAGGAAAGCTTCCTCACCCTCATTCCTCCTAGAAATTACCTTTTCCTCCGCAGACCCAACAACCATTCAGTGGATCGAATATTGAATTGCAGTGGGACGACGGTATATCGTCTACCACCTTACAATCGAGGGGCATGCCATTCCACGGTTGTAGCCGCGACACTACGGCCCTCAGCCAATCCGCTGGGCCTTAATCGGAGTACTCTATTACCGGAGCCAACCCGGCCGCTGCTCGTGACGTGCTCGGGCGCATACCCAGGCCTTACAGACTTACTTTGCCGAGAAACTCACCCCCACTTGGCCGCGAACATTCTGTCCACCGGTGGCTTCAGAGTGCTGCTGGGTCTCTTGTGGGCTGGTGCCGCAGTTGTTTCCAGCGGCTCCTTAGCCTTATATAGAGAACCCCGTCAGGAGCAAGTCCTTGTCGAACAGTAGATATTTTTCCTGTTGGGATCGTGTAGCCCATTGGGTTGACCCGTCGGCGGCAGGAAATTTTGAAATTTTTCGAACTCTCGACTGAGCGATAATGCACAACAGATGTTGAGTAAGCGATTTTTTTTTGCAATGTCTTCTTTGAATTATTAATTTTTTTGTGCGTAAATTTTCTAAGATAAGTAAAACCAATTTGTCAGTAAGCACAACAAATTGTATGTATGTACATGGACATAAGGTCGAGTGTTAGGCTTGTATAATTTTGGTGAGATTCTTTGTAATTGATTTTCAGTTTTTATATTAAGGGTAAAAGGTGTAAATTGTAAAGCCAATGAATAAATATGTGCGTATGTATGAAACAGGCAGAAGAAAGCATATCCGATCCAATAAAGTGTCATCAAGATCGGAAAAGAAACATTTGAAGGCAACATTGTCATTTCAACTTTAATCTGTAGAAAAAGAATTAAAGCACAGCACTGCAATTTAAAATATTACACCAAATATATTGTCAAAACATTATACATCTAATAATTAAATACACAAAAAAAAAGAGAAAATAATTAATATTTGCTGTGTGTTGGTGGTGTTTGATTGAGTGTCTGTGTCTGGTTTGGTGTTAAGTGTTAAATGCAGCGCTTAAAAATTGCTACGATAAATACATAATTATCAAATTAGAGTAGTGTGTTTGATGTGGGCTTTCTGTTTTGTTTTGGTTTGTTGTATTATTATGTATATGTAGTATTACTTTATAGACCGGGACTATCACTTGCGAAGAAAGAAGATGTGTGCATAAGCTTATGATGCTGCCGTGCTGGCGTTTGTTGTCGCCTTTCCCGCCTGTCGCGGCTGGAGGCGCACGCGGAAGCCCTCCTCCCGCTTTAGTATGATGTCCGCCTGCAGCCTGAAATCCGACTCGCTGAGGTCCGAGTAGACACGATAGTTACGCATTATGGTCGACAATAGGATCTTTAGCTTCAACATTGCATACTTGCGACCTATGGTGAAATCAAATCGGTCAATACAAGAAATCCCCAAGACCATAACTATTAACTTATATTATATACAAAAAATCGCATTTGAATAATTATTAGTTAAATGTAGCTATTTGCTCACATAATAATGATTAGTTTTTACTTTTATCTAAAACCCACAAGTTATAATATTATTTCTTGTGACAAAAATTAAATTTTAAAAATAATGATTATGTTTTTTTTTTTGTTTCTGACTGCTTTGAATATAATTAAAATTAAAAATAATGTTTGTCTTGGTTAACCTTTGATGGATATACACATATAAATTATTAACTAATATTTAACAAATTATATTAATTATTAATTGTTAATTTTGAGAAAGTGGTCGCACAATATACATATATTATTTTGCACATTGCTTAACAAAAATAAATCTTGAAAATAATAATTATTTTGCTGTGATTGATTTGAAGATATATATACATATTTTTGTTTCAATCATTTTCTTTGGAAAATTCATTATCGGACTTAAATTTTTATTTTTGAGCGATTTGAATTTATTATTATGGACGGAGTTTTTTTTTTAGTAAAAATCAAAATAATAAACTGAAAAATATGCACAATATCAAAACATTTTGATAGAAGTCAACTGGTATATTTTTTATTTTATATATACGACTATTCTAAGTGAATGATATTTTTGATCAACTTTTTAGCAGTCTTAATACTCACCCACACAACTGCGGGGTCCAGCGGAGAAGGGTACAAAAGCATAATAATGTCGATTCGCCTGGCGTTCGGGCAGAAAGTTGTCCGGATCGAAGACGTTGGGATTGGCGTAGACCTTGGGGTTGCGATGCAGCAATATGGTGGCCACAGTCACAGTGGCGCCGCGCGGTATAACATATGGTCCCGAGTTCAACTTCAGATCCTCCTGAAGCTCGCGTGCAATTAGCGGCACTGGGGGGAACATGCGCAGAGTTTCCATTAGGCAACGTTCCAGATATTTCATTTCGAGCGTATCCTGGAATGTGGCCGGTCGCTGTGAGTCACCAAAGATGCCATCCAGTTCGGCAATGACGCGATCCTGTATATCCTGGTGTATTCCCATAAGTGACAAAAAGAATGAGGAACCGGCCGCCGTCGTGTCGTGTCCTTCGAACATAATCGTGTCCACCTGCTCTTTGATTTCGGTGTCCGTGATGAGTGCACCGCTTTGTGCACTCTCCAGCATCAAGTCGAGGAAGGCCAAACGTTTCTTCTCGCCTATGTCATTGTCCTCCACATCCAGATCGTCCTTGAGCCCAGCGGATTGGCCATAGGAGAGGCCGGCGACAGGACTAGACGGCTCCTGCTTGACAACTGGCATATGTTGCTGCTGCTGTTGTTGCTGCTGCTCACGCTGTTCCTGCTCCAATGCGGCCGTCTTCAGTTCGCTCTGTGCGAGAGAGCCGCGGGTGCCCTGCTCGAAGGCCGCCTTCTTGCTGCGTATGACCTTGGTGGTGAGGCCGTGAATGATGTTCAGCAATCGTCCCTGCTCCTTGTAGTAGCGAGTCAGCGTGAAGATAAACTCGTTCCGCAGAAAGATGCTCCGATGGCGTGCATGGAGTATATCGCACATCCGCATCACGGCCATTGCATACTCGAAGCCGGACTTATCCTGTGTCTTCTTCGAAACGCCCATTGCTGTCTCTACAAGATGTGAAAAGAATGACGGGAAATCGGCGACAAATAGAGTCGCAGGTCCGATTAGCCAATTAACCCGGAACATGCACAGTAGATGGAGTTTTGAAAAGGCCGTTGCCGGGATTGTAAGGAACGTAAGGGAATGATGTATAGGAATGTGGATTGGAAGTGGAATGCACTCGACTGACCCAAGCACCAATTTAACTTAACAAACACACAACGGACGCTGCTCCGCTTATCTAACTGTAGATACAATGCGTAAATAGCATTCGCTTTAGATTCAACATACATACATATATGCAAATAATACACTATATACACTATATACACATATAGGCATATTTAGTAATGCTTAGTTCATTTGTATGACAGATTAACTCGATTTAACTTTCATATCAGTTTATCAGTTTTCCACCAATGCTTGTGGTGCTTGAAAAATTACTTCGATCAAAAATAAAAGGCTGACCTTTTATTATTATTATTATATCAGTAATAATAACTATTTAATTCTAGCTTAATTTAGGAATTATTGATATATCTCAGTCATAAAATGTATGCAGTATCTTTTCAAAACTATTGTATTATTTTTTGTATATATATGTGCATATCTGTCAAGCGGAAATGAAAGCTTTTTTAAGACTTAGCTCTTGATATTTGCGATTACTTTCCATGGAAAGCGATTCAACAGAAACGAACTTTTAATGGTATTTCTTCCGCTACAACTGAAACAGGTGACTCTGATTCGTATCTATATATATGTACATATATGAAAACGCATTGCATAAGCGAGGAAATGCAAGCTTTTCACTTGCATTGCACGACTTTGGCCCACTGGCCAGCTGGCAGGAAAAACTTGTTGTGGCCACAAACACACAAACAACACACACAATATGGATATAGATTATGCAATAATCATCAAAAATGGCATTTCATTTATTGTTTCAGTTTTTACTATATATATATATATATATATCATATTTGAGTTTGCAAAAAATGATTTATACACTTTAGCAATTTGTTGTTGTTGTTGTTGTTATTTTATCATTTGAATTTTCACTCTTAATTACTAATTGCTCGTTTGCGTCAGTGGAGCTGAGACCTGAGAATAGGCCTGGGCACCGGGCCTGGGTCTGGGTCTGGGTCTGGGCACTTGACGTGCAACTCAGACAACTGCAGTTGCATTCAAATTTTCCTAATTAAATGTTTAATGGCAATGCGACGTTGTTTTAATTGCACTTGGCTAGCAGTTTGACTCGTTTGGCGCTGGCAATTTGTTGCAGTCTGATGCGCGCTTTTGGCAGCATTTCAATTATGGGCGAAGGTAAGCGCCTGCATTATGCAATGGCCTAGAAATCAATCGGTCCGACAGACAGACAAATATATGTATGCATACATATATGTACTACATTGTACTACGATTAGGCATCCAGTTAAACGAGCGATTTCACTTATTTTGTTTTTAATAAACCTGAAACGTGTTTAGCTTTAAATATATGACAGACATTTGTGTGGCACAGTTAGTTATGCCTACGGCCATGCTTAACTAATGGTCAACCAAATGTGATAATGGCATTATTGTATAAGTAAATAGGGTTAGAAGAGGGTTCAATCAGATACGGCTTGAAGTCAAGTGGAATCTCAAGTTGCTTTCGAGCACAAGGATCAACGACTTATATAGCTGACCCTTCATTAACTTGCTAAATCAGAATTTTTAAAAATATCAAATTTATCTTTAAACCGATTATATCCAGAGTAATCTTTTCCAAATTTCTATTACCATATAACTCAATTTGTTTCTTTACTAAAAAAAAAATGTCAAGCTCTATGTTTAATTCGGTTCGATAATGCCAAATGACTTAATAATCTTTTAAATATTGCTCAGGTCACATCCAGTTTTTGCCAAAGTAAGTAAGATCTTCTTGTGAAAGCAACGAAATTGTATTGTGAATCTGTTTGCAGCGGCTCATTATTCCGGACTATACGGATTAGTTAGGTATTTGAAATAATTCGGATCCCGGGTCGTGTCTCTGTTTTGTACCTCATTGTCTACACACAAAAGAGGCAAACGGACAACAAACAAAAATGTTGATTTGTGCGAGTATGTGGGAAAATGGGACTGTGCTCAATTGTGGCATATAGTAGTAGAGATCGCATCTACAACATATATGTGTATATGTATATATCTAAGCATATATACATATGTACATAGAGAGTGTGTATGATATGTATATTCGCTGGTATTATGTATTATTATGTATGTGATATATAACTATTTAGCATTTACTGACACGCAAACAAACACACACACAGTCACGCACACATAAATCATGCAAAAAAGAATTAATCGGAATTAGAATCTGAAATTGAAACAAAATCGTTGCCTGTCGTGCTCTGAGTGCGGGTCAGTGGAGAGTACCGTTTCACTGACTATCTCTTGTGTGTGTGTGTGTGTATGAATATGTGCATGTATCACTTACCCAATAGAATCTCCACAGTTGCCTCACTCATGTAATCATGACAATCAAATGTGCGTCCATCCTCCGCACGCAGTTTCCGCACCACATTGCGAGAGTTCTCGTTAAACAATTCAATGAAACTCTTTAAGACATTCAAATGGAATGTGGGTGCGATCAGTTTCCGATGAGCCCGCCACTTTTGACCTGATTGATATAAGAATAGATGACATTTAGGTTGGAAATATGGGTATTATTAGCTGGGATTTGAACACGTCGCGCACATATATCGTGATAAAAATAAACATAATAGAGTAGAGAGGATCCAGATATTCTTGCTTCGGCAGATCATATACTAAAATTGGAACGATACAGAGATATTCGGATAGAAGAGCTAATTTTAATGAAGTACAATTAAGTTCGTAATAGGAACAGACATAAAAACATCGTTTGACTGAAAATTAATAAGGAATCGAAATATATCTACAAAAATAGGGCATCCGATAAACACACTAACTTCAATATTTAATTTGATAAATATCTATATAAATTGGAAATTAGATTAAGAAAGCAATATAAATATAAATTCTGTTCGTATTATAAGATCGCTTATCCTTAGATGATAGCTATGATGCTGGCGGAATAAATGGTGATTAGGCTGACAAAATGAAAAAAAAAGAGAGACAACAATATGCGTCCCCTCTTTTAGCAATTCTCCACTCTTATCTCTACACTGTTATGTGCTGTTCTTTTCTGTTCTATTCGGTTTCTGTTTCGGTTTATTTATAGCCGCCATTTGTTAGGCGTTGTTGTGCCAACTGTCAGGCTTACAAATCGTTTAATTAATTTATGATTCCATAAAAGCAATTTAAATTGCATTAGTTAGTCGAAAGAGTGAGCTAGAGAGATAGAGAGAGTGCGAGATATCGAGATGGAGATAGAGTGCCACTGAAAGGCAAAGCTTCCTTTCTGGCTCTCTCCACGCCCACATACGAACACACACAAGCACACACTCACCTGTGCTGATAAGTAGACCATCACCGAGCCAGGGCTTGAAGAACTTGTACTCGGATGCCTTGTCAATGTAGACATGACTGCTGAGGAGCAGCTCAACATCGCGCGGATCATAGATGAACACCACCAGCTTGGGCCCGATCCACATTTTGGCAATGTGCTCAAATGGTGTGCTCTTGCGTATGACTGTTTTGAAAACAGCTACAAAACAAAAAAAAAAAACATAAAAAAAAGAAACAGAACTCAGGTTAGTAGCCAGATAGAATTTAAGTTTATGGGGGTTGCCACCTACACGAAGCGGGTCCAATCACATCGAATAGATGGCCCACAATGGGCAGACCTCGCGGGCCCGGCAGACGCGCCGCTAGCTTGTTGAGATGGGCGCGAGACAATCGCCAATAGATGTACCAGAGCACCAATGTGGGCAGCAGCAGCAGATAGAAGACGCTGCTGGGCGAGCCCATTGCGGCGTCTTTCTTTAGCACCTCCATTGAGGTGGAGCACACACTCAATACTAGTAACTACTAGTTCCGAACAACAATAAAAAAATAAATAATAAAGTATTTATTACACACACACACAAGCCCACACACACAGACACAAGCACGAGCACACACGGCGACGGATGCGACGGGAGATGTGACAACGATTTAACAACTCGACTCGATGCTTAAGGCATTACACATGTATGTATATACATATATGTATATGTATATGCATACGTATACGTATATGCATATGCATATGTATATTTATATTTGTATTTATGTTTATATGTATATATGTATATGTATATGTATTGACTATTCTATTTAGTTTTTTCGCTTATTCGCTTTATTTTATTTATTATTTGTATGTGGATGCGGATGCTGTTGTTGCTCGTCGCTGCTTGTCCGCCGCGATACTGAGACAATTGCCTGCGAAGTGTCGAGCGCTGCTTAAAACGCAGTCACAAAAAAATAATAATAATAATAGTAATAATAATAGTAAGAACACAACACAGCACAACACAAAAAAAAAAAAAACAGAAATACAAAATCACAGTAGCGCCAAAGGCACAAGCACACGAGCAAAAAAGAAGCAAAACGAAAAACAAAATTGTATGTTTAAATGAAATATGGAATGGGAAATGGTCGCCCCAACGTCGCACGCTCCGCACAGTGACTTGTGACTAGTGACTAGCTGCAGCCGCCAGTGCGACCGACTTTTATAGCCAACAACGTGGCAAGCGGCAACGAACTGACGCTGACCGACAGGCAACCGGACGACAGACTCTCAGACGTACAGACGCTCAGACCGATGCACAGTGTCCACAAAACGAGCGCTCAAGCGAGCGCCTTGTAGTCAACCCCAGCTTCCCTCCCCCCCCCCCCCTGCATACATGAAGTCTTAATTTAAGATGTCGCGCTCAATTTCGGACAGGCAGTGCGCAAGAGCTTTGAGCTTGCAAGCTTTCCTTCAATCATCATAAACGAAATGCAATTCAAAGCTCGCCGCGCTGATTTGTCAATTGACAATGTTCAGTTTCAGAGCGCTTGCAGCTTTATTCCTTATAAACTCAGTTCCATAATATTCCGATTATTTAGTCTTTTTGGTTTTGTTTATTTTAAAGGACATTTATATATGATTATTTTTAGTAGTTGTTACTCATAGCTAATTTCTTAATAGTCTTGCAAAAAAAAAAAAATCTGTTTTCGCATTCTTATTGTAGCTAATGTACGAGGGTCGATTATTAAATATCCACTAACAATCTAAGTCTGTACAATTTTTATTTACATGCGCAGAGAAAAATAAGTACAAAAATTCATGTATAAAGAGTTATCAAAACTGATACAGTCATAAATATTTTCTTAGATAAAGTCCATCTATTCTTGAATGAACTACTTTGATTCAAGTTCGACGTATTCTTTGTATGCTCATTTTGAAGAACTTATTCTAAATTACTGAGTTATCAATTTGAGATTAATTTCTCCTCATACACAAGATCCATTTTTTTTAGATCTAAAAGTCTGGTTTTAAAGAGCTTAAGAGCTACCAGCGGAAAGTCTGCTCCATCTAATAATTATACTTAAATTTCCCGTCAATATGTCTTTTTACCAAATATGGTGCAGTGTCAGCTTAGAATTGTGGCATGCGTCACTCGAAATCTGATTATTCTTAGCATTGTGTGAAAAACGTCGTCGAATTGATCGACCCTCGTATGTGTATTTAAAATTAATTATGTTTAGAAATTAGCTTATGGAAGTCGTAGGCTGGACAACACTAAGCAAAAGGGCTTTTAATTTCCATTGATATACACACTTACATACAGAACATACAATTATGGGGGATAACAACATTCATAACTACTAATCAGTATGCACACACATGTATGTAGATACATACATATGTATGTATGTACATATGTATGTATAACTAACTAAGTACAAGTTAACTATATGATATTTGTTTTTTGCGCCCGTGTCTAAAAGTATGCTGTGAGTTTTTTTCACTCTTTTTAGACGGATGACTCGTAGATGACAATTTGTAGAACCTTGGGCTTGCTATTTTGCGCCTCCTTCACCTCCTTGAGTATCGCATTTGTGATGGCCTCTAGTGCGGCAATATCTGAATTGTGCTCGTTCTTCTTGTTGCTGTTCCACTTGGGCATTGATACCTGTGTGATACGCGTGTGGCATTCATAATTCAACTGGTTAGTTCGTTTGTTTTCAGTTGGCTTCATTAACTTACGGTTAACACTTTCTGCAATGTCGTATAGTCTAGACCCGTGCCCGCCGTTTCGCCCAGGCGCCGTAATGTCTCCGCCATTGGACCGGAGAGTTCCTGTTATACAAAATACAATTGTATTGTGCTTAAGTGAGAATGGAGGTCGTTGGGTCAGGTTGCATACCTGTAGCTTGGCCCAGCTGGTCGCGTACTGGCGACGCACCAACTCAATGATGGTCGACGTTAGCGCCAGGCCAATGAGTATATACAGAGTGCAGAGCAGCATATAGTTGGGTTTCTCTGTGGGTAGAGTAAAGCAGAGCAAAGCAGACAATTAGTGGATTGCAATCGTGCCGATCCCCTCTCGCACGCACTGGGCACCAGATCACCAAAGCCAATCGTTGTCATGGTTATAAAGCAGAAATAGAAGCCATCAAAGAATGTCCAGTCATCCTCCCAGAGCAGCAGCAGCCCGGCACCAGCTGCCAGATAAACGCCCAAAAATCCAACGGCCAATATCGCATAGAACCAGGTTTTGCCAATGAAGTTCGTAAACTTTGGCTTAGCTGCAAGCGAGAAACCGTTAAAAACATATTGCTAACAAGGCTTTCTACTTACTGGGCATGTGTGTGCCAAAGACGGACACTGCGCTGGCAAAGAGTCGGCCCCAGTCGGCGATGACCGTCAGTGTGAAGGGTATGCCAACGAGTGCAAAACAAATGCAAAAGACGCGACCACTGATAGTTACTGGCACTATATTGCCATATCCTATAAAAATTGAGATTCCACTTAATATGCATAAGCAGTCATGTCAAACATGGAAGAAAACATCTAAATTGATGAAGAAGTTACAAAAATATTTTCAAACATGAATGCAACATCTTAGCTTACGATTTTTAGTATCGCCTTACGATCTATAATCTCAATGCAAAAGTATTTTCGTAAAACGCAGCATAAGTAATACCATCTGATAACAGGTAGCAAGGAACAAATTTGGATACAAGATACCTAGTAACTCTCCTTCCAAGTTTAGTAACTGGGATATTCCTTTTTGTTGACAACTGGAGCACTTACCTATAGTGGTTAACACAGTTGATGAGAAGAACACAGCTTGCAGTATGCTCCAGCGCTCGTAGGGCTCTGGAAAGTCTTTATCGGCTATGATGAGCAGCCCGCCCTCGGCCGCCAGTTGTACCACCTATAGGAAATATGAAATGACAAAAGGCTTAAATTAAATTATCCGAAATCAATTCAAATGCAAACTTATTGTGATAAAGGGCGCTGGTTGGATTAAATAAATAATTAACAACAAGAGAGAACGTTGCAGTCCGGCGTAACCAACTGCGAAATACTTTGATACCATAAGTAATACCAGCTGATAACAGGTATCTAATAACAGGATGGGTGTAGCTAAGATATGCAGATCTTTGAAGGAGATGGTCTTATCGACTTACACCAACAGGTGTATTGGTTTAGAAAGGCGGAGTAGGAGTGGTCTGGAAATGAATTTGCATATGTATCTTTGAAAGAGATTACCAGCAAGTTACCTTCCAAGTTTGGTGACTTTATCTTTAAAATTGTGGAAGATATGCGTGAGCATGGCCATAAAAAATTGTTATCGGTTCTTAAAGGCGGCTACCAGTAATGTACCTACCATGAGCCGATCTTTGAAGAATACTGCCAACAACCTAACAACCAAATTTGATGACTGCAGCCTTCAAATTGTGGTAGATATGTGGCTTTATCGATTCTTTATCATTATCTTTTTGGAAATATCAATGTCCAACCTACCGCTTCATATTTGGCCAACTCAAAAGAGAGCAGCTCATTGAGATTGTTCACCTCGGTATTGTTCAGTATGGTGCTAATGAAGCGTTGTCGCTGTGTCTTCACCACGTCCTTTAGCTGCGTAAGGCGCTCCACCTCTGCTGGACGCTCCAGGTGTCGAAAGATCTGTGTCAAAAATATGAGAAACATAAAATAACAATTAACAATTAATTAAATAGCGCCCAGAGCAGAACAGCTGCTGCTGGCTAAATGAATATAAGTATTGGGGTCTCTAGTGCCTGGGTGGGGTATGGGAGGTCACACTAATGGCATCACTAAAACTATGGCCAACTCTATGTGTGGCGTTTCTTTGTGCAATCTATTGACATTTGATTGATGATCAGGCCACAAATTCATATTATTCTAGACATTGAGTCTGTCGGTGTTATTGCTCTCGTCTCCTTATACCCTGTAACCTTTGAAATACCCATTATGGGCATTTGTTTTTATTTGATTGTACTTATGCATGCATATGTGTAAAACTGTTCTGTATTTAGTATCTAAAAGTATCTGATGGGAAACGAAAACTGTTTTGTTTATATACAGTGAGAGACAGCTTAAATATACCAGTGTAAAAAAAAAAGTAATTGCCTGCCATAAGCTAATTATTCATTATTTTACAAAAATTCCAAAAACCGATGGTAGGTACATGTATTAACCACCAATATGAATGTATTACCCTAATAAACTGCAGGTTCCCCACCTGCACCCAGGTGTTCACCATGTACCTGGTCCAAATAAGTTGCAGGCAATTACTTTTTTTCTTTGACACTGGTCAATTTGAGCTGTCTGTCACCGTACATTTTTGTATCATACCATTTCGTATTCGTATATCTCTCAGAGCAGGCAGTTCGAATTTAAAAGTCGACTCAGCTTGACTACACACTATACGTGTTTCAAGACAATAGGGTATGTGTGTAGTCGTGTTAAACGCATATTTCTTGTTTGCGTTGACAGGGGCTATGATTAAGTTAAGTGAATGGCATTTACAGTGGGTTCATGAAACCTTAAGCAGAAGGAATGCAATGTTTAGCTCGAGCCCAGTGGAGTCCAAATGCATTCGAATAAGGTCCCATTATGTAAATATCTTATGCTCCAAGTAGATATTGGATGGCCTTTAGAATTTGACTTACCAGCTTCACCTTTACTATGACATATCCAAATATTAAAAATAACATAATTTTAGAAAATTATTTTGGTTTTTCAAATTTGATTTTTCATGTTTAAGTGTTTAAAAAAAAAAAACAGAAGCGTTTAAATTTTTCGCACACAATCGTAATAAATTTATTTAAAATGAAGTATATATGTATATACTACAATACGAATTGTCTAGCATACATTTACTGCTTGTGAATCAGCATGCGCATTCGAAATTCAATTGAAATGTGTCAGACAGCCATTTCTCGCACTCTCGCCCAACGACTTACATTAAGTGTTTTATCCCCCTCACAGAGACAAGTTGCCCTGTCGTAGAAGCCACTTGAACAGCACATGTGAGTGCATTTGAACACTGGACAACAATTTTATTTCTCTTTGCAAAAGCGAAAATATTTACAATAAAATGTGCCAAATAAGCTTCTTTTTTTTTTGGAAACTTGTGTAACTTCCAATGGCAATTAAGCAATTAAAAGGGTTTTTTTTTGAATAGGAAATATACATAAGAATAAGAAAAAATGTATATAAGTATTAATTTTCCATTATGTATGTTTATTATAATTTTAAACACAAAAAATTTGATTATATGTATCTGCACACAATCTGCACAATACAAAGGACCTTCTCCTCTTCAAATAAAAAATAATAATAATAAGCATAAGAGGAAAACTGATGCACGCTTATCTCAAGTTAAACTTCATATACATCATTTACTTACTGCTCAATAATTCATCGAAAAACCCTCGTTTTCCCCACTCCAAAAGACAGCTTCAATTTATCACTGGATTACAAATGTTTAGTTTGGCACATTTTCCAAATTGATTTCATTTTTCCACATAACGAAAAACTTTCCAAGTTTAATATATTAAAGCTTATAGCTTTCTTAGCTATTTAATATCGAAATACAAGATGATAATCCAAATATGGTAATGTTCATAAAACTCGAACGGATATCGAGTAAAAATAAACTGTATATGCTGTTTTTATCTGAATAAAATATAAATAATAATAATAATAATAATAATATTAATAATGATATTATTATTATTATTATTATCCTTCAAGGATACCTTGTATTTGTAAGCTATGACTACCCTAAGAGATCGATAAAAATATTGCACCATGCCGACTCCCGCCCCCAAAAACGATAAAAGCATATGTCTCCCGAAACTTAAGAGCCATCGTTACCAAAATTTGGAAGGTAGATTACTAAGATCGTACTCCAATATAGTTTTTTGGTCACGCCCCCCAAAATTCGCAAAAAACGTATATCTCCCGCAATTTAAAAGCTACAGTTACGAAGCTTGAAAGAAGATTACGAGGAACTTTCCCAATAATTAATTCCACCCACGCCCACTCCCAACCACAAAAATTTCCAAAAGCTCATATCTCACGTAATTTAAGACCCACAGTTACCAAACTTGGGAAGTAGATTACTAGGAATCTTGTATCCAAATTTTTTGAGTCACGCCCACTCCCGCAATTTGAAAGGCAAACTTCGACAGTAATTCTTGGCTACACCCACCCTGCTCTTTGTTATCAGCTGGTATAACTTATGGTATCAAAGTATTTCGCATTCGGTTACACTCGAGTGCAACGTTCTCTCTTTTTACTATTCATATTTTATATAATAATAATAGCATTAAGTTTTGCTGCCACACATAGTAATCAGCCTTGCCTCTTCCTTGCACTTGGCTTATAATAATTTCGGCACATTTGCGTAATTAGCTTTTCTTTGGCTCACTCAACCAAATGACGGCGACAACTTGTCCGAGTTGAAAAGTTCTTCGCACAGATCTATATGTTTAGCAGCAAGGACGACAGCATACAGCACACAGACAGGCGTTAAATCAAATTTAGAGCTTATGACCGGCACTCGCCTTTTGTACACTGTGGCGTATACGCAATGTCTGTATTTTATTGTCCGTCCGTGTGATATTGTTGTGCTTGCGCATAAACTCAAACAGACTTTGGGTTAGATGCGCCCTGCAACGACGAAAGTATTGTCTATATTCGAACAGAGATGGTCCACATATACATACATATGTACATACATATATAGTTTAGTCCAGGCTAAAATGTAAGTAGAAATTTTCAATTTTGTATTTGGGTTATTCGAAGATTTTTGCTCAATATAAAAATCGATTTTTAGAAGTTTTTACAATGTATATAAATATACATTTTATTTGCAATTTTTTAAGCAAACAAATTAAGTGCCTTTCATCGAATTTCTAATCAAGTGTCTGATTAAGGCTAGGTGAACTCTGACCCTGGCCAAACTATTTTTTTGGGTACACAAATCATATAATATCCATGAGAGACACGAAGGAATTCGGACTTTGCGGAGGTAGCTATAATTCAATCGAACACATTCGCAAATTCCCTTAAGCACACAGTATATCCTTGGAGATTACGTTAAAGCTATCCATGTTTGCTTAGCCAGTGCACTCTTCTGGCACTGACTCGGACACTTAACTCCACGTACAAGTTGGCAGCTGTGTTTTCTTTATAATGTGCTTAAAGCACTTGACAAAACAAGTGACAGTCCATTTGCATGCCATAAATCACTTGACGCACGTTATGGCAGTTATGGCACGTGCAAGAAACGTTCCCCCCCCCCACAACGCCAACATAACCGTAACACAGCTTACAGGCCAGACTACTCAACTGGCCAACGAGCATGGATGTGTGGTAAGCTAATAACCACACGGCGTATGCTTCATTTATCGCTGATATTAATTTTCATTAGATGTTGTTTTTAAACAAAAGCGACAGCAACATCATCAACAACAACAACAACAGCAACAACAACAACAGTAACAGTTATATTCACAGCAATTTATCTTCATTCAAAACAAACAAAACAAAAATCCTGCAAATTTTGGTGCTAATTTAAGAGTGATGAGCGCGCCCATTTAACGGGTAACATCTCATTTCCGCATTTGTGTCCGGTCTAGGCCTAAAAGTGGCATAAAGAAGCCAACCACGCAAATTGATTGAGTGTATGTGTGTATATAATATATGTATGTCAGTAGATACGCATATACATGTATGTATATGCTAAAAGGCAGTTCAAGCCATTTAATGCAACATTTCAATTGTGAACATGAACAAAGTAATGCCAAATGTCTTACATGATCAAAATATCAGATTGGCAGCAAAAAAGTAGTTTTTGGATTTCTTGCAAACGGTTCAAGTAAAACAATACATTAAGTCATGGAGAACAAATAAATGACTCTTAGAATAGGATCATTTTGATGTTACCCTTTAGGTTTTCTCTTCTTCTTAATTAGTATGCCCTACTTCAAGGTAGACAGCATATATAAATTTATAGTATTATTGCTTGACCCCAACAACAATCCAAAAGTGCATACGTGTATTGACGGACCTTGGCCAAAACCATGACAAATCACAGCCGAAACAAAAATGGATTCTGGGCCTTAGGTTAGGCCTTGAGCTAAGCAACTACATATTCCGGCGCAATCTGCCAAAACGGAAGCTTAAAGTAAATGCGTAAAATATGTCCAATGTCTTGAGAGCTTGTCTCTAATTGGAAATCTACATATAATCGCTGATATATCTTGTACCCTTGTTCAGGGTTTCTTCAAGTCACACTCTCTCTCAAAGTTGTTGTAAGTAAATAGATGATTTATAATCAACTGTGAGTGAAAATTGCCAACTTGTTACTTTTGCTCTGCTTTCCTTTGTTTGCACACATCGGGCAATTTAATTTTCCATATCAATGCCTCTCTTTTTCCCTTGCCCCTCTTTCCAAGTTATGTGCCTTGCAAGCAGCGGGGCGTTTTTATTATATGGCTACAAAACATGTACTTGAACTTTGTTGTTGTTTTTTGTTGTTGTTTTTGTACATTTGCTGTTGTTGAATTTACTATTTCATGAGCTAATGATTTGAAATGAAATGAGAAATAAATTTATTATTACGTTGATGTTGTTGTTGTTTTTGTTCAACATATATAAATTGCTGCCAGCTCATTAAATTCGAGTTGTGATATTCGAGTGGCTTACACTGCGAGAATTAGTAGTAAGTCGCTTTAGAAACTAGAATATAAGCTCGACCTTACAAAACGGACAAATCGAGAAATCATATTTAAATGTTAATTGGCATAACCGAAAAAAAAATACCTGTATGCTTTATGAAATACTTTAAGATTGATGATATGAAGTTCACGTTTAAAAGGTTGAAAAAAGTTCAGCAATGAAAACTGAGACAAGGAGAGTGATTGTGAGTTTATACAAAAATTGAAGAGCTCCACATATACAGTGAGCGACAGCTTAAATCGACCAGTATCAAAAAAAAAAGTGATTGCCTGCAACTCATTTGGACCAGGTACATTGTGAACACCTAGGTGCAGGTGGGGAAACCTCAGTTTATTAGGGTCATACATTCATATTGGTAATTAATACATGTACCTCCCATCAGTTTTTGGAATTTTTGAAAAATAATGAATAATTAGTTGATGGCAGGCAATTACTTGTTTCTTTGACACTGGTGGATTTAAGCTGTCTCTCACTGTATATTCAAGATTTCAGATTGGATTTATGGATTGATTTTACTCTCTATATATACAAATTACAAATTTCGATTCTATAGGCAAGAAAATGGCTATAATTCCACTTTGAAGAGTAGTGGAAAATATGTTAATCGTGACAAATAGCATATTGTTGATACAATCTAAAGCGATTTTCCGGCTTCCATCGCTTGTCGGCAGCTGACCTAAAACGTAAGCCATTAAGCCATCAAAAATGAACGGGAAAATTGCCGATTTATGAGTACGCTCGGCAGCCAGCCCGCAGAGAACCCTCCAATTTAAATTTATTTAGTACTTTGCACTTGGCACTTGGCACAGTTATGAACCACGAATTATGGCCAAGAGCATAAAAAAGATGCCGCATAGATGGCACAATCTTCCGTACACAAAAATCAAATCAAAAATCACAATAAAATCTGGCAAGTAATGATAATAATGTATGCCACTCCTGTGCCATCGCTAATTAACAGATCTGAGTGGAGGTTGTTTTTTTTGTTGTCTGTATTTATGCTAATGTCGCTCGACCCAAATACACAAACAGCAGACCAACAATAAATTGATTAGTCCGAGCATTGAATACCCTTTCATACATAGCGGATTTGTATAAAATGAACAATGTGCGAGTCAATCGCTGTCTAAGGTTGACATTCGACGATGATGAGCCTCAGATAATGGGCAACTTTCGCTGCAACCCAGCTGAACAAACAGTCACACAATTACTTAAGGTACCCAGTATTTGAATTCCTAATGGGTATACTAGAAGAGGACAGAGGACAAGATCTGCACATACTGAACAAAACTAATGTTTCTTTTTTAATTACACAATTAGTCGTAGCTGAACCTTGAAAGTTGCTTCAAATAATTTTCGCTTTAAGTAGAGGGTATTACGCAGTCCATCACACGAGATTACAGCATTAACTCATCTCGTATGCGTTGATTTCCCCAGGGGACTCCGTATCAAGGGAATCACTCAGGGTGGTATGTACCAGCAGATATGCGAGAGTAGCTCAATTCAAATTCGTGTTCAATATGGAACTGAAATTGTTGAAACCTCGGCCACGTATACCACTAAGTGAACTCCCCCCTCAGACTTAATGCTTGGGCGTTTAAATTTCACACTTTCATGTTGAGCCGGTCGAAGTCGCGTGTCCTGTGCACGTGACCAAGCATTTTACCGTGATACGAAGACGTTAAGTAAAAATCAACAATAATCCGCCGAGATTCGCATGCCACAACACGTCACCATGCCACTAATCAGGTCAGGCGCATAAAGTAAGCCAATAAGATTTCTCTTAAACGACAACTGTTGTGTACACCTCGTGACCTCGTCAAAAAGGGCTTTACTGTTCTTTCTATAGCTGTAGCTGCGCATAATAACATTCAAATTAAAAAGTAAAAGTACTTCTAAGGTCCTTCCTTTAAAGCTGAAAAACAATTCCATTTTACTACTATACAAGTGTATACGTGCAGGGTATCTACCGATCGGGTATGCGCATGAAAAGTGTTTTAAGTTAGTTACATTAGTTACATACATTAAAATATGTATTTATACATATTTTTGAGCTGCTTTGCGTTTTTTCACATTTGAACGCGTGCAAGCCAAATATGGCAGGTATGTAGTACGTACCCGGCCAAGAGATTGGTTATGCCAAAAAGGATTTCCGTTAAGTTGCGTGCCACATGAGACGGCTAAAACACAAAATACGATTCGCAGCAATGTCCACAACGATGTTCTTGCTGCCCAGTTGTTTTCACTCAGCATTTAATGAGGTGCCCATATTAAATGAGTATATTGCCAAAAGAAAATCACATAATGAAATATCACGCAAATTATCGAAACGTATTCATTTCAAACATCACCTCCAACAACAGCTTCTGATATGTGATGTTAATTATGTACTCGCAGCAATGCACAGCTCTTGGCAGACGTCCAATTGATGGCCGCTATATACAGTGAGAGACAGCTTAAATTGACCAGTGTCAAAGAAAAAAATGTGGACCAGGTACATTGTGAACACCTGGGTGCAGGTGGGGAAACCTCAGTTTATTAGGGTCATACATTCATATTGGTGGTTAATACATGTACCTACCATCGGTTTTTGGAATTTTTGAAAAATAATGAATAATTAGTTTATGGCAGGCAATTACTTTTTTCTTTGACACTGGTCGCTTTCAGCTGTCTCTCACTGTAGACATGTATTTACATAAATCTGTTCAAACATATGTACATGCGGACATTGATTGATATTTTGCCGGATAAGTTTGCCTTTTCTTGTCGTGCTTAGAGTTGTTGCGAACAATATATTTTTTAGCCACTTTCTTAATAGCCGGTTTAAACATGTATTTATTATATTTTTGAGTAATTTGGTAAACAAAACTTTGCATATTTTGGTACATAATTGTTTTCGTCTTGATGAACAGTTGGCAAATACCTTAGGCGTGATTATTTGGACAGATATACCATATACTTATAATATTATAAATGTATATGCTTAATAATTATGTACGCTCAGTGTAGCACAGCAAAAGCACTTACATATTTCGGGGGGTGTGGATAAAAACGATGATATTTAAATTTAATTACTATTACTGCCTAGTTTGAGAAGGTAAGCCATGTGATAAATATTTATATGTACATTGAATTAGTAAAGTCGAATTTGATAGCTAACTACTTAAAATTACAGACTAGATAATTATCTGCAACCTCATATTTTGTGCCAAAGGCTATGTGACTATGTATGGATAGATGTATTTTGCAAACTGTGATGCCCCATGTAGACAAACAATTAGTACATACTACGATTATATATCGTGCCCTCAATCACTTATGAGGTCTCGTCTCTCAAAACATTAACAATGATTTGTTATATCAAGAGCAAACAATATTATTTACTTAAGACACTAAGGTCTTAAGACACTCAAAGGCAATTGTTCATAAATATTCGCATCTTAAATTCAAAATTGGTAAAGGTTTACAATTATACTTATAAATATGAATATGGAAATAATTCAAAACAATTTCGAAATAATAATCTTCAATTTTATTTATTAAAATAATGTCTAGTGTCTAGTGTCTAGTGTCTTATGATGATAGTATGATGCTTATAATATAACCAAAGCAAAATATCAATCAAATAAAATAAACGCTTGTCATCAAAATTGTGTTGAGCTACTCTGAACGTGCATCTGAGTAATAGCACAAGGAACACACTCATACACACACATACATACATAAATACAGATAAGATACAGACATACATACACGTACATAGAGCGTATCATCAATCAACGCCGCTTCGATATGCAAATGTTGCACGCAACTGAACATCGATAGCATTTTTAGGGAGCTTTACTAAATGTTGCCGGCAGAGTCCAAATTAAAATGCCAATGTTGTCTTCGTGCCGCAGAGAACCGAAAATGTTGAAAGCCAAAGATTGGCAACTGCAAAACAACTAAGGAGAGCATGAGCATGTGATTAAATGCATAGCTTTACCCCCTCTGGATTTTGTAGCTGCCACTTTTGTAGCTTACACTGCACGCAAGCATTGTTTTCGGTGTTTGCAACCGGCGCTTTCGGGATTCCAAGGAGCCTCCTAAAGTTGATATCGTTGTTATTCTGGCTACTCCTCTTGTAATTGCAAGGAATTTTGGTGCATTCGTTGTACAACTTCATACATAATTCATAAGATAATACATAAGAATTTCATATTGTCTCTGAAGAATATAAAAATATCTTCACTTTCACAATTTTTATATACTTATCGAGGATGAAGAAGGAAAGCAAGGAAAAAGAAGGTAATTATAAATTCAATGTTGATCTTTTGCTCTTAACTTAAGAGTATGAACTAAGTGTGGTACGGATAGAATAGTTAACAAAAATGCATCTTTCAAGTGAAAATTATATATATGATGGGATCCAATCTGGCTGATTCCGATTTATTAAGTGAAAGTCGGAAATATTTCAAAGTTTCATCAACATAAATTGAAAAAGTGAATATCTAGTTGGCATACAGAAAGACAAACATTGCTATATTGACTTGATCATTGATACAGTACAAAAATAAAGAAAAAAAAAATAATATTCAATATAATAATATATATTCGTAATATTCAAATTCGTAATCAAATGTACTCAAACTTTGGACAGAATACCAACGATATTTACATATAAATATTTATGTTTTCTTGCGGGCCTCTTCCTGCTGTTAAGTGGGAACAATTAGCCCAACTAGAACGATAACTTGGCCAGCAGCAGCAGCAACCACACTAATCATACAAAACAACAAACAACACAAACAACACAAACAACCTTGACACGCCAACTCCCCATAAACTCTTGCACTTGGCTTTGATTTTGCTCCAAAATATTTTCCATACTATTTATTTTTTTTTTATGCGTTTTATTCAGCTGGCACGCCTACAAACGCCCACACACGTGGCAGACCGTAGACCGTTTAAGATATAATAACACCTCTATGTGTGTGTGTGTGTGTGTGTGTGTATCTGGGATGAACAAGAAACGATATGGAAAATAAATGAATAACTCATACAAACAAATTGCGAGCACATTTCGTAGCTTATTATTTTATAATAAATTGTGCAAATTATTAATGCTGATTTTGAATGGATAGTCTATTTTTTGCCAGCGCCAAAAATTACTAGCAACTACAACTACAACAACAACAACAACAATAATAAATAGTTTACAAATTATTTTTAATTTCGTTTTCTGGTTCTTTGGTGCAGTAGGAACAACAACTGGGGCGAAAATCAAATGAAACGCAAACATCTGCAGAATTCTTCAAATTTATTTGCTCGCCAACAGATAAAAACAACTACAACAACTTTTCCATACACACGTGAAATATGTTAAATAGTTGTACGTTATTTGTTTTGTTTGTTTTTCTTCTCTTTTTTTTTTTTGTTTTTTTGTTTTTTTGTTTTACTTGTGCACTGGCTGCGTGCTGTGTGCCAAGGCTCATGAAAACATGAAGGCACATGAAAACTCAAGAATTACTCATTCGCCGTATTGGGCAGCAAATTATAAACCGAAACTTGCGGGAAAACACCAAAAGTGCGGCGGGCCTCAAAAACAAAAAACCAAAAACAACAAAAAAAAATCGATAAGAAAAAAAAAAGGTAAAACACGGCAAAGTATAGTGCTGCACTGAACTGTCTGATCGTCTATCTGTCTGTCTGTTGATCTGTCTCTCTGTCTCTCTGTCTCTCTGTCTGTCTGTCTGTCTGTCGGTGCGTCTGTTTGTTGCTGTTGCATATGCACACACTGACGCTGGAATTGTGTTTCCCTGGAGAGGGGTAATGACAGCTGGCGAAAAGGTAAAGGTACAAACAATAACCCTAAAGATAAACATACTGCAAAAGTTGTGCAAATTGCAAATGTCCAAACGGAATATTCATCATAAGTATTCGATTTAACAGCTTGTTACTTTACTCGAAAACTGAAGCAATTTACTTTTAGTGTAGCGTGTAATACAGCGCCAACGGATTTTCCTTTTTCTTTTTATATACAGTGAGTCACACCGAAATTTGCACAGTGTCAAAGAAAATAGGCTACTTTTTTACATAATCCTACCTAGCAGGTGGGGAAACCCCAGTGTATTGGGGTCATATATTAATTTAGGTGGTTAATATGGTTACCTACTATCGGTCTTTGGAATTTTTGAAAAATAATGAATGATTAACTTATGGAAGGCAATTACATTATTTACTTGAAGCTGTGCAAAATTCGGTGTGAGTCACTGTACATACAATATACATACAATATTCAATTAAATTGCTACATAAAAAAAAGAAGAAATTTGAAAAAAAAACTCTAAAATGATTTCATAAAGTGTAAACAAAAAAAAAAAAGATGGGTGACTGTTTAGTCATATGGTTGAGTTGCACGTAGGTTCGGTTTGTGATCTTTAGAATCTTTAGAAAAGTCATAGAAAAGGAGCAGGCTTCAGGTCAAATGTTTTCTTTTATTTCGGAGTATACGAGTATATACAGTATAAATCGAGTCCAAGCCACGCTTAAAACCCAGCCTGTTTATATGATAACTGATAACTTTTATTATTTTCACATTCTTGCAGGAGATGCAGTATATAAAACGATGACCAAGTTGCTGGTTCTTCACCTTGGAACCAATAGGGCAATAAATCCCAATGGCTGCACTCATTCGGGCTTTTATTCCGAAAAGAGGAGTCCATTAAATGAGGTGTAAATTGCTGTAATTGCTGGCAATATATGTATGTGTACATAGTTGAAAGGCCAACGATCTGAATAATTTCGCAGACGTCACATGAACATAGCAACTGAACTAACTGAACAGACGTCGGCGTGCACAATGTCTGACTGAGGAGGGGCGGGTGCGGAGGAGTTGGAGGTAATAAATTCATTTTCTATTTATAGAAAATGGTACGCGAAGAATATAAAGAATTTCCTCAGTGAGAAAATGCGATAATTTGTTTTTTGTTGGACTTTCAATTTTGTGTGGCGCCTTCTGCACAAATCTGTCCAAGATTTGTCACCTGGCCGTCATCGGATAGTTTGCTAATTCATGCGGTTGAGGTGCCAGCTGCTGGCCAGAAGTTATCGATGCGAAGGCGTCTGTCAAATATTCATCCCAACATGTGTGTGTGTGTGTGTGTGTGTGTGACTGGAATATGCATGAATTGATAAAGTTTTTTGTTGCGTGTTCGTTGCGTAAATAAATCGCTCAACGGCTCTTGACCGACAGGCAAGCATCAGAAAGAGGCAATGTCATGTGGTTGTTGTTATTGCAGCCAAGTGATTTTATGACTTACAATATATACATATACATATGTACATATATATGTATATAATTTCGGTTAGCCTTTGTTTTTTGTTGTACATAAATTGAAAATGTGCAAACTGACAGCTCGACAATCGATTTGTATGCCTTATGCGTAAAGATTGACCCACAAACAAAATAAAAATCAAAGAGCAGAACTTTATCTGATGCTCACTCAATGCCCGACCCCTCATCCCCCCCTCCCGCACCCCAAACGTTCACTTAATACTTAAACACTTTGGAAAACTATTCACATTTTGGGTTTGTCGATCGTCATTGTTGAGTGATTTCCTCGTATTTATTTTTAGGGAGGAAAGTACCCTTTGACATGATTGGAATTTGTAAAAAAAAAAGGACAAAATGTTGAATTCCCAAAAGTATTTTTGTTAAACGACATGACTATGTAATGGTGGTACATTTCAATTTCTATTAGATTGCTCTTTTTCAGACAAGTGTTAAACGTCAATTGAAAAGAGGGTTGAAACAATGAAATAAATCTATCATTGCACCAGTTGGAGGATTGTCACGAAAGATTCGTTAAAGAGGTGGAGCGTGTTGTTATACGCACTACAAACCACAATTTTAAAACTTAATAAAATGAAACTTTTTATCATCTACTAAAACTACAATTAATCAAAATGGCAACAAAATGAAAGTTAAATTGCAATTATATATGTATGTAATCAGTCATAACTCGCTATACGGCCGCTTTTTACACGGCACTTCGCAAGAACGGCCCTCTTCAATTAAGGCACGTTTTCGATTTAGGGCCTAAAATGTTTCGATAAAGTTTCTCGAGGAATTAACTGAGCTGTTAGCTGTTATAAATCACTAAGAACGAAATGGACAAAAAGGCAAGACAATGTTAGACAATTTTTTTAAGCCAGGCCTGCATCTGCATGATTTGATGTAACATGAAGTTGTTTCATATTTGTTTTTAGATTATTTTTGGTTTTTGGAGTCTGTTATTATTTGATGTACAAATGTATGTACGTGTTATGTATGTATTTTTGATTCAAATGAAATAAAAACATAAAATGCATTTTGAATACATACATACATGTATATACATCTACTAAAGAGCTAGTATGAAAACTACACTCAACAAAAAAATCTCACTGGAATTTAGAAAATTGTCCTAAAAACTAAAAAGTTTTCTTAAGTATAGTTAAAGTACCCCTAGGTTTTAGAAACAGATGAGTTACCCTTAGCTCTAAATTTAAATTCTTAAATAAAATACATAGTTGGAAATTTACGCGCAAAATACATATAAATCTTGAAATGTCAGAGTATTGTGCAAAATTCGTATAATTCGTTTCGTTTTAAATTTTTCTTACCTTTGACGTAAGATGGTGCTTTTCCTTCAAAATGTCATCGTGTTTACAAAAATCTCAAAAGATATGTTTACTATATGAAAATGTAGAGGGGGGGGGGGGTGTATTCTTCCTTCCTTCTCTATCCAGTAAAAAGACAGTTGGGTTTTGTTATGTTCACTATGTATTTATATTTCACTTTAGAAATATATTTTTCACTTCTTCTGTTGTTGGTTGTGTTACAAGACTCTTACAAAAGCTTGGTTTTTATGTTAATGTTAAACATTAATGTTATTGATAACAGCGCCGAGTGCGCTGTGAGGAAGGCAGCATTGCAAAAATGAGAGGCTGTGGATCGTAGGCTATGTTAAGCCCAAAATGAGATCAGCTGATAAGGCCCGGCTTAACAAAACCAACCTAAACACTATATGCTAAGTAATTGATGTAAGTGTAACCAATTGTGAGTTCCAATATTTGCCATATAATTTTACCCAAGCAAAAGTTCAACTTATATAAGTTGATTTTGGATCGGTAACTATATGTTGTATGCTCTAACATAGGCATATTTGGCCAGTTGTTTACTAAGTAGCTACGACTTGGTTGAGATTAATGCGGTCATTTAAAGTTGCTATTTCTATCTTTGAAGTATTTCAATTTGTAGACGTGCCGCGCCACACCAAAAAGTAGGCAAACAACTGAAAAGGCCAACGACGACCACAATTAAATGACCGCTTGTCACACGCTTAATGCGCGCCTGGCGTGATTTCCTGTGTGTGCCAGTGTCTGTGTCTGTGTGTGTTTGTGTTTGTGTTTGTGTATAACTTTCTCTCTGGTTTTTGGCCAAAATCAAAACGTAAACATCCGGAACGTTGCCGTGCCTAGTTCCTGGTATCATTTATGGGCAAGGAATTGGACTAATATAAAATCATGTATTTTTGCTCCTGGGTGCCTCATTTCATCAGATAACAAACAACACACACACACATATATATATGTGTGTGTGTCTAATTGTCTATTCTTTTCTTTATTTACTTTTGCCCAACAACTTAATTTTTGTTGGCTTAGCTACAAAAGGTGCCTTCTTTGCCATTTGACAAAGCGAATTTTTTTCATGAGATGCGAATCGATAAAGCTGAGCACAATTTACAATAGCAACGCCATCAGCTAAGTGATGAGCGCACACAATATATATGCTAATTCAAATTATTTATAGGTAGATTCCCTCGACATAATGATAGGCCTTAAGCCTCACACAGCCCTCGCATCCCCCCGCCGCCATCTTTCATTTCACGCCATATGGAACGTTTGATTGTGATATTTGAGATATGGTTGAAAGTCCACTTGAAGCCTCACGATACGTCACAAACAAACCATTGGGGAGCGATTAATTAATAAATAAATTTCCAGTACGCTGCTGACAGCTACTAAACAGAGGAACATAAATCAGATAAATGTTGATTCTACAAAGACGCAGAGCTAAAGCTATTAAGAGTTCAGTCAAAAAAAGTAATACTATAAAGCTCACATAGAGCTCTTAAGTTTTTGGATCAGAGCAAAGTTGTAAATTCTCGACAATTCAAGAATGTTTTTTGATTTTTTATTTCCTTGAAATGTTAACTTAACATTTGTTCTTATAATGCACCTTATGATGATTTCTGAAGAGGCTGCAGAGACGGAAGTTTAATCTCCGGAACACTTCTTCTTCTTCTGCCCTGCACTGCCCAGGAAAATACTCGCTATACTAGGAAGTCACTTTCTGTCAAGTCTATCACAGTTAGAGAATATAGGACCGAAAAGTATTGTGAAATTTTTAAATGCAACTAGTTGGATTAACCCCTGATTGAGACTCACACGAGAAATGAAGTGAAATCCATGCGGTATCACATCGGGTGTGTGTCGACCTTATGTTCGGCAACCGTCTAACCTAACCTAACCTTACATTTATTCTTAATTTCAATTTAAATAGTGCTTTATTTTCTTCTTAAGCTTAAATATAATTTCTTTATATTTATTATTGAATTATTAAATTGACATTCTTAATGAATATCGCGAGTGGAATTTTGCAGAACTGCTCAAATATGGCGCATCCGAAATTCCCTTTGTTTATACAAAATATAAAATGATTTGTAATCACAATAAATCGAAAGCGTTATCCAGTATGTGATACATATTAGCAGGGCATTCAAAGTTGGTATTGCTGGTTGATTTGCCAAAGATTTCACATACGCAACGAGCAACAACACCTCAAAATCTGCTGCTGCTGGTGCTGCTGCTGCTGCTGCCGCTGGAGTCAATGATGAGGCCACATTTTATTTTTGGTATACTTGGTACCTGTCTTAGTCTAGTTCGGTTAATTCGGTTCTTGAGAGTGTGGACGATGATTGCCCAAATCAAATGGATGCTGAACATAAAACATCTGCTCACAATTTCAATTCGCATTAAAATTCAAAATCGAATTTAAGGTTTAATTTATTTTTATGATCGATTTAGCGTAATTGCCTAAATGTAATTTTTTTTTATTTATTTATGTTGTTGATTTATGGCAATTGCTCACTGATCAAATACAAAATAAAAGCCCATCCATCGACAAGGTGTTAACAACCTGTCATTCGAGACCTGGCCAATTGCTCTTTGCTGATTACTTTTCTTGGCCCAAGGGGTCAGTTCAAATGAGTGCTCATGAATCAGGCCCTGTATAGACAACCAATTTAATTGCAGACACGATAAAAATTTAATTGCACAAATTATAAATCATTATGTTCGAGTGCTGTGCAGTAAATAAGTCGTTGCTGAAAAATGAAATCGGCCTTTGAATTGTAAAATCAACGCAAATTTAATTTGGGGGATAACAAAAAATAAATTAATAAATAATAAATAATAAATAATAAATAATAAATAATAAATAATAAATAATAAATAATAAATAATAAATAATAAATAATAAATAATAAACAAACAATAAAACAAACAATAAAAAAAATTGCGAGTACTATAAAATTGTAATTAATCAAAATATACAATTAAAGTTGCTGCAAATGTAAATTATTATTATTTTAGGGCATGTAATTTAAATATACAGTGAGAGACAGCTCAAATAGACCAGTGTCAAAGTATAATAATATTGTTTGAAGTAAGCTAATTTGGTTTGAGCTAATAATTAAGTTTTTGGGTGAACTATGTGTATAGTTGGTTGGGATGTATATTTTGTAAGGGATTAAGCAAGAGTCTCAAACATCGAAGCAGTTTAAAAAGATGCAAATTAAACGTCTTAATTGTCAAGAAGATTTGTCAAGAAAATTATATATGTTAACTGTTATTAGCTGATATTACACTGGCATCAGAATTTGCAGCAGTGGATTACGTTCGATTGCAATATATTTTTATGTACATGCATACAGGAAGATATCAAATTATTATGGATGTCGATATATGGGATTATCTATTTTGGAATATTAACAATTCTTATGTCCCTTTTGCAAGTTGGATTCGCTCCGATATATGTATATACTTAAATTGCTAAGGGACTGTTCTATGTACTCTATATAAGATAATAACGCATAGCAACGGAAGGCCGACAAGATGTCATCAATATATCATTATTGAATGACTGTAGATAAGTGTTACACATCCAAGACACTCACTCATATGTGACTTGGCCAGAAGTGTTGTCCGGAAATGTACAATTATCGGTGCTAATGAGCATGACTGCACTTGGTTGTAAGCGTCGCTGGCGATGCAGTCATGGATGGATATTGACTGCATGGAGGAGACCAATAAACGACGACGTCATTGGCAAAAATTGTAAATGTTTAGACAAAATTATTTAAATTTGTCTTAATGCCCAAATACACAAACAAAAAACCACACAGACATCGGCGGTTAGGGTTGCGGCTGCGGTTAATAATACATAGTGCATCCAGTACAAGATAAATGTGAAATGTAACATTTGTAAAATCTATAGCAATCGAATGATTTAATGCGTGGCCGTTGGACAGGAGGATGGCAACGACTTGTGGGTGTGTTCAGTTACGGCCGACACTTAAATCATCAAGTACATTAAAATTTTATGTTTTAATTATGAGCTAATTTTTACTATTGCCATAAATTTGGTGGGCTGTTTGTTCTCTGCGCAAAGGCAAACAAAACCAAATACTGATCGCCGAGTTCCATAATAAGTTTCTACATTGTTGTTTGCTGGCATTTGTTATTATAAATTAAAATTATTTTGTACATATTTCTTCTTTTTTTTTAATTTATTTAAGTATGCAAATTATTTGTTGATCATTTCGTGTGTGTAATCAATCGATTGATGTTAAGTGGTTAAATGAACTGCTTACCAATCCGCCCACGCCGCAATAAATGGAGAGCGAGACGAGCAGTCCGATGTGATTCAAAGCTGACTTCCACTTGAGTGACTGCCAGCAGGCCTTGTTGCGACTCCAAAGGCCGTTACCATTTTCCACCGCATCAATACGTCGATCCAAATGCTTCAGCTTCTCCAGCAGCTCAGTGTTGGCCTCATCCTGCGATTCATAGTCGGCTAGCGAACGGGCCTTGGCGGGCATATTTCACAATTTGCACTTTCGCGTATCTCGTCTGGACAACAATTCAATTAGCGGGCGACCTGCGCCCCTCCACTTAAACTGCCACGGTGCATTGCAACGTATCTCAATGGGTATCTCAAATAAATCACAATTAATTTGTACTTGTTCGCAAATGCAGTTCAAATACGCGCAAAAAAAAACAACAATAACGTCTCGTCTCAAATGCGGCCGTAAGCAGCCAGCGAACAGCTAAAGGAGCTGAATATCAAAAACAACCGCTCTCGACGCAGGCCAGCGAGGCGTATGAGCAATGGTAACATCAATAACAGCAACAGCGACAACATTACCCATTTAACATAATTCTTGGCAAGAACAGTGCCATTTTGAGTACAACAGCATTTTCAAATTTACAGTGAACGTTATAGGCCGTTGTTTTCAGTCCCAAATCCATGTAAAATCTCTAACTGGCCACACTCCCAGATCTGATTAAAAGTCCTTTATTTAACATCAAAATTATATTTTATTGCAATATATTTTTTTCATATTCTTCATATTCATATTCCCATCCATTTTGGGTAAGGTTCTTCCTTGAAATTCCAAATGTCCATTATTTATATCTTACAAGCTATGTAGACACTTATCCTATCTTACTGATTCTTGATTAATAATTAAATTGGTATTTAAAATAACAATTACGAATAACTTAAATATTAAAAACTTCTTATATTTTACGGAAGTAAGTTGTACAGTTGTTTTCAAAAACTAATCGAAAATTTTCATTTGTGATTTAGATGCCTTGGAAATTCCTTCACACTTCAAATGGCCGTAACTTTATCACAACTCAACCAATTCCATCATCATTAAAATTAGTGCTTTGGATTATATATATATTTCTTCAATTGAAGTGTGTAATGGTATTTAGACATTTAAAATGTAATTTTTTTCATATTCCACTTACGAAACCCTTTACATATATTACATACATATTTTGACCATTTCTACTATAATACGTCAGTTCGACTTACAGTTATTTGTGTGTTTGATTAGTGTGTTTGTGTGTGTTCGTCTGCAATTGGCTGTCTGGGTGCCTTATGATGGTCATGTATCGATGGAAGCATTCATTCAAGTGAATTTTCTTATTTTATTATTATCAAAGAGCTCGTGTGACTAGAGCTGTTTATGAAAGCGAGCATACAGGGCGGATATGTAGTTAGATCCTTGTTTCCAACACATCCGATCGAATATGTATAAATATCTATATATATATATATACATATTCGATCGGATGTGTTGGAACCAAGGATCTAACTACATATCCGCCCCTGTATATATATATGTATATATGTATATATATATATATATATATATATATATATATTTCTTATACTGATGGTTTTTACAAGATTTTAAATACTAGGCGAAAAACTAATGAACTAGAAAATAACAAAAAAATTGTGTGTTTGTTTTGTTAATAATGGTTCAAGTTCAAGCAAGTTCAAGTTCAAGTATCCTTGAGAAAGTCCAGCCAATGGTTTGTATATTCCTGGTAGGGAAAATAATCTTATTAGTAATACACAGCATAAATAAAAAAAATGCAAGAAATTCTTTGTTATAGTGCATAAAATAAAATCGCAAGCATACAGAATTTCGACATTTAATTTAAATCAGAAAATAATTAAAATGGTGGGAACTAAAATAGGTCAATTAATTTATATTAAGTAAAAAGGACACACACACAAGAAGAGAACATCGCTTAGAGCGAGACAGAGAATCAGTAGCTGCAAATTACCTTTTTTGTTGTTGAATTTTTTTTTTGTCGATGACTGTTTCAGGTTCCAACACTCTAATACCGTCCAGGGAGCCACCAAAATTGCATGACGCCCGATGCTTATTTAGGAGTCGAACTCTGTCAAATTGAAAAGAACAATACAAAATTACCAGATAGCTAGATATAGTGCTCTACACACAAGATGAGCAGAGAAATAAGCGGATGACATACGTACCCACAAGAAAAGTTCGTCATCCAAACTGGGTATTTCACCAATCGGCGAGCCTATTGATATGTTGATGTTGTTGTTGGTCATGGTGCTGTTGGCGTCGGTGGGGATGGAGTTAGTTGTTGTTGCGTTGGGGATGCTGTCAAGGGCGTTGGGGATGCTGTCAAGTGCGATGGATGCAATGGACGGTATCGAATCGTTACAGATTGCGGATATCGGCGGTATGGTGTCTATAATATGCAAAGGTTTGCGGTTGAAAACCGTTTCGGTATCCGACTTGCAATCTGAATCGGGGGATTCTAAGCGGCACAGAAGTTCCGGGGTGGATTGGCGCGATGTAGGAGTGTAGAGATCTCGGCCATCTTGGTCAGATGTTTGTATCTCCAATAAGTCATCAGATGATGTCACATCTTCTATGATAGCGAGCGCGAATGGAGACACCTCTCTGGACTCAATGTGTCCAGGCACAGTTGTCGGCTTTTTCAGCTCCGGCATCGACCCTAGAGATACAGCATGTAGTACAGGTTCAACAGGCTGCGGTTTTAGTTTAGACGGCTGAAGCTTACCCATGTCCTCTGCTGGCTCCTGTTTCTTCTTAGGTGAAGATAATTTCTCCTTGCTGGGGGACTTTTTCTCCCTAGCTGATGACTTTGTTGCTTTTAGCTCTTTAGTTGATAAATCCGTAGATGCTGGCTCTGCTGTATCCTCCTCATCGCTCACTGTGGTGGTCGGCGAGAACCATTCCACGAGACTAGAAAACCGAACGCGCCGCACACGGTGCACTTTGTTTACGGACACATCGTTCGGCACTATAGGAAAAAGATTTGCTTTAGTGTGGACAGGCGGAATTTTGAACAACGCTGGAAACTTACCGATATACTCGTCATCAGGTTCGTTGCTACTTAGCTCATCCTGGCTGTCCTCGACGCGCAGACTGGCCATGCCAGTATCAGTATCAGTAGACTCACGTTTTTGCAATTTGGGTGGCTTCCCATCGGTGCAGGAGGATGGAGCACCCCGCTTGTTATGTGATAATTTAGTGCGACTGGATTCCAGTGACATGTTGTGCCCAAGGTTAATGTCCTCAAGAACATTACCAGTTGCATCGACTCGTTGTAGACGCGTCGGCACTGAATGGCACTTGTCGCCACCAGAAGTGGATGAAGATTCGCGCGGCTTGCTGCCTAATATCTCTACTGCTTCGTTGAACGAAACAGACTTATTTATACGCTTCGGCAAAGAGCTGGACAAGTCTTTTAGGCGCTTCACCTTCACCACACAATTGAAGAAGCGGGCACCGTAGCGATGCACCATTGCTCTGCGGACAAATGGTGGCCGGAAGTTTTTTTGGCTGCGCATTGGATCTGGCGGTGGTGTTTTCAGAACAATGTAGACCTTGTTGCTCTTGTTTCTATTCCCGGTGTTTGGCTTAGTTGAATTATTCGACGAAGAAGCTTCTGCAGACGTGCTGGGCCGACCGCGTTTATTTGATTTTTTTTGGGATGTTAGACGGTCAATCGTTGAATTATTCGACGACGAAGCTTCTGCAGACTTGCGGGGCCGACCGCGTTTATTTGACTCTTTTTGGGATGTTAGACGGTCAATCGTTGAATTATTCGACGAAGAAGCTTCTGCAGACGTGCGGCGCCGACCGCGTTTATTTGATTTTTTTTGGGATGTTAGACGGTCAATCGTTGAATTATTCGACGAAGAAGCTTCTGCAGACGTGCTGGGCCGACCGCGTTTATTTGACTCTTTTTGGGATGTTAGACGGTCAATCGTTGAATTATTGGACGACGAAGCTTCTGCAGACTTGCGGCGCCGACCGCGTTTATTTGACTTTTTTTGGGATGTTAGACGGTCAATCGTTGAATTATTCGACGAAGAAGCTTCTGCAGACGTGCTGGGCCGACCGCGTTTATTTGACTCTTTTTGGGATGTTAGACGGTCAATCGTTGAATTATTGGACGACGAAGCTTCTGCAGACTTGCGGCGCCGACCGCGTTTATTTGACTTTTTTTGGGATGTTAGACGGTCAATCGTTGAATTATTCGACGAAGAAGCTTCTGCAGACTTGCGGGGCCGACCGCGTTTACTTGATTCAATGTGGGTTGTTAGACGGACAATCGTTGATTGCGTCAAGCGTTCGATGCGCACAACGCACCGTTTGTTGACGATCTGTTGTTGATGCTTTAAAGGCAACGGCAATTCTGCAAACATTTTTTGTTGAGCCTTCGTCTTGAACGACATTGGCTGTGGCTGGTCATCCTCACCCGCTTTATCGACATCATCGGTACCATTCCCATCATTCCCGTCATTGGCATCATCATCATCATCATCATCGTCGTCGTCGTCGTCACCATCATCATCATCATCATCATTGTCATCAATCAAGTTAGTCTCAATTGTCTTGGAATTGGCATTTTTACCCAGGCTCGATGACTTCTTTCCGCCTGCTATCAAAATTCGTACTAAATATTTGCCGCTTCTGCGTTTCTCATTTTTTGACTCACCCTGGCGCACCGACGATTGTGCACCTCCAACCTCAATATCATCGTTCGAGACTTCTGCAATTGTATTTATGATGAAATTATTTGAACTGATTTGTCGCCACTTACCACGTCCTTTTCGCACCACATCAAAGAGATCCATTTTGTGTGCTAAGTATGTGTGGGTGGTGTGTGCAGCAAGGGAATACGCCAAACAGACAATAACAAATACTTAACAATTGATGATTAAGTCTTGAGTATGCACTTCTGCCGTTGCGTGCATTTGCAACTTACCTCAGCTGCGGCAACTAACTTTGACAAAAACTGACAAACAAAATAAAAAAATACAATGATTTTTTACTTTACTATAGTGACAGATGCGGTTGAGTTGTAAATCACAATTATCGAATTACATCCACACGAACATAGATATATGCTTAGAGATTTGTATCAAAATTAACGCTTTTCAATTCATTCACCGCAGTCACAACATTTGTTTTAAACAAAAATTGATGGCGACCAAAAAAATGTAGCATCTACTGCATGCAAAACGACGCCGTTTAGTGATGTGCTCGATAATAATTTTTGGCGCGGCAATAATTAGCACACAATAATAATGTGTTGCATTTGCGGTACATATCGATATGCAGCTATCGCATACCACCATCCAAAGGGAATAGTAAATGACCACATTGTCGAAATTAAGAAACAGGCTGGCAGGGTTGGCGAGGCCCCAACTTAAGGTGACCACCTTTACCACAAGGTGGCGTTTTGTGGATTAGGGTGAGTTTTGCACATGACAAAGAAAATCGAATTCAGGCAGGTCTTGTCTCTTGTCTCTGAATTTACGTGTGGCGCGAACATGGAGAAAAATGTCGGATCATCCACAACAACGGCCTGGATTAGATCCACTGGATATAATTCTGTTTGCAACGACGAGGGAATCTCTCATTGAATGTAAATTAACATAATTTTCAACAAAATGTTAATTAATTAATTTATATTCAGTCATACGTTATCAATTTCACTATTTAAACGTATTCTAATTTAATCCTAATTCAATTAATATACGGCATTCATATTTATGCCAAGTTTTAGGTAATACTTTTTTAATCAAAGCCCCCCTGCACCGCATACTAATATTAGAGCTTTAATAGGATAGGATAGGGATTGAGGGTCATCCGTAATTTGATCATAATAGTTTGATTTTTTTAATTTGGCAAGATTCCTAATTGAAATTCAAAATTGAATTGCCGTTTGAAAATTATATCGCCACCTACCGGCATGTCTTTATAACTACCTATGTAAAGTAAGCAATGCTTGGTAATAAATTATAATGAAAGATAATGAGTTCCGAATAAGCTATACGGAGAGAATCGACGGGAGCATGAAGTTGATTGATCGTCAACTCCAATTAAAGGGTGATGGGCCGATAAAATCCGTACAGGCCCATTGCAGGAAGGGTGTGTATGTCACGGCCATAAATAACAGGCCTGCCAACTGTTTCGATTGTTTTAGCCGAGGGGCAATCTGTTAAAAACTAGACGTGTTACAAATAACTTACTACAGTCAACCTAAATCGAAAAAATGTAGCGCGAATTTAGACTCTACCATCTGACAGGGACTCATTTCAGCAGAGGAATATATCTAACCATCGAAAAATCGATATATGCACTTCGGCTTATACGGTATAATCTCGATATTAATTTTTACCGAAACATCAAACGAAATACGGAAAATATCCTTTAAATGTTTAGTTTTAGAAGGGAGGCCATTCGCTATCCGCAACCTGCATGGTGGCCTCAGGTCAACCCCATCCGAACCATCCCACAAGTTCTCAGATCAGGATATATATGTATATATAGTTATAAATTAGCATTTTTATTTACTTTCATTGTATAACTGGTTAATTGCAATAAATATGATTTTGTACAATTTGTTGGCGAATTTTTGCAAGCAGCAAGTCATTGTGCAATTAACAATTGCTTGGATTTGATTTAATTAAGGTTTCGTTTCTGAGGATAACACCATCAGGACTAGCACAAAAAGTTTTGTCGGCTCAGCATATAAATATGTATATAATAAGTAGCAGTACATACAATAGCTATATAAACACATATAGATAAAAAGAATACTTTGCGTACACAGAGGCGAGCGGTAAGTTAATTCATTAAATTGGGCGGCGATATTAAAAAAAAAAAACGGCTATAAAAGAAAAAATAATAATAAAACAATTAAATACATTATAAAAGTACAAACATTTGCTGCATGCGAGCACGTGTGTTCGTGTGTGTGTGTGTGTGTGTGTATGTGTGTTCGTTTGTGTGTTTTTGTATAAATTGCAGTCCAAAATTGTCATGTCCGGCGGCTACACTGTCATGGCACCCGTACGGCTTTCTTAAATGTACACCTTGAATGCACTCCAGCCATGGAAGCACTTTGTGAAGCGTCTCGATTCCTTGTTCTTCATCGTGAGGAAGAGCTTGCGCGGCCGCTCCGGCTGCTTGATGCGCATATGCTGTATGTAGACCTGAGCCGATTTGTATGCTAGCTTCACCTCCACCTCGCTGCAACGCGGCCCCATCCAAAGGAAGACATGCTCGCCATTGTCGAGTATCATAATATCGTCATCGGCCAGGTCATCCTGACAGAAGTCTGCACACTTCTCGGCCACCGTATAATAACCCCGCTCGTTGGAACAGCGAAACAGTCGCGTATAGTTCATATATTCAGCATCCGTGTCGTATGGCTTGCGACCTCCGAGCGCTACCCAAAAGAAGTTCTCCGGCTCGTCGCCCTCATTGAGTATCTGTTGTGTATACAATTTATATATATATATATATATATCTATATATAATGACATTGATTGGGATGGAGTTACTCACCTGCAGGCTAACCCAGGGACTGTTGAACATCTGCTCAGCAACCTCCTGGATCAGTTTTGCCTCCTCGTTGCATGCCTTACTGCCCAGCCAGACGTACACAATGCCCGACTGTGACTCGTCATCCGTTTCGAATGGCACATGAAGTATATAGCTAAGGGCGAGGCAGATCATTAAAATACAAATCGAACCGGTTTATCAACTCTAATTCGGTATACTTAATGCTAGTTGTTAAGATTTCATTTTGTATACCCTGAGCCCAAAAAAAATGGGGAAATGGTTTAATAAATGGTTTTGTGCAAATGTACGTAACAGGCAGAAGAAAGCATCTGCGACTTCATAAAGAATATATATTATTGATCAGGATCAACAGCCGAGTCGGTATAGTCCGTCCGTCACGCGGATCTCAGAGACTATAAGAGCTAGAGACTTCAAATTTGGAATATAGGTTCTCGAATACCAAGCGCAGATCAAGATCGGATCACAAGTAATGGTTGAAAATATATTCCCTTATTGATCTCACATCTGTCAGCAATCGCAAGCATTTTCTGCATGTATAAATATTCGAACGCATGTTTGAGAAAGAGATGGCATGATAATCGCCGCAAGTGTCAATATGTTTTTGTGTGTACTCTTCTGAAGAGCCCCGCTACATGAGATTGCGTGTATTACATACATATGTATGTGTATGTATGTGTGTGCACGTGTTTGTAGCCAGTTACTTAGGGTCACAGATATTGAACTGAATTGTATTCAATGCAAGAAGAAGAGCACTTTAAATAGATAAATCGTTTTTTTTTGTTCATTGAACTGGCTCATAAGATGATTCATTAGAGTAGTAGCAGGAATTCCAGACGCTACAAGGTAAAGAAGTTAAAATGAGGTGAATATATGAAATAAATTGGAGGACAGATTGCACACAGAAACCGGAAAGGTAAAAGCAATAGTGGACAACTCACCAAAATGCCGAGTTAAGATGCACTGCATCCGGCTGAATTTGTATGAGTCGTGTGGTTAAGGCACCACCATTAGAACGCAAATGGAAGAACTCAACGGCTGGCTTGCCATCGGGCGTTAGGGATTTGTCTTTGCGCTTGCCCGTGTGAATGATAAACTTTCGCTTAAAGTGCGACATGAATTTGAGGTTCTCCTGCTGTTGGAAGATGCGCATCACCTCCAACTCCTCACCGAACATGGCCTTGAACTTCTTTTGCAGCGTAAATGTGAAAGTTAGCCAGCCCATGTTGCCGGCATTGCGTCCCTGCCAGAAATATACAACACACTCGATCTCATCCTCGGGCGGCGCAGCCTGTGATTTGCTGTCCGCTTCCGCATCAGGATTGGGATTGGAATCGGTGCCGTTCTGGCAAGCATCGACTTCGACGTCAACAGGTATGCAGTAGCGACAGAGGAACACATAGCATTCACCGGTATAGAAATGGCCTAGCTCCTCCTCGGGCAAACGTACAAACTTTTTGTTCTCGAGCACAAATGCCTCCATCATCTCGAGATCGTAGTTCCACTCCTCCTCCAGCTGTTCGGCCTCGGCCAGCGGCATAGCGTTCTGGCGTGGCATGAACAGCGCAGCCAGATCTGTGCGTGTCTCCTGCTGGCGGGCCCACTGCGTCAGATTTGCGCCCGTCTTGGCCACCGATTTGGCTGTCCGCGTAAAATCAACAGCCATCACCTCATCCCATCCGGGGAATTTGGTGCGAAAGATTTGCATTTCATTGCCCTCGCTGACGCGCATAACGAGCGCACATTCCGGCCGCTCTAGCATATTGAAGAGCTCGCGGCTTAACTTAACGGCGGCAGCACGGACCAATCGTGTCGACTTCTTGCCAAACCAAACGAACAGATCCGTCTGACAGTCGAGAATGTAGACGTGCTTGCTATTGAGCAGTGTATGGCTTAGCTTCTGTTGCGGCAGCTCCACCTGCGGCAGCTCCAGATAGCCCATGCCCAACTGCACCTGGTAAAGTCGCGGACGCACTGGCGCATAGTCGTCATCGATGTGCTCTTCGATTGCTGGCAAACCGGCCACCTCCTCGGGCAGTATATCGAATGCGTCCCAGAATTCCTGACACTCCTCGCCCTGCAGATCAACGAGAATGTCGCATTTGTTTTTCCGCTCCGTCTTATTGATCTTCTCGGCCATTAGGCGTGCCTTGGAGTTGAGCGTGTTCTTCGAACGTTTGCCCAGCCAGATGTGGATGCGGGTGCCCACATCGAGAACAAAGGCGTGGCGCGGATCCAGCGATTGCAGCACCATAGCAACGGGCTCCAAATGTATGCTAGCCCCATACGCATGGACCAGATATAGCCGCGTTATGTGTATCATCTCCTCGATCGTAAAAAAACCGGTCGCAGTGCGTCCGCCCTCAATGTAAATGATCTCCGTGTCGAAGAGGGCGAGAAACTCATCGGATTCATCGCCCTGCTCCTCCCGTATGGTGCGGCAACGGGCGCCCAAATAATTGCGCAAGTTCACAGCATGGATGGCGGCACAGGCGCGCTTATCGAGAGTCGCCTCATTGCCTATCCAGAAGTAGATCTCCCAGTTGAGTGTGTGCAGCTCATCGAATTGCGTTTTCAGGACAATATAGCAGTCAGCCTCATAGAATTTACCATGTACCACATCCTCGATTTTGTTGGGCAGAAAGTTCTCAATCTCCCAGATGGTTAGGCCCGGTAGTTGGCCATCTTCTTTTTCAAAGAATTTCGAATAGTCCAGTTGTGGCTTCTCTAGCGATTCATCCCAGCGTTTTGGCTTCAATGATTCCGTTGTCACTGCATCGCCATCATCCTTATTCTTATCCTTGGCGACATCCTTCATGCCCTTGAGCACCTTGGCCGCATCCTGCCCACCATCTTGACCATTCTCCGCACGCGGCCCACGACGCAATCGAATCTTTCGTGCCGTCGCATCCTTCGGTGTCGATGTAGCCGGCATTGAAGGTGGCACAACGGCCCCAGCCAGACGCAGTTGCGTCTGCAGCGAGAAATCAATGTTATAGAACTCCAGACTGGTCGCCTTGCTCGCCTCACTTGGCTTCGGCGGCATCACCAGCTCCGGATTGTCACGCAAATCTAATTGATCTAGCCCCTCCAGCAGATGTATAGCATCCGGCAGTGTGATCAATCGATTGCTACTCAAATTCAGCTGCTTGAGTGCACCGCAACGGCAGAGTCCTTCGGGCACCATCTCTAGCAGATTGTTGGCCGCCGAGAAGCATTCGAGGGTGCCCAGCTTGCCAATGCCCGACGGTATGCCCTCAAAGTTCAGTTTGTTATCATTGACAAAGAGGCGACGCAGCCGGGACAATTTGCAGAGGGCGGCAGGCAGGGCGGCCAGCTGATTGCGGGACAAGTTGAGCGATTCGAGACGCTGCCAATGCTCGAGGTTGGTGCTCAGCTCGTTTATCTCATTGTCGCTGAGATTGAGGCGGACGAGGGTGACCACATTGTACACGCAATCGGGCAACTTGGGCAGTGCATTGTGCGATAGATCCAGCTCGACAAGATTGGCCAAACTATCGATGCTGGTGGGGAAATTGAGCAGCGTGCGCTGCGTGCAGCTCATGTTGAGCACCTCGAGACTCTGCAGCGAGGGCAACTGGCGCAGCTGGAACAACTCCAGCGGATTGTGAGACAAGTCCAGCGTCTTCAGATTTATCAAGCGTCGCGTCTGCGGCGGCAGCGTTTCCAATCGATTGTGCGATAGATCCAGAAACAGCAGATCAGTCAGATGGATGAAGAGGGCGGTGGGTATGCTCTCTATTTGATTGGAGCTAAGATTGAGCACAATCAAACTCTTGGCACGCTCCAGGCCTTCGGGCACCTCCTTCAATCGATTGTGCGATAGATCTAACGTGGTCAGCTCCTCCAAATGGAAGAGCTCGGGCGGTATTCCGCTGCTCTTTAAATGATTATGACGTAGATCCAACGAACGCAGGCATGTCAGCTCCGTTAGCTCGCCAAAGAGCTTTTCCAGCTGATTGTGATTCAGGGACAGGTGCTCCAACTTCTGCAGGTGGCCCAGCTCCTCGGGTATTTGATGGAGCTGTGTGTGGTCCAGTGTTAGCCACTGGACCCGCGACATTTGCCGCATCGAACTGGGGAATGTTTTCTGCAAAATAAACAAACAAACCAACATAAAATAGCGATATTCAATATTTTTTTCCTTTTTTTGTTGTCCACGAATGTAAACAAAAGACAATAACTGCGCTGCCTATGTCGCAGTCGCAGTAACCGTAAACGTCAGCAGCTGCAGCAGCTGAGCGTTGTACGCTGATGACAAATTCACAGTGAATGGTTAGATATTTTTTAATTTTCTTTTTTTTTCTCTTATTTGGAGCAGTGAGTGAAGCGCTAATGATTGCGGGGTTGACCCGCTTGTGCAGCTGCAGCAGCCAGCGGCTAGCACTTTATTTAGCATTTGCATTTACATTCCGCATTTAGCCACACAACAACAACAACAACAATAGCAGCAGCAACAACAATACTTACGCTGAAATCATTTTTCGTAAAATCAACGCCGCGAACGAACGGTAAAACACTCATCCTGGTTATGTTGCGCACTCTGCGGTTGCGGCTGCTTCTTCGTCTTCTTGTGCGGGAGTTGTGAATATCATAAAATTAACAACTTTGCGTCACGGACACGAAAACGGACACGAAGAAAACGGCTGCGAGCCCTGTTCTTGTTATTGCTATTTCAATGATTAAGTGCCTTTGCCTATTCTAGTGATGGCAAGACTATCGATATTTGTATCGGCAACATCGATCATTAGAACTTGATATTTTTAGAAATACTGCAATAGTTTCAAGTAGATTATGATGGAATGTATTTATCGATATTATGTTATTTAATTTGGAAGTGCCTTTTGTGCAGTTCATTGCTTTTCATATTAAGATTTCGCATTTAATTCGTCTTTTCGTATTATCATATGTAAATCTGCCGTTGTGGTATAACGTATCTGAGTCACTCAAAGAAATCAACTTTATGCAGGACGATATCTAACTCCTCAAAGATATACCTTCCTTTTTTTTGCAGACCGTAACGGACCGATGTCAACAGGTCAGAATCAAATCAGCTAATCAGCGAAGAGTCAAATGTTGCTTCGTCAAATTGATAACACTGCAATTATCGAACTGGCAGTGATCAGTAATCATACGTAAGCTGTGGTATACCTCAAACCTTAGGTTTCTTTGTAAGTATTAAATAAATGTACATAGTTACAAACGACAATGCAGTAAAAAGTCTGTTTTTGTTCGAACCCTCAACTTTCATTAAATCCAATTAGGTTATGCGACCAGTGTGTACATTTGTGTGGGTTGTAATACCGATAATTTTGCCTTAGGTAAGTACACACTGGTCGTGTGTTATTTTGAGGGGGTGGCAAAATGAGCAGCATTTAGCGCAAGTGCACGGAAAGGACTTCAGTCTCCTGTTATCCTGTAACTGCTAAGCGAACCCTCTATGGAATATCAACATCGTATGCATATTCTAGAGGGTGTGACCAAGTGAAAGTCCAACAATTTTCATACTTCTCTCAGTCTTTGGAATGTGAAGTTCCTGCAGGACGTTTGTCCCGACAACGTTGCAAGTAGAAATAAAATAAATAAAATAAAATAAAAATATAAAATACCTACACATTTATAAAACAATTTAATTGGATTAAACACTAATCGAAATGCGAAAAGCATGTGAAATAAAGTGCTACGCGGACTTTTAAAATCCCGTTTTGTCGCTTTGTGGCAAGCAAAAATTTAAAAGTAAGCAGGATGCGAAAGCGAATGCGACGAACGCCGAGCTTCAAGTCTTCAGCTTTGTTTGTTGTGAAAAATTGTGTACCCATTTGCCGAAAAAAGGGAGTGTTTTCTTCTTTCTTTTTTTTTTTTGGAATGCGCTGCTCGGCGCTGGTAATCAAAATGCGACACGTAAAATAAATGCAAACTATTTAAATGCACTCGATTACACATTATGCTTGCGTGTGTGTGTTTTACACACACAAATACATCTAAATACTATGCAGGCTCTTCTATTTAGCAAAGCTGCAATATTATTCAAATCCTAAGCAACAAAATTGAAATTTCAAATTCTTGGGCGTGTGTGTGTGTGTGTAAGTTCCCGTGCCCTAAAAAAACTACTCTATCAAGGATAGATATTTTAAATATATATATATATTTATATAATTATGTATATATATAAATATATATATATATATATATGTATAGAGACACACACATGCGTAGTGGGCGTGTGGGCTGCTGATGGATGCTTCAAGCAGAAACTGTCAAATGTTGCATTTGTCCCTTTTGTGCTAAGAGTGTAAAAAGCCGCAACTACAGCTAAATAAGCGCAAGATGCTGCCCTGAGTTCAGATAGCTGGCTGCACTTTGCCTCAGATGGTATTGACTGTGACGAAGGGCAGTTTCTTGGGCAGGGGCAAGCGCGGCATTTACCAGTTTCTGCACAATGCGGGACTAAGCATAAGGTATAAGGAAGCAGAGTGAACTTTTAATCAATAGATACACAGACACACACACACGTAAAGAGATCCCCGGACCAGGAACAGGAGAAAGCAACAATAACGGGAGCAGCAGCAGCGGCAGCAGCAACAACAATGAAGCGCGCAAGTGGCTGAGAGAGGTTAGCGAGAGAGAATTAGTCGGAAAGAGAGAGAGCAATAGTGAGTGCACTGTGAGAGAGAGAGAGAGAGAGAGAGAGAGACGGAGAGAGAGGGCCTGGCCATTAACTTTTGTACCGTTGCTCGTGCTCTTACTCGCACATGTACTCGTGCTCGTGTACTCGTATTTTGTCCCGTTTGCCGTTTTTGTTGTCAGCCAGAGCAAGCACAAGAAAGAAGAAGACAAGTGGACAAAATTGCCATTGGGCAGCCGCAGCATCAATAACAGAGAGCACATCACCATGAGCGGAGCGTGCGGGCCGAAGCTGCGATTTAAGGGTGTGTGTGTGTGTACGTGCTTATGTTCGTTCGTGTGCTCATAGGGAGCTGTGTGAAAAAAAATGGGAATAGGAACCAAGTACGAAAGCGTTGCACCGACAATTTTTAATTAAAGTACTGCAACATGGCTCATTTTGGGCTCCAAGCAAACGCCCCCCACATGCTTCTTTAATAATAAATTGCATGCTCTGAATACCCAAAAAAGTGAAAATGTGTAATAGCTCTGCTCGTGAAAAGGACAAAGTGCTCAAAGTCGACTCTAGTGAATTTTGTTTAAGGAACTTTATCTTATTAGGTTATTATGTAGTAACGTTCATTTGTGCTGTTGCTGCCTGCTTCATTTAAACTGAATGGAATTGTGAAAAGTAATAATATGATGAACGTGATAATGTTATTTTTTTGTTAACAGACTTGAAAAGTGCTTGAGAAAAATTGGTGTTAAGACCTTTTCGCTTTATCGCAGCTAATAATACATATATGTACATAATGTACATGTGTGTGTGTATATTGCATACACACACTATGCATCCAAGTTGCGTTCCATATTCGTGCACACCCACACACACACACACACCACTGTGTATGTATGCTGGAACGTGCCAAACCACGCCTAAAAATTTTGAATGAGCTTCATCGATTGCGTCGTGAACTAATTGTGCTTCCTTGCTGTCACAGTGTGCAACAATTTCATGTCAAGAGTTTAGAACTCTGTCCCCAGAGCACGACGACGACGACGACGGCGACGACCATCAGGAGCAACGCACTCCACTCCGTTTCCATTTCCATCTAAAATCTTCGCAGCACTTCAATCGCTTTACAAACGCGAAAAAGGACCAGTCGCTTAGTACGCATTAGACGTATTGAATCCCATTACCAGGATGGGCGACTATCACGAGTTCACGGATCAGTACAAAGTGCCGGTGATAGCCAAGCTGCTACATGCACTGCCTCACTACAACATCACGTTCCACAAAATCAACAGCACTTTCCGGCCCAATGATGAGATCTATCTGGAGGTAAGCTCACCTACATTTACAGTTACAAATTTTAAAAAAAGAAAACATCAATTTTGAACTATGTAAAAAATATTAAATACACATAGGAAAAAGGTGTTGTTTCTGAAAGTTTGTTAAAAAATTGAATTGAGATCAGAAATCGAGATTTGAGCTTATATTTTATATTATTTTATCGATACATTATAAATAAATCAATTTTGCGTTTAAATACTTCCATATATTTGATTTAATTGCTTCCGAATTGTAATTTGCTTTTTAAATTTTACATATTTTTTTTTACGATTTTCTCATTTCAATCATTTAACAATTTCTAAACTTTAATTAACCAATTATTATTTAATATACATATATATAGAGTATATAATTTTATTCTGCTTTATCCTTTCATATTTATACATCCGTAACTTTTTTTTCTTCAACGTAGAGCCTGGGCATCCTGGGATCGGTGCCGGCAGCACTGTTGATTGTCTCGCTGCTGGGACTGCTTTTCTATTTGATGACACGCTGCTGTGACCGCAAACCGCGTCCGGCGCACTCGATAACCAGCCTTAAGGTGGCCCTGTCCATCGTTACGGTGATGTGTTGTGCGGCGATTGGGCTGGGTCTATATGGGAATGATGATCTGCATAATGGGCTGCTGGAGGTGTTGACCGCTGGCCGCAAAGTGGACAATTTGGTGACGACAATACGGAATCAGACGCACATACTCGAGAACACGCTGACCAATCGCATACGGCCGCAGTTGGTGGAACTGGCGGACATCTTCGATCAGCCGGTCTCCAATCAGACGGCGCTATCCAAACTCTTTGTCTCACTGAATATTGTCCAAGGGAATGTGACCCTGGCCACGAATGCGGCTAGCGATATTCGACGGCCGCTGATGAGCATCTCGATGACTCACTTTCTCACTGTGAGTATTCTTAGCTAACACTATTCGCTGGCACCCTAATCTTTATTGCACAAATGTACAGCGCGGTGATCAATGGGAGCTGATACGATGGCCCGGTACTGTGGCAACTCTGGCACTGTTGCTTGTCCTCTGTGCCGTGTTGCTAGTGGGCGTGGCACGGCATTCGCGCTGCGCCCTAATCCTGTTTAGCGTATGCGGCCTGCTGGCCGTCACTGGCTCCTGGCTAATGTCCGGCCTGTATTTGTCTTCATCGGTGGCGGTGGGTGATCTCTGCATTAGTCCAGCCGATTTTCTTGTCTCCACCGCACCCCGTGATTTGCCCACCAATGTTCTGCTGCACTATACCCAATGCGAGCCCGGACACACGAATCCATTTACGCAACGATTGCGCGAATCACAGAACTCGCTGAATAATGCACGCAGCGCAATGGCCACCGTCATGAAGATCTCCCTGGTGCTGTTCAAGAGCTCTGGTCTGCAACCGAAACTGGGCGCCGTCAATGCCGATCTTAACAGCAGCGAGCGATTGCTCACCCAGCTGACCGCTCTTGTCGACTGCAAGGCGGTCCATCATAATTTTCTTGCCGCTGCACGTGGTCTCTGCGAGGGCGGCCTGCTCGGATTGGTGCTGATGCTGATTGCCAGCTTCATAGCGGCCATACTGCTGACGATCATGGTGTGGGTGGACTCGCACACTTGGATCTATATACGCAAGCGCAACGATTATGCGCAGGTCGACGAGCCATCGTATATTTCACATCCGGCTCCACAGAATCATCAACAGATGATGAATGCGGCACGCACGTTGCCACGCAATCATAACGGGTAGGTGTTTTGTGATCCGAAGACTGTTCTAATTGCAGCTTGGGCAAATTGCGCTCTCATTGCAGGCACTTTAGTCCACCGGTGATCAGCGGCTCCCACACGTTGCAACATCCCAACAAGCGACAGCAGCACGAGATGATGGCCCACGCACACATCCAGCAGAACATGAGGGCTATGGGCACCCATACGCTAGGCAGACTGCCGTCGCACAATCACAGCCCTACTCACATGACTGGTAAGTGCCAAGTGCCGTCAAGTTTACCAACCTCATCCAACCATCCACCATCCATTCGTTAGTAGCACTATTAGCATCACCAGCATTCTCCACACTTAATCTCAACTTCACTTCTATTCTGTCTACGCATTATTTATTGAGTGTGTTTGAAGCTGTACTTATGTATATATATATATATATATATATATATATATATATATATATATATGTTTTTATTTATTGTTCAAAACTAGAAAATATGTTTTTGAAAAGATTTCGCTTTACTTCTACATCTGTTCATCTAAAGCTCAAAAATCTAGTTGACTCCAGAACCAAAATGCCAATTGACTTTAGAGCAGAATGTCCGTAGTTGGCAGTTGTGTGTTCAGAAAAGTCGTGTTCCGTGTAAATCTTAAAGTTGAATAAAAATTCTTTTTATTTTATTATTTCATTTTTTTTATTTTTATTTAAGAAATCTTTTTTGTATGGTTTTCTTCATGCTCATTGGCGTCATTGTCATTCCATGCGTTCGACGCGATGTCAACTGCCACGAATCCGCCACATCCGTACCCGATTCCTCATCCGCCTTGCTAATTGTGTGTGTACATTTTATAGGTCCTAATAACGGTAAATATGCAACCCTAAGCAAACAATGCAAAACTTTGGAAGCCAATGACTTTTACTGAAAATCGTCGCCAGCCGCTGCCGTTGCCGCCGCCGCTTCCTCCGTTCCGCCCACCTCACAGGCCCAGGTGGCACAGGCGCAGGCCCATGCTCATGCCCAAGCTCAGGCCCAGGCTCAGGCCCAGGCCCAGGCTCACTCTCAGCAACATCAGCAGCAGCAGCAACAACAACAACAACAATTGGGTCCACAGCCAATCTACTGCCATCATCCGCATCAGCATCCGCACGCGCATCCGCATACCCATCCTCATTCGCATTCCGCAGCCGTTGCCGCCGCCGTACAACACCAGCATGCCATCTACCATCAGCAACAGGCGCAGGCCCAGGCTCAGGCCCAACAGTATGGCACGTATACGACAGCTGCGGCGGCGCATCATGCACAACAGCATCATATGCCACCGCCAGGTCAGAGTCAGATCTATCAGCAGATACCGGCACATTTGGCTGGTCAGTTGGCGCCGAATGGGAATCCGCATTCGATTTATCAGCCGCTGGTGGCGGTTAGCCAGGGATCCATTTATGTGTCCAATTTGGCGACAATGCGACGCCAGAATAGCCAGGGTGGTCCGCAAATACCCGCACACCATCATGCGGCATCGGTGCAATCGCAACCCCCACCCAATCCCCATGCCCACCAACATCAGCAGCAGCAGCAGCAGGCTTCACAGCAGCATCAACAGCCGCCGCCGCCATCGCAACAGCAGCAGCAACAGTTGTTGCAACATCAGCTGAAATCGCCACAGCAACAGCAACAGCTGCAGCTGCAGCAGCAGTTGCAACAGCAGCAGCACCAGCAGCAGCCGGAGACAGAAGTAGTGCCCATTAGCACTACTATAGAAACGGGCATTTATGATCGCGATAAGCAAATTTACAAATGCTCCACTCTGCGTCAAGGCGGAAAATTCGATCCCAAGTACAAGCCATCGATATTGAATTGCCCACTGCCGGAGATACCCAAGGATGCGGAGCAGCCTAAAGTGGAGTCTATCTATCAGCAGCAGCAGCAGCACCATCATCAGGCGCAAAACTACTCCAAGTAAGTACACCATAAAATATGTGCGCCGCCACAAACCTTCCGATTGCTTCGCTCTTTTTTCAGAACACTGCAGCGGCCACCAATGAAGTTGCCGCCGCAAATGAAGGCCATACCGCCGCCAAGGATTGGCACGCCCACGTCACCACCGCCGCCGTCAGCTCAGCCCGATCCGGCGCTGCTTAATGGCAGCGGCGGTGGAGGTGTTGGTGGTATTGTCAATGATGATGCCACCCTGCCACCGCCACCACTAGAGGCGGCACAGACGCATCTCACTGGCAGCGTGGACGTAACGCCTCCCAAGTCACGCGTCCAAGCGGCAAATGGCAAGCCCGGTAATGGACTAGCTCTGCACAATGGTGGCTCTGCAACGGCAGCAGCCTCATCCACTGGTCACGTCGGCATTCTGGATGATGATGACGATCTGCCGCCGCCGCCGCCGGCGATAACTGATGAAAGCAACTATGCGGTAACCGAGCTATAAGATGGATATACCTATATAGCGACAGAGTGTGCCACATCCACATATATAGCATTTGAGTGTTCCTTGGTTCTTGATTTACATTACGAATCCTAATTCCTTTTTTATGCATCCTACAACTTAGGGCTAGTAAAAAAAACTTAACGAAAATCGACAAACAAAAGAAAAAAGTAGAAATGCTTTAAAGCTGATTGAAAGACAACCCACTACTGGACTTTTGTATATATAGACTACATATTTACACACACACACACACACACACACATACATACACACATACACACATACATACACACATGCTAACTCTTATACAAGCACACACATACACGCCCACATACATACCAATGTATCTATGACATTTACAAAACATATATACTAGACACACATGTATTACGAATAGTCTTTTTGATAATAGGGAATTTTGATTGTAACGAGTTTTAAAAAATAACCAAGAGGAAAACTAAATGTGGGACAACATCTTGTAATATACAGCATTATATATTGAAATGTATTTACATACATATACATATATACAAAGAAATTACGAAAATGAAAATGCAGAATTTCGGCAACTGGAACACTCTTCACAACCAACAGAAAACGACAAGTATTTAAATTTACTACATAAAATATAGTTAAGAGGGCGGAACAGTCGAGAAAGATTTGAAGAGATAGCAACACTTTTAGGCATTTTATCGAGTCAATTTTTGTTGTTTTTTTTGTGTTTTTTTTTTTTTGTTTTTTTTGAATGTTTTTTGAATACATACATATAAAGAATGGTCAAAAGGCGAAAGGGTTATGTGGACTTGTGGGTTAATAGGTTGTGCTCCAGTTAAGATCCGGTTAGTTAAGCAGTTTAGTTTAGCCTTGCGATTTTATTGTAATTAAACGTAAGCTTAACAACAATGCATTTATTAAACATTTAAAAACTAAAAACACTTAGCACATTCGGAGTGCGCATATACATACATAATATACAATACATACAATATACAAATGTAGCTATACAAGTAACTGTATATTTAATAGCAATAGATAAACCGAAGTCAAAGCGTAGCAGGAAACAAAAAGCAAAAAACAAAAAACAAATGAAAAGCAACCAACTGGCGTATACTCTTTCCCGAGTTAAGCTTTTTGGGAGAGCGTGTGTGTAATCAGATAGCAATATGAAAGAAATATAAGTACTGCCCCAACATTCGGCTGAGCCGAATCAAACTGCAACCGATAAACATAAGACACAAAAACAAAAACAAAAGCAAAAACAAAAACAAAATAAAACTACAAAGTTATATAAATGTACATGCATATATGCTTATACATATATACATATGAAGCTAAATACGAAGAAACCGATGCGAATTCTGCAGTTGTCACATTCAATCCTTGTAAAGTTATTTAGGCAAGTTGTTAGTGGAATTCTATAAAAGACCTGTGTGACGCCTCAACACATCCCGACCAGTCAGAAAGTCATTAATACAACAACAATAATATTAATAAAATAAAAATATAACAATAATAAAAGTACAGCTAAGGATTTATTACTAGACTACTACTGAGTGTAGAGCACATCGGGAATGATCAATTATATAATACATATGTATATATGTCATATATATATATATATATATATATATATATATGACCAAATATTAAGCGAAATCGAAAAATGAAACCGACAGTAAAATTAAAACTGAAATCAGAAACAGAAACGATTTCGAAAACTTATTCGATAATTTTAAACTTTTAAGTATTAATGCGTATGTATAGATCTGTAAAGTAACTTCAAAACGAAACGACCTAATCAAGTTTTTTATTCACTTATATACAATTACGATACCATAATGTTATAAATTATTGAAAGATAGGGTACGAGAATAGCAGCCCTCTCGCATCATCCTTTCCCCCCCTTCAACTTTCAGGCGTACTAAAGTCGAAAGGGTGCAGTTTGTTATGTTCGATTGGCCCAAAGATTGAAGACCCTTGCAGATATATTACATACATATTGCAGTTGCTAGATGTAGTCAACTGATTTTAAGCCATATCTTATCTTAACGGTGTAGAACGGTGTTAAATTTGTAATGATTAACTAATTCCATGGAACAGTTCAATTTGTAATCGATTGTTAAAATAGTAGTTATTACATATAATAGTGTTTCTTTTCTAATCAAATTTGTTCACCGTTTTTGGAAGGTATATTTAAAAAGAGAATTTTTTTTGTGTGTTTTATTTTTTTGTAATTTTACAGGCGACAATCGCAATTCGTTTCGATACAAATGTATGTATGTAATCAACGAGTTCAGCATACATATGTGCCAAGTTCTATAAAGTTTTAAGGTTGAGATATTAGCTCAGATCGTCGTACCGACCAATAAAGCATTTATTAAAATAATCTGCAAGGGTAGGATACGCTAAAAATAATAATAAAATTAAAATACAAATAAATAGATTAAAGAAAAAAATAGCCACAGATTCTAAGAGATCTTTTGACACAGAAATTACGAGTTGCTGGACCACAGTACAAGAACTTTGGGATAGATGGACATGAAGTGTAGAATGAACTTAAGACCGATGAATCGATGATCGAATCTATATATACACACACATAAATACATACATATACGTATATAACACATTAGCTCGTAAATATATCTCTGTGTTAAATGTTGTCATCGTACGCGTTGTAGTTATTAAAGGGAAAATACCACGAAAAAAAATTAAAAAACAAAAAACAATCGAAATTTTAGGAGCTGAGGTTACGTTAAGAATGGAGCGGCTGGCTTTGGTCGTCGTCGCAGAGCGTAGCAACATCATGTTGTACAACATATACATTTAGTGTATATGCACAAATAGTTAAAGGCAATGTAAAGAAACGGTAAAGACGAATAAGCTTAAAACAAAACCAAACCAAAAAAAAAAAATACTTAAAAAGAAAACTTAAGCAAAGTTCGAAATTCTTGTAATTAATACAAAAAGCGACAAAAACAAAAATTCAAGGAAATACATTAGTATTCGGTTAAATTGGAAAAAAAAAATGATTGCTACACAATGGGATTCGGGAACTGAACCGATTGAACGGGATGGTATTTAATTCGCAGCAAAGTAGAAACTACAAGAAAAACACAAAACAAACGCACAACATCCGACAAATTTCATTCAAGCAAAAAGCGGCAAATGTAAAAATCGCTAAAAAAACAAACAAAAAACAAAAAACAACAACAAAAAAACGAAAAATATTAATACAAATAAAATAACATCATAAAATTCAATAACACCATGTGTTTCCGTTTGGGTTGGGATAAAAACTGAAGAGCAAGGCATTATTCAACAAGTAAGTCTATATCTTTTTCACTGTTATCTGATGCGAAATGCGAAATCCTTGTTTTCATTGTTTATCATTGTGCACATGTTCAGCAGCATACTTTATTTCAACTTGTATAATAAATATATTTATCATTTGTATTATGCACTTATATTAATATACATATCTGTATTTTAAATTATATTTGTATGTATATTATTATTAATTATTAAGCAACCGTTATCGACTGATGTGTGCTTCTTCTCTTAGTGGCTGAATGGTGCAAGTTATTTTAAATATTGGGACACACAAATCAAAAGGCATAAATGGAATCGTTGAAAATTATATATAAAAAAAAAACAGACCTACAGCGGACAACAGCAACAACAATGCAACATAAACAAAAATATATATATATATATACGGAATACACATAATAAGTTGATTATTCATAGATGAATAAGAATAGATATAGGATAAATAATTCAATAGATAGAAATACATAAAAGTATAAACGAAAGATCCGTCGATTTCTCTGCTCTCCTCTAAGATTTCTTTGGAATTACAGAATTGCATTTGGAGGTTTTGTTTTTAGTTAAGATGGACAAATGGTAGGCGCGTCATAAGTTGGGGCTACTTAAGCTTATCGTTGCTCCTCGTTTGTTTGTCCCTGGCCCAAGTCATTTAGTAATTTATTGTTGTTGATTGCACTATTGACAGCCACCAGTTCGGGCACCGATGAGGATCCAGCACTGCTTTGGCTGACAGTGCGCACTCGATCCACGTGGTTGCTAATCGCTGCTGTTGCTGCTGCCGCTGAAGCTGTTGCCGATATAAGCGTAGCTGGTGGTGTTGCAGCAACCGGCGATGCTGATTCGGGTGTTTCAGCAATTACGGGCTCCACAGTTGGGAATATGGGCGGTGCGGCAGTGGACACCACAGGTGTTTGTATCATTGGAGTCGGTGGCGAACGATTCGCTGGCAGCTGATGAGCTGTTTCACCCGATATTTGCATGTGATATCTGTGGAGGGTTGTATGGCTGATAGATAGATCATTTTAGTAGCCCAGGATTCAATTGGACTCACTTGTAAATGTTCTCTGTGCTCTCGACAACGCCCTGTGTCAAATTGAGGCTGCGACCCTTAATACCCGACTCCTTGGCGGGCGGTGACCACCAGTTGAAGACGCGCCCCACAACTGGTACATGGCGCAAAATGCCCTCTTGCCAGAGTTTCTCCTCCGATTCGCGCTGCAAATCCGCAGTAGCCGCCTCAATGCCCTGTAGATTCAGTTCAAGTTATTCACAAGTGCAAGTAAGATTTCCATGTACAGTTCTTACCTTCTTCACAATTTCAGACATGGTGTCGAGGACGCGCGAGTTCTCCTGCACGCTCTTGCCGACGGTAACGACAAGGTCAAGCAACTCTTCCACCTCCGTCTCGTGCGTGACCATGCCGAAGCGCACACAAATAAGTCCGTCTGTGCCCTCTCCTAGCGAGAAGGCATTATCCGTTGACTTGAGCGCCTCCACCAGATCAATGTTGAGTTTGTTCAGCTCTGTTTTAGCCTGATCCGTTAGCAGTGATTCCCAACCCTCGGGCACAAATCGCACACCGCCCATGCCCGCCCACTCCGGCAGCGGAACGAGTCGAAGAACCTCGCTCCGCTCAACTAAATACATAAAGCGTGCCTTGTGCTTGATTGTGGCACGCAGGATGTCCACGTGCGCCTCCAGGCTTTGCGCAAAGCTCTCCAGATTTTCGGAGCTGGGAGGCTGTTCGCCCAGACCCAACTCCAACGGACAGTAACGAATGCAGCTGCCATGCGTCGTGTGCTCAATCACCTCAAAGTCAAACTGGAAACCAATCAGAAATCAGAAATCAAAGCTGCCATAGGGGTGACATTGCGATAGCTACTCACATTGGGGCAGTCGCGCTGCAGTATCTGACCCAGCCAGGAGTTTAGGCGATCAAAATACGAGGCATTGTTCACTTTCTCCAATGGCCGGAGGCCGGTTTCGGGAGTGGGCTCCGCACCAGTTGTAATTGGAATCGTTGTGCTCCCATCGAACTGATAGACAACCACAGGAGCAGAAGCATCGAATAGGGCGTTCACATCAAACGGACTGTTTATGATGTCCGACAGAGGGGCGCCCGTTTGAGCACCAGGCGTGTGACTCTGTAACGGAAGTATAGGAAAACATTATAGTAGTCAATATTTTGATTTGTGTGCTGAGATGCCAACCATGTCTTTGATCCGGGTTAGAGGCTAAGTGTCATTAAATTAATATGCCTAAGGTATTTTATAATGAAAATCCTTGATCTTGTTCTCAATATTAGTAAGCGTATTTTGTAAGTATGCGCATGAATTGATCTTTTCTTTTGATAACTTTCCCTCGTCCACAGGTGGAGCTTTACTGCTTATTGTATGAGGTTATATTCCATTTGAGAATTTTCGACTGGACCATTTGAACAGATGCCAAATTGAAAACATAACGGAATTGAGCACCAGGCTTGTGATACTAATCAGGAATATATATATATACCTGATGGGATTGGATCAAGTAGACTCTCTAAACGAGATGATTATAATAATATTTATTATTGGTCAAATTACGTATCCGGATGTTCAGATCTACCAGAGATTCTAGCTATATACAGATGGAATTTGTTACGTTACCAACACACGAATACCCTCGCATTTGGAGGCGATTTCGAATAGAATACTGCATGTCTGGAATGCCACATGTAAACGCTCAGCGATTGCCTTCCGGCCCAGCGCTTGCAGGCTGGTCCACAAAGAGAGGGCGCTTAAGCGTCGCGAGAGGATTGGGTCTGATTCGAAGGCACTCAATGCGCTGTTCTGCAGCGGTCGATGAAGCAACACAATGGGCAGACTGGGCACGCCCAACCAGCTGCCCAAATTGACGGCCATAGAGTGCAGGACATCATGAACATTGCCCGGCCGCTGGGCACAAACGAGTGCGGCCAATCCATGGCCGCTGGCATGCAGCCACATGTTGTGCGCCTTACAGACATCCCGCAAAAGCTGAAGATTGTCCACATAGCCGCAGAGCGAGGCCCCAATGTCGGCAACAACCAGCAGTGGCGTGCGATTGGCGGCCAGATCTAGGTGCACCTGTTTTTGCAGGTGACTCAGATCCATGGTGCCGTATTTACTGTCCTCCGGTATGATTTTGATGGCGTCCAGCGATATGCCCAGTTGCCGGCACGCATATTGCAATCGCACGGGCGTCGTATTGTCCGAAATGTAGAAGCATGGATGCGCCAGCGCCGGTATTCCACCTTCCAAATAGCCTGGACAGCGAGCGACAATTGCAAGGCGCACTGTTCGCAGGACGGCATCGGCGTTGTCCGCATGGAAACTACTAGCGGCATTGCCAAAGTGAAACAATGCGCCCAGCCAGCGTGTGGCATCGCCCGAGATGCTATTAGTCACACGCAGCAAAAGATGTCGATCCAGATGCGATAGGTATGCGACAATGCTGTGGGAGATGAGGGCCAGATGTGAAACATCGTCCAGGGCAGGCAGCGGAAACTCCGGATCATCGTCGTTCTCTGCGTAGGCGACCAGTTGCTCCAGCGACTTAAGTATATCTGAGGGTACACGATGCTCCTGGCGTAAATGCGTCGACAGCACAATATCGGCGGCCGAAGTGCGTGTCTCGTGTGTCTCCTCATCCTGCAAAGAATGCTGCTCAGATGCACTCTGGCTCTGAATGTCGCCCGCCCCGCCGCTGCTCACCTTGCTTGGCGAGCCGGCAACGGCTTTGACATTCTCCAGTCGCTGGAGCACCTGAGATGAGCGCAGCTCCAGCTCCGCCAAACCGGAGCGTATCTAAAATGGCCGTTAGCAAACATGACACGCGTGATTGATGATAAGTCGCATGGTAATTGCACCAATAAAAAAGAAAAAAAGAAAAACAAAAATAAAAAAAAACAGAAAAAACAAAACGAAAACAAAAACCACAACACGTTGACGTGTCTCCGCAGTCGTCATCAGAAGTGCCAGCAAGACTTACGCTGGATGCGGCGATTTCAGCCACTGCTGATGTTGATGTTGTTGCTGCTGTTGTTGTTGTTGCTGTTGTCGGTGATGATGTTTCAGTTGTTGACGCTGGCTGCTGTGCCGTGGCAGAGCTTGGCTCGTCAACAACTCCAACCGCTGACATTTCTAATGGGTTTACCTGGCAAATTCGATGCGTTTGCCTTTTCTTTATCTGATATTCTAGCTGATGTGGAGTTCTACTAATGAAATATCCAAGAAATCGCGTATTTCTCATATATCGTTATAGCGGTCACACTGCACCCACAATGTCTCAGCATAATCGATTGCTATCGATATTATATCATCGCTTCAAGCAAGTTGGCAACAACGCTTGGAACTGCCAAAATGGCGCGACTTTTGTAAATGCTTCAACATCACTACAATTACTACATGCTTGTTAATGCTCCTGTTGCAGCTACTCCAATTTGGTATTTATTTTGATTATGGTCTTATGACCCAAATACCATTTGTAATGACAGCCACTAATGCGTATTTATAGTTTGACATTACTTGGCGACATGTGTATTCTCTTTGGCACAAACACTAAATAAAATGCAACTTAAACTCGAGCAATATAGGGAACTGGATTATGCGAATATATGTGTGTGTGTACCTTGGCTTGTTTGCATATGTACATTTATGTATGTCATGCATATATGTACATACATTACTACGTATGTATGTATATCTATAATGAATCTGTTTGTATGTGTGGGCGTTGGTGAGTATGTGTGATTTCATGTAGCTTTTCACTTTATTTATGCATAAACTTACTGAGAAAGTTTCGCGTGCTGTAAAACTGGTTAGCAGCAAAAAGTTGCTTTCGTATTGAAATTTGGTGCCACCCCCTCATGCCACATGCAAATAACATATCGATGCTGCTTTTTCAAAGTTTAACCACTCGGGGGGCACCACCACCCACAACCCAACAGCGCCTTCCCCCCTCCACCATAGGGGCTTGCATTGCTTTTCCCTTGTGGTTTCGGCGTCTGTTGTGCCGGGGATTTGCGCCGGGGCCGTCGAAACGTGCCGCTGCACATGCATCAATTTGCCTTGGCAGCCACAAGCCCCCAAAAACCTAACGAAACCTACCCCCAAAACAGTTCGCAAGCCACCACCACCCCTCCACCCTACCACATAGCCTACACACACCCAGCAACTGTACGCATACATGCACATACAACAAATATAATATCTGAGCTGCATTTCCCTTTAAAGTTGCAGTCCCTGAACTTGGGTTATGCATTATTCAAGAAGTCGCTGGCCAAGTAAATTAATTCATCATAGTATCAAATTCAAGCAGTTGGCTCCATTTTATGCATATGGTACACACATACATATGTAGGATACATTGTACATCCATAAATTTGGAAATTTCGATTGATTAAAACAGCCGCAACATTTGAATATATTTACTTAGACGCACACATCGCACACATATGTGCATATGTATATCTGTTATTGGCCATAAATTATGGTCGACATTTAGTTTACTCAGTTCCGAAAAGGATTTAGAGGGATTTTTTGTTAGAGAGAAAGGCTCAAATATATAAAACGTTTTAAGATACACATTTTTCGACAAACTTTCATTTTTTCACTTTGAAAAGTCTTATGCGCTGAAAATTAATTTAAGTTCACTTACTACATTTTTTCAGCATGAAAAATTTGAATTTCAGTTATGTAATTTACCCGAATACTAAACTATAAACACATCTGATAAAGCTTTTTTAAATAGGTCCATTTATCGTATGTGTATGTGTGTATGGAAATTAAAAATCTAAACCTTGTCAAAACATTTGTTGTCGAAGTTTCTATAAAATTCGCAACAACATGAGTTTTTTAATGATAAATAAACAAACAAACATGAAAAGTTATGTATATACCATGTACATATGTCAAGTATGTATTTATCAATATTTATATATGTTAGTGATCAGGATAGAGTCAATATATAGTATAATTTGAGTCGCTTGAGCAGAACATCTAAGAAGATGTATGAGATCGCAGCCGTATACCATATTTATTTCAATTTCCCAAAATTAATGTGCTCTCATAAAATATAATTCACAATTAACAATTCGAGTTTTTTACACATTTAAAAAAAAATTAATCAAATGCAAAAGCTTTCTTATTTTATTATTTTTATTTTTTTTTTATTATTTGAATTACTTGTACACCGAAATGCAGCTAATTGTGTATGTGCAACGCACACACATACAAGCCCACGCTCAAAAACATAGCTGAAAATAATGGCAGAAGTACGCGCAGATGTGTGTACCTTAAGGTACCCAAGGTGTTGCCGCCATATGCATATTAGAGAGAGAGAGAGAGAGAGAAAGAGTAAGAGAAAGAGAAAGAAAAGGAGGAAGAATTTGTGAATGAAAGTGGGTGGGTGGTTCTGCATGTGGTTGTGTTTGTTGCAGAGGTGCAAAGTAGTTACCACTTAGAAAGCAAACTTCAAACCAAAAACTTCAAACAAACAAACGGGGCCCACGCTTTGGACCATTGACAGCACCTAATCTGTATGGAATTCAACAAGAACCATCATATGTACGTATGTACATATATTAATGAAAAAGCTAAATGAGCAGGTCTGCTGCTACTGCTGCTGCAGCGGCTGCGCCCACTTCCGCGCCCACCTGTCGTATGTCACGACGCTGCTGAATTCCAGGTAAATGCCAGAGCCATATAATTGGCAACGTTATCAGAAGACATAGAAAAGCAAAAAAAAAATAAAAATAAAAGAAAACAAAACAAAAGAATGAGCATGGGTCTGGGTTAGGTTTGGGATATTGTGGCTAAGAGTGGTCTGAGCACAATGTGCATACATCAGCAGGAAAAAACAAACCATTATTCACATAAACACATACATATGTACATACATATACACAGATAGGCATACACATTGTCAAATTGACAAAATATAAAAGGGACTGCAACGGATGCCCATGAAATGCACACACACACACACCCTATACCTATACATATACATATATATAAAATAACAACAACCAACAAAAATGCAAAAAGAAAAGCGTCGCCAATTCCCAAAAATCTGAAGGCGAAGGCAAAACAAAAGAATCAACGGCTATCTGAGGCATGTCGAAGACTATATACCCCTGTAGACTGTATTTAAATTGCCGATATCAAAATTTCACTATATATTGTAGTTGGATGGAAACATATTAACACAAGTATGGATTAAGTTGGGTTATTCATTTGTTTCAGTGCTTGCCACAACATTTTCAATGTAAACACCACTGTGAAAAATTATCAGCCCCAGAACTCGCATATTTTTTGTTCAAGAAAATTCATTATTATTCTTATTCTTTTTTTTTTTATATAGCATTATATATTTTGAACTTTAATCAACCTATACAAAAGTTATAAAATATTAATTTGAATTTGAAAGTTACGAATAATAGCAGGAAATTAATTCAAGAACATAAACGTAGAGTTGGTTTCAACGCATACATACATATATAACATTAAATATTACATTTGTTGCACATTAGTTTCAATGTCCAACAGCTCTTTAAACGTCTGCGGGTTGTGTGCAATGGGTTGACGTGGTTATGCAACCGGTCATTATAACGCTATGTATATCGATTTATTTGTTTCCTGACTGTCGGTAGACCGAAGTCATTGCGCAGCGTCATATTGCTCACATTGGGTGTAACACCAGAGGTGTCACTTAGCACCTTGTTCTGCAGAACTTGAATGTGGTTAACCCAAGATTTTGCCGTTGTGCCCCAAAATGGAATCCCATATGTCCATGTGGGCACTACGATGCTTCTATACATGCTCAAGCTGAGTTTGCTGAATGGCTTCAGCAACCAGTAGAGTTTCGCCGTTTTGGATCTACACGCTGCTGCAGTGATCTGGATGTGTTTGCGGCAGGTAAGTTTCCTGTCCAAATACATACCCAGGTAGCGAACATGGTTTTCCTGAGGTATGACCATGTTATTGAGCCGGTTGGACAATTACCATTTCTGAGTGCAAACGTGCAGTGTTGAGACTTGCTCCCATTGACGCAGATGTTCCATCCAAGAACTAAAACCAAGAGCCACTGCGTAACACTGTGTCATCTGCGTATGTGGCAATCAGCGTGTTTCTGGCTACTGGAATCGGCAAGTCCGCAGTGTATAATATGTACAGGGCAGTTCCAAGGGCTCTACCCTGCGGTAAACCCGCTCTAAAGCGGATGTTTGATCGCTATCCCCTAACTTCAAGCATAAAACAACAAACGCTATTCAACGCTTGCTGGATATCCAGGAAGACGGCTGAGCTGCACTGCTTATTTTCCAAGGCCTCGAGGACATGCTGTACTACTTGATGAACTTGCTACAACAAATGTTAAACTGATTTTTGGAAGTAGACGGAGTGCTAGGAGCTTGCTCCACCTCTGTCGTGGGTTGGCCTGGTATTGCAGTACCGCCAAGATTCGGCCCAACATAATAATAAAAGAAACCATCATTGAATAAGATAGCTGCGAACATCTGACTGCCGAAGTGTTGCACACTTTTAAGCGGTTCGATTTAAATGCAAAATTGAAAAGACATTGTTGCATACCTTAAAGAGCGCGTATTTGAGGTTATTCTCTAGGTAAATCGTTTAACAAAACATTTCTGTTCGCCTGTTACTTTGAGTGGGAATTAAAGCGTTCACATGTGAAATATTAATCAATAATACGGCCGTTTAGGCCAGCACATTTTTCGTGTGATACATTATCACACAGCCAGCAACCAACAAAGCCCATTCTAGTATTTGCACGGACCTGGCAATTTTTATTACAGCAGACATTCGACATAATTGAAAAGGTAAATAATTTAAATTAATAAAGTTTAAAAAGAACTGCAGAGTAAACAAGCACCAGATAAACCCTAAGAACACACAAGGGTTAAAAAACAAAAACAAAACGGCGCGGGTGCGACGACCGAAAAATGCGAAGAGAAAACACAACGGAATAGAAAACTTGAGAGAGTAAACAACCAATACCACCAACAATGTTATTGAGAGCGCGAGAGGAACATGCAATTCTTCAGGTAGATCGTTTAACTAAACAATTCTGTTCGCCTGTTATTTGAGTGAGGGAACAATACGAAAACTCGAAGAAAAAAGCGTTCACATGTGAAATATTGATTTTTATTTTCATAGCCATTTCTTATTACTATATTATATTTATAAAAATTCTGGCCTAAAAATCGTCATATGGGCATAGGTTGAAACTTCAAAATGCCATAACTTCGTCAAAACTCAACTTAGAATAAAAAGCGAGGGCTTTTTGATCATAGCTTTGCACCTAAATCAATCGTACGTTTAAAGTTGAAAATGTGATTTTAGGTCGGAAGACAAGTAAAAACTATTGTCTGAAAATTTTTTGAATTTAAATTACTTTCAATATATGATGGCATGAGTATAGGCGCAAAAACAAAAAAAAATCCGTATCAGCAATATTGACAATGTTGGTTGATTTTGTGCTGAAAGTATTGGGCGAACAGAGACGCAAGATGATTGCTTGTTGCTTGTCTGTCCTTCGCGCTCATTTTGCTGAGAGCGCGTGCTGAGCTTTTGAGCGCAGTGTTCAGCTCACTCTCTCATCTCATCACAGCTGTCAGCCAACCAATGGCAGCACGGCTCGGAGTTCGTTGCTCCCATTTAATTAAACAGAGAGAAGATCGAAATCATCTGCTGAGCACATTCTGTTCGCCTGTTACTTACAGTGGGGGAACAATACGAAAACTCGAAGAAAAAAGCGTTCACATGTGAAATATTAATCAATAATACGGCCGTTTAGGCCGGCACATTTTTCGTGTGATACATTATTACATAGGAGCTTGCTCCATTTCTGTCGCGGGCTGGCCTGGTATTGCAGTACCGCCAGGTTATTCTCCAGATAAATCGTTTAAACAACCATAAAACAACAAACAAGTAAGACCTGACCAGCAAATGACCAGCAGGTCATCATGCCATACGCTATTCAACGCTTGCCGGATATCCAGGAAGACTGCTGAGCTGCACTGCTTATTTTCCAAGGCCTCGAGGACATGCTGTACTACTCGATGAACTTGCTGTGTTGTACCATGGTGATGCCTAAAGCCAAACTGATGATGAGGAATGACACTCTGGAAACCACTTACTGCTGACAATCTTCCAAAAACTATATTTTCAAATAGTGGAGAAAGTGGACAGCAAGCTTATCGGTCTATACAGCGAGCCAAGATTATCCGGCTTGCCAGGTTTCGGAATCATCGCAATCACAACACGCTTCCACGGAGTGGGGAAGTGGTGGATGCGAATCATGGAGTTGAAGAGCAGCACCAAAAACATCGCTCCCTTCTCGGCATTTCAGCTCATCCGTAAATGCCGATGCAATCTCTGCATCCGATCGACACCAAGTGTTATCCGGTCGCATAATGGGGATCCGCCTGAGTGGCTGCCGCTTGACACAACGCGTTGCCTTCCACAAATTAAATCCATGATTCTTATTAGGATCGACATTGAGGAGCATATCTTGAAAATATTGGCTCTTAGTGTCAAACAGAAAATTTCGCAGCCCGTCTAAAGTCCCTTAGGTCCAACAGATTGTGTGAGCGCATATACCGGCGACGCAGTGCTCTCTTGTGCCTTGCCAGTACCAAAATTTCAGGTTTTAAAAAAGGCTGAGCTGGACTGGGAGGCGAACAAGGTAGTTGGCCAAGCATGGAGTATTCCGCCGCCGCGTTAATATTACGCAGGAATAACTCCGCTGCGTCGTCAATATCAGCCGGTGAACTTAGCTGCATGTTCAGGTTGACAAGCTGCTCCAACCTCTGCCGGAATCGGGTTCGTTTTCCTTGCGCGGCAGAAGACGTGTCTTGGAAGCATTTAGAGTAACAGCCACTCTGTACTCAACGATGAAAGGGATGTGATCGAAGTTAAGCTCAATTTGCTCGGATATATCAAGACAGTCAGACCGGATCCCAGCGTACATAGCAAAGTCAATTGCTGTATTGGCAAGTACAGGATGCAACAAGCTCGTCATGGCCATAAGTGTCTCAATCGTCTTGCCGAATTTTGACATAAGACTGTCAAACTGGGGCTGGGAGTGTTTATGGTACAGGTGAGGCTATTGCACTTGCTGATATTGCTGCTGTGGGGGCTGCTAATGTTGCTGACGCTGTGGTTGCTGGTGTTGTTGTTGATGGCGTAGTTGCTGTTGGCGTTCTTGTTGTATGTGCTATTGCTGTTGGTGTTGCTCCTGCTGGCGTTACTGCGAGTGTTTCTGTTTTTGCTGTGCGCGCTCTCGATACCTAAGCATCTGGCGAACTTTATGTCGTCGCGTTTTTCTTGTCCGCTGTTGTTCAGGAACCTGCGGTGCAACTTTCTGAAGCGGCAAAAGTTATTGTGGCTGCTGCTTCGGCTGCTGGCGGTGCTCGTGTTGTGGCTGTTGTTGATGATGAAGCTGCTGCTGATGGTGACGCTGCTGCTATTGCAGTTGCCCAAGTTGCTCCAGGAGCTGAGGAGCCGTTTGAAGTCTGCATCAGCATATGGAAAATTTTCACTGCGAATGGGTGCCAGGCTTCTTGGGAGCGACTTTTATGGGTCTTGAGCCGGCCTTCTTGTCTGGGCCACAAGCTTCCGTTCTTTGGCAACGCGTTGATAATCCGGTCATCCTTTCTAGCTTGCTGGATGGCTTCCTCTGCAGTTGGCACATTTCGGGTCTGCATCCAATTATTATTCTTCTCAAAGCTGTAGTATGAACAAACTGGCTATAAAACTGAAATCTGTGTTTTTATCGATTTATTATATTCAATAGCTGGATCTTCTAGTCGGGAGAAAAGAATACCTACTTGTTCGGTATACAGACAATGAGATTCAAATATTGGTGTTCTAGAATGTGGGAGAGTTGTTTGATTAATTACAATTAGGCAATCTGCTCGGTGTATATACCAAACTTTGGTCTCTGAGCTACGCGTATGCATAGACGGACAGACTGCCATGGCTATATCGATTCGGCTGTTGATTCTGAACAATAATATATATATTTTTTATGGTGGCAGAGTTGCTTCTGTCTGCACACAACCATTGTACCCATTTACCCATTTAGCTATTTTCAATGGGTTTCAGTGTATAACAGCAGTTTGGTCGGTTAGTCTTAGCGGGGAATGAATGTATTTAGAGTGCTGTGAATAATTTTCCATGCCGTGATTTATTTAAGGCATCGCAAGTTTTAATTGCGCCAGCGTGAGTTTTTATTTCTGCTCTTGCGGTGTTGAGGGCTCCGGCTAAATGTTTATTGCATAATGGCATTTGCCATGTTTATTTTTGTTTTTTTTTTTCCAGATTTTATGCTTTGGGTTTTGTGCTTTGATTTTGTTTTTGTTTTTTTTTTTTTGCAGTTTTGCTTTTGTTTGTGCACACATCCTTTGAACAAAGTTTTTCCCTTTGCGTTTCTCTCGTTGTGTTTGTTTGTGTGTGGGTGTGTTTGGTTGTGTCTGCCTACATTGTTGTGTGCAGTTGTAGTTATTGTTGTTGTTGTTGTTGTTGTTGCTGTTGTTGCTGTGGCTGCGGCGCTTCTGGCATTGCCATCATCATCGCGGCACTTTGCAACCCTGACCTGAATTAAATTCTAAAAATTTGGATCTGGATTGTTGTTGTTGTGCAGCAAATCAGAAACCGAAACGCTCACGCACACACACACCCGTCACGTTGCTCCTACTACTGTCTGTGAGTGTTCATTTAATATTTGCGTGTGGCCTTTCTTTATTTTTTTTGTACTTTGATACCGAAGGTACCTTAGTATTTTGGTTTTGTGCAGTGTCCGTCATACTGTCTGCCCGTCTGTATGAACGCAACCTTTTCGACACCCTCTGAGACTGAGACTTTTAACTTGAAACATATTTTGACGAGAGGGTATCTTGGTGGTAATCTCCATCAAAGATCAGAGTATAAATTTTCAGACAATGCTCACACCTGCTGCTACCAGAAACTCAGGACCTTGAAATCTGAAATGCGCATATCCTCCACAAGACTTACCAAATTTTTAAACTATGTTTCTAATAACTCCCCTAAAAGATCGATAATGAATTGGATGGCCCACTCCGCCTCCCCAAAACGATACACCGTTTAGTGTAAATCGATAAAACTATATATCTCACGCAATTTTAAAGCTAGAGTCACCAAGAAATATAAGGTTCCTAGTAATCTCCAAGTTCGCCTTACAATTTCGGTAGATATGGGCACAAAATTTCATTAACACATATGTATATTTAATTTGAGCATTGCACCTTTCCCCGAAAAATGACCAGAAGTAAACTTTACACAGAGACATAATTCCAGAGCAGCTTATATACTTTATAGAATATTTAAGAAATTCAACAGTCACACAAATACTTCCGGCTGATTTTTGACAAAAGGAGACTCTTTCATCAAACTCTTATTTATCTTATCTTATCTAAGATTTACCCGATATGTACTCACGGTATTCCTATCTGGGCAACTCAATTCTTTAATCTGGCTTAAAGTAAGTAATAATCCATTACCGTGAACTATAAGTATATCTTATTGTTCAAGTATGAACATGTGTCGCTATAAGATGCTGATCGATGGCTCATGCAGTGGTCTCAAAAATAGACTCTTGAGATTGACTTGAGATTCTTGAGATTCTTAGAGATGAAAGAGGAGATACAATGCGGTCGCCTTGCAATCGGTTGCACTAGATAATAACTATGTATTTAGGTTTTAGGGTTAGAAATCAAATAAAGCCAGTTCAATTCTAAACGTCGTCTCATTGTGTTCCTTCACGAAAAGGCATGTTCTGTGGCTTGCAACAGAACTGTGAAGCAATATCAAATCAAAGCAAAACAAATTGTTGGAAAAGCAGCAGGAGCTGCTAAAAATGGGGACTCTCCATGGACTCTCGCCCATTTGTCCATGACCAATTGCCTTTACGGATTACTGTGCCTAGACGACTACCCACTTCCCACACCTCTATCAATGTATGTTGAACACTCTAGTCACTCTTCTGTATTAACTACCAATAACTACGCTATCCAATTAGTAAGTAATTTATTTATTTTGCGATTTATGTTTACACTGTAAATTACCGAAAATTAATTTGTTGTTTCAATCTCTTTGGGTGTCAGCTTACAATCTATTTGTGCCATTTTATCAACTGCATGTCTTGTCCTTAAGCGCTGTCAAATGGACAAAATGCGCCAAAGACAGAAGAAGAGTTTAAGGAACGATTCAGTTTTAAGCTCTATGGCTGCAGGTAGCTACTTGACTGCCGTCATGTTGTGCATGTGTGTGTGTCTTTGATGGCTACGCAGTTAGTTAGGCAATGACAATCAACTTAAAGCAGCATCCGCTCGTCAGTATCCCATCCCGGCCATACTCTTAACCCAACTCCAGTTCCATGGTCGACCAGTAGGATCAGAATCCGGATCCAAAACAGAAGCAGAAGCAGAAGCTGAAGCACAATGTAATTGCAAATGCAAATGCACTGGACAAGGGTAACTAGCATACAAAACCAATTTCCTTTTTATGGCAAATGAAATGAAAATTTGAAATGACCACAAAAACGAGTGACAAACACACACACACAGCAAGTGAAGAAAAATGAGGAGGAGGTTGATTTTTAATACAGGAAACGGCAACTCGGACAATTTGCGACATTGTGAAGTGGCTTCATTTATTCAACTATTTTTCGCTTGCTCTTTTTCACTCGCCCTGTCTGTTTAGCTGTCTAGTGCAGCAGAAAGCTGGAGCCACTGCATCATAAATGGTAGCCACATTAACCAATAAGAGGAACAGAAGCAAAAGCAGCAACAGCAGCAGTTGCCAAAACGCGAAATTAGCCGCCAAAAACTGACCAACTGAACAACTGACTGCTCAGCGACTGTCAGCATACGATTAGATTTGCGGTTAGGTAAGAGGAGGAAGCGTGCATTGAAGAGGGATGTAGGATGGGATAGGTTGTGGTGTTACACCTTTTTTTGCTGTCTTGCGATGTCAGCAGACAGAGACAGAGACAGAGAGAGAGAGAGTGAGAGAGACAGAGTTTTGGGTCAACCGAGAAATATACCCGCAGCGGTTTTGCGGTGGATTTATTTTATTGCCCTACTCATCAGGCCAACGCATAGAAGAGCCAATAGGTAGCTGGGGCAAGGGGTGGATGAAGCAACTGTGGCAAGTTGGTGCTCCTCGTCGTCATCAACTGCCGTTGCCTGCTGCACGGTGCCAAGTCGCCTTTTGTGTGGTTTCTCTTGAATCCTTTTGGATGTTTCTTTGCTGAAGTTAGAGTACAGCTGTGATGTCTCCTCTACCACCAACCTCCAAGCCACCGCATCTCATAAAAGGCCATACGTATGCGCATTTTATTTGATTTGATTTGATTTCATAGTCTGTTATGTGTGCTCTTCTCTTCGCCTCTCCCTCGCTCTACCTCTGTCTGCTGCTGGAAGAAAGGGGAGTGTGTGTGTGTGGATGGATTGGTGAATTGGTGAATGCCTTAATGCCACTGCTGGTTGAAATTAATTGCATTTGATTTTTATTTATTTATGCCAATGAAAATTGATCGGGAATTTGCATTTTATATTTTTGCTTATTTCTTTTTGATTTTTCTTTTTAAAACTTGGTCGTGCGTAAAAAGAAGAGCAAAATATCTGTATCTGGAGCCTTTTGTCTGGTCTAATTAAGCTGTTCGCCACTGTACATTTCTAGGAAACCAAATAAATGTCCTTAGCCCTGCTGACAAGTAAGTACAAATATATGCATATATTAATTTGAGATCGTTTCTTTTGCAAATCAGAACACGTTAAGTGAAATGGAGACCAAGATTGGAGTGACCACTTTCACGTGCGGGTTATAAACAAATGCTTGTTTTTCATTCGATCGGTAACATTCATATGCCATAGAATATGTGAGCTCATTTACGTTCGGTAACTGAGTTCGAGCTTCTCAAAGTTGTAATGATCGGTGCTAGGAATATACACATTTGTATACTTTGATATCGATGGAGTCAGTTACGCCCGACTTCAACGTTGTTAGTGCGGTGTTAAAGTAGCTTTAATAGTAGTAGATTAAAAGTAGTAAATCTAAGAATATGTAATGGGTTTTTTTTAATGCCGTTTTCTTGTTTGTCCCAAGATTGTTAAAATCAACCCCACTTGAATAAAAGTATGCTACATTAAATTTAAATTAAGATTCAAACACATACAATTACAAGATTAATATCGGTTCGTACGTACTTGAGTATGGAGCTGCCTTTGTCAGGCGTTGGTCCAGACCATAGTTCCGCAAGCTGCTCCTGCTGTTGTTGTTCGTGTTGTTGTTGAGGTTATGCGCGTTGCTCTAATTTTGTTTTTCATACTCCAGCGTCAATAGGTTCGTTTGTCAATCTGATAATCAAGCCCCATTCAGACAGCCTTGATACGGCCAGCCAACACGTCAGTCAGAAAGTGAGTGAGTCTGCTGGTTTCGTATGCAAGACCAATAGTCTTGGTTCTGGTCTAAGGCCTAGGGCGGCTGCCACGCGGGTCACCCTTATATACAAATACATACATACATATATTAATAGATGGCGCGTCATGCACAACATATCATCATTTATCAAAGCGCGGCAACAATTCGTAGGCTGACAAGCCACTAGCTCCTTTTAAGCGAAACGCCCCGCCCGCCCATCTCCCACCCCAATTCCATTTATTTGCTATGCTAAACCAAAGCCGTCGCCATTTTCTTTCGGTGCTTATTCGGCGGCGGCTTATCGTTAGGTGGTCCTGTCATGTAACGGTTAAATCTGCATGAAAAATTAATGCTGCTGTGCGCATTTGTAGTGTGTGTGTGTGTGTATGTTTGTGCGTGGGAGTGTGACCGTGCCTCTATGCTATTGAAATTAGTATTGGCCTTTGGCAGCCACATTCCTATTCATACACTCAGAAAAATGAAACTCTGCAATGTTGTTTTCGAATCAAGTAAATCACTGCCACAATCCGAGCTACATTGCCAATTATACAATTATTATTATATCGACACATCGACAACAGTTTCGTGTGTGTTGACAAAGTCTAAGCTTTCCATTATTGCCTCGTAAAAGATTTTAAAAACTCGACACTGATTTGGATCAGCATTTATTTCTCTAAGTGCATTATTGACATTTGCATTCACAGTTCAAAGTGTTTGCATTTAGTGTTTATATTTTATATATACATATGTATATATACATATAATAACAAGTATCGTTGAGATTCGTCGCTCTGTGTATGTGTGGGACAGGTCAATGCAGTGTTCCGCAATTGGGTATGTAGGTCATGCGTGTGTGTGTGTGTGTGTGTGTGTTTGTGGATGTGACTCAGTATGTGTGATAGTGTTTCTGTTCTGTGTATATACAGGTATATAGCCATTAGTAGGTGTGACGCCAGATGTTCTCGTTGGGCTGCTGTCGACGCTGCCGCAGCTGCTGTTGCTGTATTCTCTGGTAAGATGAGCAGAGGTATTTATCCGTGTTGTTTTTGTGACCGCCGGCAGGCTCATGGAACGGTAAATTCAGGCGTCTTCCCTTCTGGCTGGGCTCGACCGGCAGCAAAATTGCCGCTGATCGCAGATTGCCCGTGGGCTTTTTACCCTCCCACTGTTGTATTGCTTTTTTTTTTAAAGGAACTGGTTTTGCTTGTGGCAACTGCTGGTGCTTTTGGTGCTGCTGCTGTTTCGGATGCTTCGTCTTAGTTTTCATTTTAGCTGGCGGCTGCTTTGGCTCACTATTTGGCTGCGATGTCGCGTGCGATTTAACAGCCGTTGGCAAACATCCCGTTGGTTTACTCAGCAGTTGTTGCGGGCGTTGGTACTGCCGGTTGACGAGTTGACGATGCTGCTGCTGCGTTTGCTGCGGTTGTCGTTGTTTTTGCTACTGTCGCAGAGGCAGTTGTTGAGCGTGCATGTGCAACATTTCTGCCGGCATTATCTGCTGTCGATTCTTAAAGGCACGCTTGTGGGCGGACACTTGAGTGGCACTCACAGCTAGCAGATGATTTAATGACTACGACTGTTTTGGCAGCTTTATTGTAATTTTTGTGGCATTTTTACTTTCTGAGGTGCCTGCAGTTGCTCGGCCAGTCGTTGTGGTGCCAATTCCAGTCATCGGCCGGCGTTGCTGCCCCTTATGTGAGCCACATGACTGGTGCGTGTGATTTTATTGCCGGTGGCAGCAGCTTGCATGCAACTTGCGCTGTACCTGTCGGAGATTCGATTGCTCACCTTCATCATCTCTTCTTTGTCCAAGTGGTGCTGTTGTTGCTGCTGCTGGGTCAATTGCTTGTTCTTGGTTTTGGTCTTTTTTTCGATCTGCATTAGGATCTTGCTACGGGTTCTAGCTACTTTGATGCACCATTTTGATTTTGAGTTATTATAATTTTTACTGAGCGTTGGCAGTGCATTTGTATCCCTTGCTGGTTGTTCCTCCAGCTGCTGCTGTTGCTGCTGCGATCGCCAGGTGGGCGCTAGCGGATCCAGCGTCTGCGCATTCTTTTTTTCACTTGCCAATGGAACGGCCTTGATTACCCTTCGCTTTGTCCCTGCCACCGTCGTATGTACCTGTTTCTGCTTCAGTTCCTGCTTTATCGGATAGTTCAGACTGCGCTGCCTGTGATTCGTGTGGAGCACATTGTGAAAGCTGAGGCAGTGCAGCTGCTTTGGTATCTGCTTGCTGACTAGATGCCGGATGCTGTTGCCGAAGTTCACGGCAAGACGCTGCTTTAGTGCCTCATCGACAACCATCAGCTGCTGATCGGCATAATCAGAGTCGTAGTCTGAAATCCGCCTGTGCTGCCGTATCCCTGTTTGTTCAGTCTTATTTAGATGAGGACGGCAGCTGGGATGGAGATCTCTATTTTTGACCTTGTTGTTGTCTAACGCATTGCCCATGCCCAACTCGAAAGTTGTACGCGCAGGCAACCTCATCGAACGAAGCATTTCAGCAACTGCCGTTCGCCTATTGCGCCTCTGCTCGTTGCCGGCACCGAGCAAAGTGCTGCCACTTGCAGGACTGCTTCCGAAGTTTCCCCGTCCCCGGGTGCTGCCGCCGTACAAGGAGCGACGTCGATAGGCCTTCATCACGGTATTCAGCAGATTACCTGAATTGGCATTAATTGCCTGTTCGCCCATCTGTTTGTGGTTGCGTGGATATTCCGATGTTTTGCGGCCCAGCTGCTGCGATGTGAATGGCCGCACCGGTGCATTATGCTCCTCACGAACCTTCAGATTCTGCATTACTGGTGATGGATAAGCTTGAAATGTTAGTATTTTGTTAACCTGAATTTCCAGCTGGTGATAAAATCTTCCCTAAGGTCTATATATGTATACCTCACATTGTACCGTGAATTATGTACATCTGATCAACGGCCTTAAATGGGAACAATAGAACATATATTTAAATGAATAAATAAATTGTAATATAGCAGAATTTCGGTCTGCAAGGGGGTGTAACTTTTGCCCTAGCACATTCGATCCCTAGCAAAAATCGTCTACAGGAACTGACACGGCGTTTGGCTTATCAGTTATGAAGCATTAAAGTTGACAAATTATAATTTCGACCATATTAAAATCTTATGGGGTTGATGGTGTCGTTAATTTTATTTGATATATTTATTTGATATGTGTGCATATATTTATGTGTATATTAACTCACCTGAATTGTAGGCCACGACGGAGTTTTTGAGTTCATAGTAGCTCTTTACCACATTATCGTAAATCTTATTGGCGTTACTCAATAGCCAGAGACTTATGCGTCCATTGACACGCATAAGCCGATCGGCCTTCATGTTATATAGGGACATATCGGCTATGTCTCGTCCTTTGCGGTATTGATTTGCTATATATGATGTTGATATATTTGATGTTGTACCAAATGTTTATTAATTAATTTTTTTCTATTAAACTTTTGTCTTAGACCTCGAAGTACAAACAATTTTATATACAATTTAGTTGCCGCTAAAAAATAATAATTCTGAGCATAGCACCGATTCATGTTTATTGTGTTATGACAAATAAAATCGGCCTATTTTGTTGGCAAATCTGTTTAGTTCTATTTATATATAAATTAAATAGCCAATTTAGGTTTGTGAACAAATTAGGGTCACGTATTTATTTCCCATACGACATTTATTTATTGGCTACTCGGTCAAGTGGCTTATGTGGGCTGTGTTGGGATAATGTATTAATTAGCCACAGATAACAACACACACACACACACACACACTTCGGCCAGGTGACTCAATCATCATCATTACATAGGTCCGCTGCTTGTTTCATAATTCTTAATTGATGCTTTCATTGTTGATGATGGGGTTGATGATTATGCTGTCGTGTGCACATTGCTGCTGCTGCTGCTGCTGCTGCTGCTGGCTCATCTTGTACACAAACAAGATTGCCAAAAGTGCTGAAAGTGCTGGCAACAGCCAGGCACGCACACTTAAAACAAAATTCGAAACTTGTAACTGTGTGGCATTGGCATAATATTTATGTGGCAGAGCAATAATTGGAAGTTTTATGTTTGAGCTTAAACATTTTTTTTTTTTTTTTTTATTTTTAATTTTAAGATTTAAGTTGTCAAAGACCCGGCCACCGATAGTCATGGAGAATGGCAATTTCCTTCATTTCAGGTAGATTTATTTATTTATTTATTTTTTTCGAGTGCAGGTAGAAATTGTGCTGCTGGTTGTGCAGTGCATGTGCACAAAGTGACTGTAATTAAATTACATTGCGTAATTTATGCATTGCTTAGCCCCGCTGCTCGTACAACCTCATTGAAAACAAATCGCGGGCAAGCCTGCTACTACTAGTTGCAAATGCCGTTTTGGGCTTAATCGAATCCAGCATTTGTTGCAGCGTTGCCAGCGTAATTGAATAGAGCCGCAATGCCCAACAACCAAATAATCCAAACACACACAAACACAGAGTGACAGTTGCAAGCAGTAGCAACTTTTTTTTGGGGTGAAACCAACACAAAACATAAGACTTTAAAATTAACTTAATTAATTGGCACATTATTTCGGTTAGTGTCATCATTTACCCCGGACCCGGACCTACCTCCTACTCCCAACGCACCGTGCCAATGTTGTTGATGTCTTTGCCAGCGTCGACTTTTGACCCTTTTAGTACTTTGCGAGTGTAAAGTGAATTTTAGTTTAAGCCCAAAGAAGGAAATGTTTTCTTTGCGGCACTCAACCACATTGTCCCCCCTCTTTCACATGCCCTTTTCCATTTCTTTGTTGTTGTTGCTGCTAAACCGTCACATTAGCAAAGTGAGGTGCAAATATTACGAGTGTCCTTTTTTGAGCTGACAGCCAGTTTACGTTCCTGTTGCTCTTGTTGTTGTTGTTGTTGTTGCAGATGTGTTGTTTGTTGTTGTTGTTGTTGTTGTTTTAATTTGAGTGAATGATGAAAAGCTGTTTTTGAAGAAGAAATGCTTTCAGCTTTTAGCGTGCCGCCTAATTGCGGGCATTGCTGGGCATAGCTGCCTAATGCTCTGCTTTCCATGTGCGCTGGCCCCATTAAAACTGACATTCATTGCATTTCTGGCAATTAGACTAATTGACTTTTAACCATGAGCACATGAAGGAGTACACCCAAACCTCCTTGCCTCTTTCACTAACGCCCAATCTATAAGGCACCATTAATTTTGTATGCGCAATTTGCTTGTTGCACTTTCATACTTTTCAGCGAGAAGTGTTCGCGTGGGTCTCACCTAGATCGGGTCAGCAAATCATAAGCACAGAAAGAGAGAGAGAGAGAGAGAGAGAGAGAGAGAGAGAGAGAGAGAGAGCAAGAGAGAGAGAGAGAGAGAGAGAGAGATCTTTAAACACAAAGCAAACGAAATTGAAATACAGAAATGCGCACTGCAAGCTGTCAGCTGTGGCTTTGCAGAATCTGCAATTGCCCCTACAATGCATTAATAATGTGACAAATAACGGTTTTCTTGCATTTAACTGTTGTCCAGTCTTTGCCTTTGCTGTCCTGCTGTTCTGTGATTGCTGTGCTTATTTGGGTTTTCTATCAGTAATTTTGCTGGGTTTTGTTTTTGTTTTTGTTTTTTTTAATATTGTGTGCGCTTCGTACTCTCGCCCTCATTGTTTCGATGATAGTTGTTATAGGCAAAACTATATACTTGCTCACAATGCACGCTCGATCGCTTCGCATTGTTGTTGTTATAGAGGTTTTTATTTGAAATTTAATCTAATTAAATTTCTTACTTTTTGTATTTTTTGTTGATAATAAATAAAGTATGTTAAGTTTAGTTTATAGTGAAATTTTTCCTAATATTAACTTGATGCCCGAGATCTCATAGTTAGAAATTACATTTGATTTATTTATTTTGAATTTATCAAAATTTATTTGTAAAACTAAATTTAAATTTGTAAAGATTTACAATTAAAAAATTAGTCAATAAAGTTGACTTTTAATTGTAGTGGTAGGTTAAAATAAATGTGTATAATAATTTGTATTAAATATTTTCTTGTCAGCGAGGCTTAGATAAGATTAGGGCACCTGAACTGCGCGCCTAGAAGCTGATAGAGATATCGTCGAGATGATAGCTTTTGTTATTGGATTGGATTAGCCACAAAATCAATAAGCCCGTCTGCCCCGCATCGACTCAAGTGAAATCATCGGCAGCGAGCGCAGCCATCTGAAGTGCAGGCGAAACTGTTTCTGACATTTGCACCCAGCTTATACCCATGAGTTGAATCGTTCGCATGCTGCAGCTACAGCTCCTGCTGAATCTCCCCCTTTACCGCCACTTACAACCACTTTTGGCCCGAAAAGTTCTTTGTGGTTAGGCGGTGGCACGGTCGGTCGAAAGGTTAGAGATGAACGGATTCTCGACGGGCTAACGCCATGCCTTTGGTTAAGCTGCTCTTGCCGTAGTAGCTCGGGCTTGTGCTGCTTTTGTTCACTCGAAAATTTTCCAGCACTATACGAATACAATTTTTGAACAACTCGGCGAGGCGACCGCTATGTGCGTCGCTTAAACTCCCAGCGGTCGCCAGGGCGACGAGTCCATCAACTTGTGTCGACGTCGTTTTAGGTTTGTGAAACTTTCTGACCCTTAACTGAAATTTGCGAAAGTGCCGTGGGGTCCAACCTAAGACCATGTATACCGAGCGCAACGTGACAACTCCTTAAGTGGACCTATCCCCCGACCCAATAAACGATCTGCCCATTTACCAGCCATATTTATGAATAATCGGCAGTCAATCTGGGGACAACTCCCATCTGGGGGTGCTCGTTAAACTATTAATACCAACGACGTTGAATAATGAGCTCCGCACGTTGCATTTTGTGATATATGACTAGCCAATGGCTTCATCAATATTGGCTGGCTGGCTAATGATGCCCTCGCTGCACCGTCATCCACCCACTCACCCAGCCGTCCAGCCATAACGCCGTGTCGCTGATGCAACCCATTCCAAGCACTTAAGTCGCAGAGACTAAGGATAATATGGCACGCAGACGACCTAAATGATGACCTTAAATAGCAAGCCAAATAGATGCATTTTCTGTAGTCAGTGAGGAATGCCTTTTTGTATTTTGTTATTTATACCTCAGTTACTATCAAATCTATCAAATCCTCTGGAGAATGCTTTGCAAGTAAACTAATAAAATGCAACGAGTATGCGACTCAAAACTCAAAGCTGCAAACAAAAACTTATATTAATTATTAGAATGTGAACGAAGTATATATTTGATTAAACGAATTCGCTCTAAGCATAAATAAACCAAACGAATGATAATACGGATAACTTATTCAATAATTCGATTATTTGCCAACAACAAAAAACAATTATCCAAAATCTACTCTCATATGAGTTTTTCCCTTGTTGCAAGTGTAAACAAGTCAGCACATGATTTTAGGCCAACTCCTTGTACACGTTGGACACATGAATGAACACCAAATGATTTGAGCATTAATATTTTACAAAGTTTGCTTTACCTGTGTTTACGTAAGCTAAGAAATTTTCCTCATTTACACATTTTTATACCCCGAATCCATTGAAAGTGTATAAAATAAATATAATAGTTTTGTGCAACTGTATGTAACAGGCAGAAGGAAGCATCTCGTATCCTCTAATCAGGATCAACAGTCGAGTCGATATAAGTAGTAGGGAACTGGGGACTCTAAGACAGGAAATGGCTTATTGGTATTTTGATTGTTTTTGATTTTAATAGGATTTATTGCTTTTGGGTGGGGGAGTGACAGGTGTGTGACCTTTATTTAGGAACAATTTGTGGTTTTGGATCACGTACGTGTCATTTATGATCGAAGGGTCTAGATTTGTGAATGACCCTTTGTTTTTACCTTATCCTTATTGTTACAGTTTAATTTGAAAGATTATTATTATTAATATCCATTTTGTTGAACTTCTTTCTTAGGTTAGTGTATTGAAATATAAGACGATCCAGTTTTCTTTTGAATGATACAAAGTAGTAACAAGCACATGTATCGGGTTCATCCATTGCATCATTCGAGGACCATGAGCACACCGTCAAGTGCTTTCCATATTTTGATTTAATATGACGATAGTTTTCATACTCTAAGAAATATTCTCGGTATGCCTCCAACAGTTTGACATGCTCAGAAAAAAGCACATACTCAAACTCCTGGAGGAAATCATAAATTTTCCTCACATTTGTTTTAAATCCAAAATAAAAACAGCAAATCCCAAAACTCAGCCGCTGAACTGAATTATACACAACTCAAGAGCGGTACGGTCGAATGTCAAACGGAATGTGAAAATCTGTTGAGCATTTGCTATGCCCCAGCAAATCAAAGTCAAAGGAAAGTTTCCCAAAAAGAAATATGAAGAAACGTGTACGCCTAGCGTTAACAGAACGTGTTTTCCGCACTTGTGCTTCATCTCAGTGGCAAAATCAAAAGGGAAATCGAAAAGAAACCGTAAACTGAACAGCCGAGACAACACTGCAAAATGTTGGCAACACACATGTTGCCCAGGCATTTGTCAAGCCCATAAAGCGGCCTGCTGGCCATAGAGGTGGAAGGGAGTGGCAGCGGCACTGGTAGCTGTCAAAAGTCAAAAGACATATACTATATATACATGTAACATGCAATGATACTTCAACCCTAAAGCTCGACTTCTGTCAAATATTCACAGTACGTCACCCATCATTCAGTCAAATAAACAGTTACACTCAGAAACAATTTAGAAATTCGCCATAAAAACTAAAAGTTTTATTATTTTGAAAAATAATTTTTAAATGTAAGAAAATATTTTTATTAAAATAAGAACGAATTTTTTTTTAAATCGCCATTAATTAGATATTTTTCTAATATGTAGAAAATCACTACTCAATAGTTGAAATCCAAACTCAAAATTATACGAGCTTATAAGCTCTATAGAATGTTTGTATATGAGAAATGTTAAATGTAATAATAGTTTAATAATAATACAGGCAACATAAACTCTAATGTAAGAACTCTTTGTACGCCCACATAAATGAATATCCTAGAAATCAAACACATTTTTTTTAAATATTAGAAAAATGCAGCTGGAAACCTATACCCTTTAATTTTAGAAATTTACTTTCTGAATAATGAGAAACGCTTTTCCAGAAAGAGGAAATAGACTATAGAAATACGAAAACTTTAGAAACATTTTTCAAAATGCGCATATGTATTGTCCTTCTTACATACATACATACACGGTAAACACGTGTCATCATTTAAAAATGATTTCATCTCAATAGTGCTGAAAATTATGTATACCGTTTCTATCTGCGTGTGCTATCTATGTCACAATTTTATCATATATTTTGTTACTAAACTAAACTTGGTCACTTTTGCAATCTGCTTGTGTTAATCTAGAATTTCAAATGCAAAAGCAGTTTAAGTAAATTGCTACCTGATAGAACCAAAAAGACTGCAAAATAACATTTTTAGACGCGGCACATGCGCCCAAGCACATACACACACACATAGAAAGAATTGCGGTTGTATGGTCGACAAAGGGCAACACCAAACAATTTGGCGGCAAAGTGAAGTCGTTGTGACCACCATCCCCGAGGACCTTCCGTTTCCCTTTTCCGAGTTTGAGCTTATCTAAAGGCAGGCTTTAGAGGCCTGCCAATAGTTAAGTTCAGTTTGAGTCCCAGCGTCCCTTTTTGTCAGATTACGATTACGCATACGCCGCGTGTGACTCGCGCACAGTGGCATGCTTCGCAGCTTCTACGAAATTAAATGAAATGCTTTTGATTTATTTATTCATTTGTATTTGTGCGTCGCCCCGTTTGTCGAACACTGGGGCCGTGGGAGTCTGGCCAGCGCCGAAGACAACATAAAAAAGTCCCCTCAAAAATGGAATACAAAAAAATCACAAGAGCTACGTGAAAAAAAAACTTGTGTCCCTCGCTTTCTCGCTGTCCGCCTGCCAAGAAGCTATTGTTGTTGGTGCTCCACATGCCACATGGTGCAGCTCATTGCTGCTCTTTTCGACCCTTTTTTTTTATTTTTTGTTGCAGTTGGACACGATTTTGCTGTTGCCTTTCGTCGCCGCTTTGATTTCACTTTGCACATTTGCCTGCATGCTCGCTGCCTCAGCATCTCTATCTGCCTCTGTGTATCTGTGTATGTATCTGGACGTGTGTTGAGTGGCTCTTCAGCAAGCTATGACACGCCTGTAGGTGCGACCAAGCGAAGATGAAGATGATGATGACGACGGGGATGGCCATTTGGCTGCTGCAGTTGCATCACTGCGCAGATGTCTTACGGGTCAACACTTGCTGAAAGGTAATCTTTTGAGGTCCTGTTCATCACGGCTGACATTTAATCTTTTCGTTGCGATTTTTGAACCTATTCTTCAAGCCATCGCAACGAATGGTATTTATTTTCCGAAGATTTCATTTTTGCACTTTATATAACACAAATTTTTATATTTATCAACAGATGCCATGAACCTGAATGAACCGCTCAGATTGGATTGGATTTTTGGTTCGGGCAGAAAAAGTTGGTTTCCTTGGACTACAACATGTCGCGACGAGGTGTCAACAAGTGAGCACTCTCATCGCAAGACGCGCAAAAAATTTAGCTGCCAACCTGGCTGTGTGGATGTTTTAAATGCTTGATTAACACGACCGAATAAAACTTTGTGTGGTCTTCACTCGATTATTGTTGCTGCTGTTGTTGTTGTAATTCTGGTCACTTTTAATGGCAGTTTGAATGTTTATTGCTCCCCCTCACATCCTTCTCCCTGATCAGGCAGCTAACGGAGCAACTTTCAGGTCGATTTGCCGCCAAATTTGCCGCTGAATTTTCACTTCTTCGCATGAAAATGTCTCCATATTCTTCTTTCTTCCCTTTTTCTTTCTTTCTTGTCCCCCCTTGTCACAACGTTCTTCGTTCGTTTTATTTATTCGACTTTGTGTGCGGCATTTTATTGCTTGTGCAAATGATGTGTGCAAAGTTTTTAACGTTGTCCTCAGTAAAAGGTTTTCCAACTTGTCATTGATCACAGATGCTGGCTCATTGCCCACAAGCTCGAAGAATACCCATATTTTAAGGTTTTTTATCACAACCCTCGTAAAAATTCAAGTTCAAGGTACAACACCCATATACCCATCGTAGGGATCCTCCTTAGGTTGTCATTATTTTGAATAAACTGAAAATGTACTTGCTCTACATTTTACAGCTCTTAATTAGCAATGCGGTACACTGAGAAATATAAAGAGGGGTAAACAAAAATTTATGACATCCCCCTTTTATGGGCCACGATAAGCATAGGGATTGTATTCTGAGTTTGTCGTTCTGTTGTTGTCGTTTCTGCATTTGTTGTTTATGGCCATGTGAATTTTGATTTTGAAATCGTTTTACGATTTGTATTTTATGCACGCGTTAAGAACACAACACGAAAGACATAATCGCATGAGGCTGTACAGTGGCTCAAATTTATAATTTATAAAATAAATATTATAAGCAAGCAACATATAAAATGAATTCAAAACCTGATAATATAGTTGGTAACTGGTTTAGTTTATGTTATATCCGTTCGCATTAAGTTTTTGATCATTTGATCATTTGAACAAATACAATGATGAGTATTTTGAAATGAACTCGGTTTTTATTTCTTGTCAGTTTCAGTTCTCATTGAGATATATGTTTCACATTCCACAGTGATTAGCATTTAACTGAATTTTAATGAACTCCGATTAGCCGTGTCGTTAAATTTAAACACCTTCCGAGCGCTGTGATGATACCTTTTTTAATTATACAGCGCTGGTTTTAAAGCCCATTACCAATCTCTCAACTACAATAAGATATTTTTTTCCACTTATTTTTGTTGTTGTATTTTTTTGCGAGCCAAACTCAATTAGGTTGCATGTATGCGCGTTGCCTTGTCAAATGCGCGGTAGATGGGCGGCTGGGCTGCTGGGCGGCTGGGCTGCTGTGCTGCTGGGCTGCTGGGCGGCTGTGCTGCTGGGCTGCTGTGCTACTGAGCTGCTGAGCTGCTGAGCTGCTGGTAGGGTACTGGCGATTGAAGGTGTGGCTCAGTGGCAGTTGGGTGGGTGTAGCGAATATGGCAATCCAAATCACAGCGACAACAGAAACTACAAGCGAAGTACAGAAGTACAACAATTACAAGGGAGGGACAGGACTTCTGGAGGGAGAGGAGGAGGGCAGAAGAGCACACTAAATACCCAGCAAGTGGAAAGCGGAAACGGAAATAGCGCACACAGCAGAGCATGGAACGAGCTGGGAACTGAGTGCTGAGAACTGTGCGCGCAGAATGTGTGTCGCTTGTAATTCATACAAATAGCAAAGTTAGTGATATACACTAGACCCCACCCACGGCACTACGTTGCTCTTCGTTGCTGCTTGTCCTCGCTCGTGTCCTGACCATGTCAGCATTTATAGCTGGCGTAAATGGATGCCGGAATGGACAAACGGATTGTGTGGGACGGTCCACAATGGTGGCCAGCTCAAAGCTACTCATCCACCTGCTCGTTCTCACCTCTCCGCACAGCTCCGTCCCATCCCGCTCTCATCCAGCTGCTTTAGTGGCTATAGCCAGAGTTTCAATTCAATTCGCTGCGCCATGTTCATTGTTTATTTTTCATTTAATTTTACACTTTTCATCTTTGAGCGAAGCGTTGCCATCATTCTGTATCTGGCTCTACTCTAGATTGTACTTAACTAGAGTCTATTCACTTTTTGATCCAGCCTGACCCAATAAATATAATATTTTTCAATGAATATATTTTTTTTTATAGATGAATCACATTGACTCATATGTTTCCATATGTTTTGGAATGTATTACATTATATATGCCTTCAGCTTATGGAAAGTTTATTCTTATTTGGCACGAAAACCTTGACAAGTAACTCGTCATGCCTCCAATTCAACAGATGTAGTACCACATTAGTTAGATGCCGAATTTGGTATTTCATACATTTTATTTTACAATTCGAATCGTGGCGCTGGCTGTGAAAATTCAATTATGGATGACACCGACTTAGTCTTTGAACTGTGGCGCGGAAGGGGAAAGTGGAAGAGAGCTAGGCGAGACGAGGACTCTCCTGCAGTGGGTGCCAACAGTTTTGGAGCGTAAATGACAAAAGTTGCGCTCGAGTGTTGATCTAAGTTAGGTTAGTTAGGAGCCAGCATTCCAACAATTCCTGGGCGGGAGAGGGGGACGTGTCAGCGCCAAGAGTTGGGACGATGGGCAACACGTTAGCTGTCAGTGGATGTAAGTGGATTCCTTGAAACTTGCGCTTGTGCCGCACGCAATTTGTAGCAACCAACACCAACAACAATGAGTTATCAAAGCTGCTGCTAGCCAGCAATCTCTATTGTACTAAAAAAACAACACAGACACACATCCATACATCCACAATAGTAGAAAGGTCATTAAAGTCAAGCCAGTGGCAATAAGTATAAAATTGATCTACTACACAAGTCTCTGTTCCCCAGAATGAGGGGAGCTGGAAGCACATGAACAAATTGACCTCCATAATGCAATTAGTGCACATAAGACTGTTAGCCTATTAGGGAATATAAATTGATTTATTTTTGCAAAAGCCAAGCTAAAGTGTTTACAAATATATATACATATATAAATCAGGAGTTATGTTTATTGAGGAGTTGAGATTATCGCGAGTTGCGTACTTGCCTGTAGATTTAATTATGAGTTTTCCACGCCTGTCAAACCAAATCGCTCAAGCGTTAACAATCGCTTCAAATGCATCAGTACCGAGTCTACTTGTGGACCGGGCCAAATACAGCCAATATAGCTAAAATCTGGTATAATCGCTTACCAAATACACACACACAGCACACACGTAACACATAATATATTTGTTAGGCCCATTGAGCGCTTAAAGTATAGCATTGTTGCCGTTCTGTTTTGGGGCACACATATATAGAAGCCAGGTTGCCTTTGGCCCCGCTCAGTCAGCTGCGCCCTTTTTTATGTATTGAATAGGCAGCGTGCTGCCGTCAAAGCCAATCCCAATACCAACAACAACGAACAATTTTCTGCCTCAATTAATTAAAATGTTTTGTTCTATGTCTCAGCGAGTAAAAGGTTGACGAAGAAGTAGGAGAACCTTAGGGTGGAGACTGCTCTACGATGAGACGAGAAGTCTTGCCATTCGCATCCTTCCATTATGCATGGCACATTCCCTGCCTGCCTGCCTGCCATCTTTGGGCCATTCTAGTGTAAAATGCTGATTGATATTTTCCATCCAGATAATAACGTAGACCCAATACTGTTGGTGTTATTATGCCTGTATAGATTGTCTTGGCTAAAAATCCTTTGGCTTTCCAAGGTCGTCTAATAAAAATTAAGTTCATCCATCATTTATGCCATATAGCTGGGCCAAAGGGGCGCAGAGTAAAGAGGCCAGGGAATTTATATGGGGCTGCCCAAAAAGACACCAGTCAGTGGAGCTACGTTGAGATTCGCTGACAGCAAACGACTCAATTAATCTCACCGCACTGCATTTACATAACATTTTAAGCAAGTTTATTTATTTTAATTGTTGTCAAATTTTGTTGTCGCCATCATCATCGCCATCATCATCGCCATCATCATCGCCATTGCTATCGCCTGTGTGGTGTCCTCCACGAAATCTCCACATGGCCCCAACTGGCTGCTCTTACTCTTGTTTTAAGACAATATGCCTGTTGGCTTGCGCCTCGTTGGACAAGCCGCAGACACAAAGCAGCGCACATAAATAATCGTTTTCAATGCCAGCTAGAGAAGTGGCCCGACAGCAATGGAGACAGGACAGAGGGATGGTTTGCGGTGGGGGCAGCGTAACAGCCTTAGCTGAGAGCTTATAATGATCGCTAATAGAGATGTCGCCTTTGTCTTTCAGCTTCATCTTCAACTTTGGCTTTGGTTTCGGTCAGCAGTTACCTGGAGGCGGAAATATGATTTTCATTCTTTAGCAAGAGATGCAAATCTTAAATGAGCACACTCGACTATAGACACCATCAACAGTCATAAGACATTCCGAAAACAATAAGAAAGTGAAACAGTCTTTTTTTTTTTCGAATTTAACACTTTTAATAAAATTAATATTGCAACTCACACTTGTCTAGGGAATATTGAATCGCATCTTGATGTAAACAAATATTTCTATATTTTGTAATCGTCAAAGACAAAATATTATTGAATAGCAACTAAAATCCTGAAAATACCAAGAATTATGATAAATAAATAACTATTTATGAAAATTACACAATTTCTGACTTCAAAAATTGTATTTTATAAAGTTTTCCATTTTAAATTAACCTTTTTTTTTTAATAGAAATACTCAAAAAAATTGTATTATTATTGTTGTTTTTACATATATAAATCAAAAAATGAATCTATAATTTCGCTGAAATTGTAAATTCGAGTTTCAGCGTTTTTATATTAGCTAGATAGATTTATATTGTGGCATCAGAAAGTTGCCTGTGAGGCTAAGGATAGTGTGCATAGAGTCCAACAAACGCCATCAATTTGCAAGGACTTGCCAATGTGCTGTGTCTATTGGCCACCACATCCCACAATGCAGATTGCGCATCTATATATGCGGTTTTGTTGCGGCTATCCAAGCTCCGGGCAACGTATCGGGCTCGGATAACGCAGCGAGGTGCTCGGTGCTCGGTGCACGGTGTCCGGTGCTCGTTGCTCGCTCATCCACAATTCAGTCAGCCATTGCAGACCATTGGACAACGAGCAAAGGATACGAGTCGATTCAAAGGAGTGCGCAGAGCATGGCGCTTTCATTAACCTTTTTGGCATGCAACATAATTCAATTTGGCATCAAGTCGATCTGCAGCAGAAGCAACTCATTTGCATTAATGCGAGTCACGTGTGTGCCGCATTAAGAATTGCATTGAAAAAGTTCGTCATTAAATTGATTTGGCCAAATATCCCCTTAATTGTGGTTAACTGAGGGTTAGCTTCAGCAGCAGTTAACGTTAAAAGCAATTTCCAATATTGATATTAATTGAGACCGCTCAAATATTTGGGAACCACTTTGAGACCTGTGCTGAATACTGTTGGACTGTTGGACTGTTGGACTGTTGGAGCCGCTGTTAACAACTTGTGGTCCTGGTGCAAAATGTCCTTGGCACAGTGTAACCAGTGTGCCACATTAGCCACATCAAGTATACGTATCGTTGCCGGCGACATTTGTAAGCGTCTAGCTGTGTTGCGCTGCACACGGTGCGCATGCCAGGGAAATTTTAACAGAGCCACAAGAAGGGAAATTTTTGTGCCGCAGCAGTAGTAACAGCAATAACAGCATCGACAGCGGCAGCAGCAAAGGCAGCAGGAACAGCAGCAGGAACAGCAGCAGCAACAGCAGCAGCAGCAGCAACAGCAACAGCAACAGCAACAGCAACAGCAGTAGCAGTAGCAGTCACAGCAGCCATTGCAGGATAGTATGAAACAGGACTCAGCGCAGACGGCACGCGTTTCGCTTTGAGGAGAACCAAACGCGAGAGTCGCAGCAGCAATCGCAGTCGCAGTCACAGCAGTTGCCGTTGTTGTCGTCGTAGTCGTCTTAGCCGTTGTCTCGTTGTCTCGTTGTCTCCGTGGCCGTGTCTGCGTGTCTGCGTATGTGTGCGTGTGCGTGTGTGCGTCTGTCTGTCTGTGTGTGCGTGTGTATGCGTGTATGTATGTGATTGTGTGTCTGTCTGTCGCGCATGTGACTGTCAGCTGCGTTGGTTTTTGTGAGTTTGAATGAATTGCTGATGCTGCTGCTGCTGCTGCTGCTGCTGCCTATGCGAATGACAGAAACAAGCCGTAATTGCAACGGCAGCAGCAGCCTCATCCAGCTAATACCAACAACCATTACAATTATGAGTTTGGTTGACTTTAGATGCGGCTATAAAGCTTAACGCATCCAAAACAAAAAAAAAAAAAAAGACATCATAAAAAATAAAACGCGCACAAAATGCTTACATAAGTTTTGTGTGTGCTGAGCAATAAAAATGCACATAACTATAGCAGCAACATGAGAAGCAGCCGCAGCTGCACCAATAATAATAATAATAAATAATAAACTAGCTAAGAAAATATGAATAAACGAAAGAAAAATGAAAAATTACACTTCAAAGCAATTCACAGAATTTTACTGTGAAAAAGGCGCGCAGCATTTGGCAGCTGGCTGCTAATGTTGGTGTTTTCGTTGTTGTTGTTGTTGCTGTTGTTGTTGTTGTTGTTGTTGTTGTTGTTGTTATTGCGTTAAAGCGTCGTGCGATTGCCACGAGTGTTATCGTTGCCTACTTTGTGGTGCGCGCGCGTTTCTTGCCATTGTTTGTTGTTGTTGCTGCTGCTGCTGCTGCTCAGCTGCAAAATTGTTACACGGTCATTGCGGAGGTCGCGCTAACAAAGCTGCCAAGGCAAAGATAAAGAGCAAGAGCTTCAGCAACAACACCAACAATGGGGCGACAATTGTGAGTCAGTTGGGAAATGGAAGTTAACATTTCGTAACCAATACAATATGCTGCACTCAGTTACTTGCAGATTATTAATTGCTGTTAATAAGCAATTAAATGAATTGATCAACTTGTTGCACAAACAATTACAAATGACTTAAATAATATTGCAAATTCGTGCGTTGGTTTTTTTTATAGCGCAGAACACAACCAAAACAGACGTAGGAACAGCGAGAGACAGTGAGAGAAAAGAAAGAAACAGAGAGAGAGAGAGAGAGAGAGAGAGAGACTCAGACAGAGTGTGTGGGAGAGAAAGCGAAAACGAAAGAAGAAACACATAAAAAAGTTAAAAAGTTAAAAAGTGCCAAAGACAATTGAAAAATTCATGTGGTTTTTCTTCTTTTTTTTTAAGGTTTGCTTCCTGTTTTTTTTTGTTTTTATTGTGTTTGAAACTATAATAAAAAGCAAAACTACAACAAAAAAAAGTGCACCGAATTTTAAAAATTCAACTCGAAAAATGGAAAGCTGAATGCAAATAAGCGGGCGATAAAAAAAAAAAACGAAAACAAAAAAAAAAACAATTTTAAACAGAAACATACCTCGAGCAACGATTTGAGCAAAGTAAACGGAATTTTCTAACTGTTGTTTCTGGTGTCTGCAAGCAGAAGCAGTTGCTGGCTTTAATAGCATTCTGTGCCAAGGTAAGATTCAAGATAATTTATTAGATACGTACATAGATATGTATGTAATTGCATTTTACCGTTGATATTTTAGTACATTCTTAATGAGAAAACGGTATTTTTGTTGTTGTATTTTTAAGTGTAAGTGTTCTATTAACCATTTGTGCACATACATTGTTCAAGATTTGTAAAATCAATAATAATTATTCGTAAAATCCATTTGCTTACAGTAATCATTTTATGTCAGCTAAAGAAATCACTTTTTTTTATCAAGATCAGAATTGCAAAGTTATGTGTGTCGTTTCATCTGTTTTTTATACATAAATTCTCTATCTTAACATCTGTGAGAGCTGAAGCTATAAAGTTGAGTGGATAATTTGTTTGCAGACACCTTTAAGTGCAGAAGAAAACTTCAAAAGTCAGTCAATTGATAAACTAAAAAGCCAATCATCAGCGATAACGCTTGCAGTTTTAGATGAAATATTTCAAATTAATATATCCTATATCATAATGAAGTTACAAAAAAAATAAATGGGTAAATTATCCACTTCAGCGATTTGATAAAGCCTAATCCTCATTGTACGATTATCGAGTGCAAAAACACAATGGAGATGTTAATTGGATAGATGTTTATAGATAACATTAAGCATACGATGAATAGAACAGCAGCCATCCTATTGTCTATTTATCGTAAATTCATTAAAACATAATATATAATATAACTATTTGATCATGAGTGCAGGCTATTTTGTATTCCAGCACCCAATGAACTCAGTTTTATATGAAAGCTTTCATTCGGAAAGCGACGTTGCTCAATTTATCTTTGGTGTGATTTGATCTGTTTGTGGTTTGACTTCTGATATCATTTGAAAATTTGGGCGTATTATTTTGGTTCTTCTGGTCGTTTTTGGGATACTTTCATTACATTTCGATGTGTCTGTGAAAAATGCTATGAAATTATTTACCTGATTTCTCAAAATCTGTTGAGAAATGTTGGCTCTACAATTTGATCAATTACTTAGGGCATAGGAGAGACAATAAGAGAGAGAGAGAGAGCGCGATAGAGAGAGAGAGAGAGAGAGAGAGTGAGAGAGAAAGTGAAAGAGACTCTGAGAGTGAGAGAGATAGAGATAGAGAGAGAGGGAGTGTGAGAATGACAGAGACAGGGGACGCGAGAGATATCGGGGTAGTTGCTAGGCAGGTTGTTGTGGCAAGTATTGTTTTTGTCGTTGCTGCCTCTGTTGGTTCTTGGTTGGTCGCTGCAGTGGTTGCCAAAATGGCAGCAGCTCCACATTTATTTATTTGTTTTTGTTGTTGCATTTACAATTACACCAGTGTGTCACACACATCACACACACAACCCACCACCCATCGCCAACCGACCTCCGCCTCCGCCTCCGCATCCCCCACCTCCCCTCCACTCAGCGTAATCCCCACAGACAATTCGCCTCATCAAGCCAATTTTCCAACTGCAATCGGGTGCCTACATTTGAGGGTTTTAATTAATTGCAACAACAATGACAGAAGCAAACAAAACCATTACACACAACCCACACACACACACTTTGTGGGATTATATATGTACATATATGTATATACATATATGTTCATATACATATAAATATGCCTAGGCCTAGGGTCAAGATCTGTAGCTATTACAATAACAGCAAGCAAAAGCAAGTAACATTTTGTCTATGGAAAAGATGTATTCTCAGAATGTAATCAATTTTCGAATAGCAAATGGAAATACTACAAATAATATTGGACCCCTAATGGCTGTCATAAATTGTATTTGTCAAATTGCAAGCAAATTAATAATAATTTAATGATATACAAACACAACAAGCGTTTCCAATTCGTCCAATTCATGCAACAAATGTTTTTATTTATTTTTATTTTTTATTTTTGAATATTGAATATTGAGTTTTAAATTTTATTTAAATAAGATTTATTTCAATTTGTTATTTTATTTTTGTGCCGACTGACTTTAATTGACATTAAATACGTAAATAAATACGTGACGTTTTTAATTTCCCTATAAAATTGTGTCTTAAAGAACACTATTTTGGATTATCCGATTCATTCACAATCGTATTTAAAGGCATGCGTTTTTTTTTTATTTGGAATATAGCACTCGAAGCATTTAGTGATTCTACATATCTGTACAACAATATTTGCTGGTTCATGGTGTTGTCTGCTTTGCATTTTAATCGTTTTCCTTAATTGTCGACCATCTATTTGGGAGACGTGAACAGGCATAATATCAGCAGACCCGAATACACAACTGACGCGGAGAAGCTTTTAGGGTGTGGCATAGTCCCTGCTCATTGTATTGTATTATTGTAGTCCGTATTGTGTATGGGTCCCAAAATGAATGAGTGAACTTGGCATTAGAGAGGCTGCACGTTCTGGCCAAAAAAAAAGGGCAGCCCAGTCGCATGCAAAAAGTACAATGGGGCGTATAAGCAACATCAACAATACCATAAGAAACTACAACAAGCCAAATAAATTGTAAACATGGGAACCAAAAAAAAAAAAAAAAATATCGCTTGCAACAATGAGGAAAATGAAGAGATTAGTGAAATGACCAACAGAATACACGGCAGGCGCTGAAACACCCTAAGCCCCCCCGCATCTGGCTGAAACAGAGCTGGTAGCTGGCTGTGTGTGTGTGTGTGTGTGTGTGTGTGAGGCGCAAACAGGAAAAGGCAAGGGGCGAAAGCACTGAGCCAACGGTGCTGCCCTGATCTGACGTGTTCCCCGCTGCTGCTCCCTCCCCCATCTCCTTTATCATTTGCCTAACCAACTCGAGTCGAATCCAGTCCACTCCAAATCCAGCGAAAGCGCCGACATCTTCGCTCTCGTTGCTTTTTATGGCAATGTCAAACACTGCAAATCACTTTAAACTAACAACTAACTCAGCCTGGGGTATTCAGGCGTACATATAGAAATCTGTTCGTGACTCTGTGTTTTTTGGGTGTGTCAATGCTTTTGTCTGCAGTGCAGCAGCTAACGCCCCAAAATAAGAAACGGAAGCGGCAAAGGTGTTAGCTCTGATGTTGACCAGACCCACTGAAGTAGTGGCACTGTTTTAATTATACCATTTCAGCGTATGTTCTAATTTTGTTAATAAAGTGATCACTTGTGCAATTTGCTATTTTTAGAAAGATAAGATATTGTAGTAGTAAGCAATTTGGTTTGTTAATATATAAATTGAATATACAAAATTAAAAACGCTAATCAAAAACTTCAAACGGTCTTAACTATATAAAAGCTGACTTGATAAACTGATCGCGATTTGGACTCTGAAATATTTGATCGGGTTTTCTGTGAAGTGAAGAATTGAAAACAATTTTGACATGTGGAGCTTCCAAGACACTACAAATTCTCTCCAAATTTAAATACGAACAAATATTAATAAATAGTTAGGGTTATTAACGAATATTTCTAAACGTTTGTGTTTTTCTTATAATGTCCAGTTGCTCAGTTTTTAAGAAGTCCAAAAACTATAGACAGCAATCATGAAACTTCCTACTCGCGCACTCGAACACACTGACCAGTTCGCTCACAATTAACCAATTAGCAACTTTTCAGAATTTCCTAATCACGTGACTGTGTTAACTGGTTTTTTTTTTATTTTTTTATTATTATTTCATTACACTTTGTTGTTCTTGTTGTTGTTAACGAAAATTTGTTTGCTCATAAACATTTTAATTGCTTCAACATAAAACAATGAAACCAAAAACAAAAGCAAATACAAAAGCAACGCCAACAAA